>JAGQDJ010000006.1:292547-500587 GCA_022885665.1 Triops longicaudatus
CCCCCCCCCCCCCCCGCAATTTTTTCAACATTCCATTTTCATTCCTGCCATTTCAAAGATGAGACTTAGCGTCTATCGCAAAAAGAAAGAAAATTTAGCCGTGAAGCGTCAGCCACGTGTTAAATTGATACGCGTGTTCTGAGGTGGATTTTGTATATATCTTGGCACGTGTTCTAGGGAAGGGATGACAAGAAAAGAAAACAGTCGAGTGCGTTAGGGGCCCATATGCTTCATTGTGTGTTTGTCGTGTTGGTTGCTACGGGTCTTTGATTTCAGTTTCTGGACAACCTACTTCATTGGGTTTTCTTCTTTCGGTGGTCATGCATTTTCACTCACCCCGTCCGTTATTTATTTATTTTTTATTTTTTTGCGTTTATACTCATGACAAGAATTTTTTTTTATTTTTTACCTGTCTTTTTTGTTGCTGTTCAAAGTTATTTTCTGTTACCTACTGGTGCTAAAAGATGCGAAGACAAACCTAGTGCGCAACTTTTTTCTTTCATTTCAGAAATGCTGTCACTGCCAAACTTGCGTTTCGGTTTATGTTGCTTCCACGACTTACGTGAAGACAAATACTCAAAAAAGATGTGTACGAGGGTTGATATAAATGAGATTAAAATAAGTCAAAACATGGGTTTGTTTTCATTTACGGTCTATTTACAAATTCAGTTATGATACTTTAAGGGCTACGTTCAATACTATTCACTTCTTCCGCTCTTCGGGTGGAGTTTCCCTTCCACAATTTGTTCCACGTATTTAATTCCCTGTAACAGGTAAGACAGCAGTTAAAAGCAGGCAATATTGGATATAATATAATGTGTATACATCGACAATAGGAAGGTCTCGCCTCATATCCTTGGGAACAAAGGCTTCGTTACGTTGCAACAAGCTCCAACCCAAGTGTAAACCAACAATAACAGGGACCATTACCAACATCACAGCATTCTTCTTGGCAAACTTGGACCAACGTAATTTCGGATCTTCCATTTTTAATATTATATCTTCTCTAAAGTGTAGACGACCTTCTTCAACCTATAACAATAAAACTTAAATTGGATTATAATTTGTGAGGACACAATTTTCAAATACGACGAACCAAAAAGCTACACAGTAAAACTGATATAAATTTACAGAGACAAGTATAAATATAAGAGGCACTATCAACTATGCTGAAGGACAGGTTTTTATTTTCGGGCATCCAGCGTACTTGAATAGGTTTTAAACACAAGCTAAGAACATTGAATAGCAAACAAATTGAACACAAAAAATAGCGTTTATTTATTAGAGATAAATGAGTAAGTTGAATCGAGACATTGAAGACACATACCGTATAAAAGTAATGTAATCTTAACATAGATTCGTCTAAACAAACTTTACGTAACGACACTTCACCATCGCAAGTCAGCAGCTAGAATTGTGTCACCATCGCAAGTCAGCAGCTAGAATTGTTACATGATTCGTTACGGATAATAAGTGACTTTTCGAAATAAAAAAATTAAATGACAGACTAAATTACGTTACAATAATAACTATTAGATTTTAATGTTGCTTACAAATTTTCGGTGTCGGTATTGTGACCAATGTCAACACAATGTGGGAAAACGATAACGACGCCACCTATTGAAACATTCTGTCCCTGCAAGATGATTAGATAAACCACTAGATGACCTTTGCGTTCCCAAGCTTCAAAAATACAGTGAAGCTCGACGGATAAATTCTCAGCATAATGAACCTTATATACGGGGTAAAAACAGTGAACATTTTACATGAAATATGCGCATATTCCTGTTTGTATTTACATGGCAGAAAAGCGCTGCATTCGTATACAGTATACGTTTTTAAAAAAGTAAGATATTTTAAGAAGTTAAAGATAACACGGCTGAACTTTTTTTTTTTTTATCTCCTAAGCATTCTGCGATCCACATTGCTGGCATTAGATCCTCTATCCGTGTGTGACCAATTTTCTTTGCATACAGCGCCTTTGCAAGGTAGGTAAGATTTAGATATGCATCCCTACTATTACACGTATTGGCATGGACCGTAGTTTGCGTTATGAAAGTCTGTTTCCATTCCCAAATTGGACTTCGAGTGTAGCAAGAAGACAGTAATATAACCGGGATGCAATTTTCTGCGTCCTAAAACTACCTCATAATCTCGGTCAGTAAAGCACTGTGAAGCTAGGAGAAACGAAGATGTTTCACAACCGGAGGGCGGGAACATTCATTGTTAAGGGTTTTATAACCCTCAGCTGGGTCTGATTCTGTATTTTACGAACTGTAATGTAACATATGACCATTTAATGCGTCGATCTGATTGTTTGATACCCCAATGGGTATCTCTTTTCTTACATTTCTTGTAAGCACCGCGATAGAAAGTTGGACTTGATCAGTGATACATAGGGAAGAAAAAAAAGGATGAAGGAACTGTCTTCAAATCTTTCCTTACTTTCAGCAGCCATTTTTACGGGAAACTCCTCCGTCTACTTACAAATGAAACAAGGCGGAAGCGCGTTGGCGTAGGTTTATTGTGGGCACGTGGAGTTGCTTCCCGCGTATCGTCGCGTAGTCTGATATATTACATCACCAAAGCTTTTAAGATTAAATTGATGACATGAAGATCCCTTTGCCCCCGTTATTGATAACTTCGTTGGGAACATTATCGATTCACGCTCGAAGAGAAGCAAACGCGAACAATCATTCTTAGTCAGGCCCTAACCTCCAAAGCTTTTCCCGCTTTTGGAAACTTTGCCATTTTTTTAGGGGCGATGGATACATTACTGCACTAGAGCTCCTTGACTACGGACATCAACTATGCATGGAACTTGTTGCGTGTCGCGAATCAAGCCGTGTGTGCTTGAATGAAGAGCGTATTTTTCCCTCTTTTTACTAAAAGTTGCGCGCGTTACTACAAGTTTTTGGGTCAATAACATATTTTTCCCTTGAGAAGTATTATCACCGTGTTCCTGACAGATCTCGGATGAACGGTTGAGAAGAAATTCAGAAGCGCAGGAAGACATACAAAGGTATTCGTATTCACGGCTCCGGAAAATTTAACATGCGTAACTGGGAGCTCTATTCAACTCTATTCTGCGTTAGTCCGCCTTAGAATGTATTCTAAATAGATTCAGACGAGCTTGTTTGCTTTGGTAAAGACCTTCTTTTGGCGAACTGTCCTTATTGACGCTGTTTTATCCGTAACCAAGTCGACACCCGTCTTTATTTCCGTGTTATACGAGTTTTGGGCTTCCTATGTATTTGCTGGTGCACTCTGTGTGATACTCGCCAGAGACTAATAGCGCATTTTATGATTTGGCAACCCGCCTATCCCCTCGCCTCTTGCTTTTACTTTCCGCAAGATCAATATGATGAATTGACGAGCGAAATGACCGACTTGAAAATGGTACAGGACACAGCGTCGTAAATTCTAAGCGTAGAAATTTTTGCGAGCAACAAAGTTTCACACCAATGACGATCCGATTTTAGATCCGATCTGTTCCGAACAAAGATCCGATCCTTCAAAAAAATGGAGAAAATATACATTAATCGATATAAGCGAAAAGTATCGATATTAAAGCAAAATATAGTTTATAAATAGATATAAATCGATACGTTAATTAATGATTGCGGCTTTTAACCTTATAAGCTAGTAAAAAAATTTCTCCACACAAGGCTGATTGTAGTTTGTCCGAAACAATTCGATCCGATCCTAGCAAATTTCAAGGTAGGTCGATCTGATCTGATCGAGATCTTTCTGAAAAGATTCAAAGCACTGATCATAGCCCAGGATGGTTCTATCCCGGCCCGCGAGCGGAAAAGTGATCTCGAACTTTTATAGAACCAAAGTTGTCCTTGAATTTTTTTTTTCGGCAGATTTTACGTAATAGTGTGGTAGTATTTACAGACGATCTAGGTTGAAACCTCTGTTTGTCCAGCTGTTTTTGCGCGTTTGCGGTAATTTATTACGACGAATTTTTCTTTTCTGAGCCATTTCCTTTAAGCGTACTTTATAGCTTTACCGAAAGCACTTTGGCTTACACTTGGCCGTTTCTTTATGAAGTTCGAAAAGTTTTACAACCTTTGGTTAATGGTCCCTTTAAAATCGCGGTTTAGTTCAGAAGACATCTACCGCAATCGCTTGTCCTAGATAACCAAATAAGAACTTTTTCGTTTCAAAGGCGCTTGTCGTTTTATGTAGGCTGCAGGTTCGCTGCCAATTCAAATAAAATGGTAAGTGGGTCTCATCTTTGTCTCTTTTCACGTTCGGTGGCATGAAGAAAGTTCTTAATGACTAGAAGTTGTATTACAGTAATAAAAGTCTCAGATTAAAGTGGAGCGAACGTACAGTGTAGCGAAATACGCAACTTACCTTGATCTCTCGTTTGGAAGCGCGGTTGCGGAGCTCCCATGACAAGTAGCTATTGAGGCTCGTATTGTCTGGCTTGCGGAGACTGTACTTCTCAGAATCTCCTCTTTTGATGCTAAGACATTTGATATAAGTGGTTGTAATTAAGTGTGCCAGAAACAACGAAATTAGACCGTGAAATCTGCAGTTCCTCATTTGACTTTTTTTTTTATTGCCGCGTTGTAATTGAGCCGAACAGCTTGAGCCATAACACAAGCGCCAAGAAGCAATATTTGAATGCCTTTCATACGATCTCAAGTTATTCTCCATATCAGATTCGATTTGGTGTTATATGTTGCAGGTATATAGAGAAAATCAATAAAACCAATATATTTTAGGAATATATTAATTATAAACATAAATAGTTTTCATTGTAGTGAGTGATTAATATACCACTCGTAAGGCATTTAAGGCTATCAATGTAGTTTAAGGCCCCGGTATACACAAACCTCTTATTGGAGATTAGCATGGGAACTTTCAGATATCATGATGGGAAAGTGGTTAAACAATCAAAGAAACTGTTGTGACAGTAATATTGGTGTTGTAAGTATGTAGCACGCCACTATAAATTTTTCTTTAAAAAGCTTTCGCTAAATTTGTAAATTACAGTTGAATTTTGCTACTTTTCTATTCTACGGAAAATGTAAATCAAGCAAACTGGTGCACCAGGTCTTTTTTTTTTTTTTTTTTTTTTTTTAATAAGTTATGAAGAGAAATGTGATCGATCGGGCACTATTCGTAATATCGTGTTTGGAAATTTAAGGTTTTGTATGATAATATTGGAATGTGTCTCTATCCAGAGTTTCTATTTGACTTCGTTCAACCTCTGCTGTTAGTTACAATAAGAGACCTACCCTTCCCGGAGGAAATTATGTCTCTATCTTTGGTTTTAAAAATACTGAAAATTGTGTATTCTGGGACCTTAATAGAATGATTTGCAGTTCAGAAATCCTTCATAGAGATAGAATAATCTTTATTGTTTATTAAAACTTTTGAACCAAAAAAAGTAAATTTGCTGCAGCTTATCGTTTTGATCCTCGTGACATGTCGTTACGTGCCACGTCACTTGGGTTGAGATGTTCCGTTCATTTAAAACGTTTGGTTTCATGCTTGGTGGTTGTCTGGGTCGCTGGTCTAGACTGCGATTTTTCCGAACGCCCTTACCTTTTTAACGTGACATAATAACTGAAACGCTTACAAGGCACGCAAGCGTTGCTAAGCTATTTCTAATGACCTTCAAGTAGAAAGAACGAGATTGCGAAATTACGGAGCTTGGCTTTACTTATATAACTCCGTAATTACGCCGGTTATTTAGTTCGTCCGAATGTAAAATTTGCTGCAGTGTTACAGAACCCCTCTTATCCAGCTTGTAAACGAATCAGATGAAAAAATTCCAGAAAATGTGAACAAGCGGACGCCTGTAACATAGCAAATTAGAGTGTGTGACAAACATCGAATATATGTATGTATTAAGATAGCTTTTGCTTTTGTCCCAATGTAGCGGAAAGAAATGTCCCATTCGCAAGTTTTAAGCCTTCTTCTCCTGACTAGAATCTGCGAAGTTTGATATTTAAGGTAACAAACATGGTCAATATAGATACTTGGAAATCTGTCCCGTTTTTATTGGACTAGTTAAGACGCTTCAACTGTGTTCTACCAAAATGAAAGCTTGTCAACTAGAGCAACATTTCGTTTTCTCGTACATTGAGATTTCGTGATTAGTTTTGTTATTTATTCTATTTATTTGTTCAATTATTTTTGCTAGCTTGCACCAAGTCTGTGTGGAAAACTTTGATTAATGTTACAGGGAACAGCAGATATTAGACACTGGAAGCGTTTAATTATAAACAATATGCAGTAAATTCGGAAACTCCAGTACCCTTTCAGGTCTGAAGCGTATTTGGTAAAGTACCTTTAAATTTTCTGCATTGCGTATGTCTATTGTTCATGCTGTTTGGTGAATATTACCCTGCGGGCTTACTTTGCATATCTGCACTATTAAACTACTTTGTTTACGCTTGTCCCGGTAAACATGTCGTTCTGTGTTTCTTGTTTCGCCAGATAACGGGAAAAGATTGCTTGTCGCTGTTGAGATAGCAGAGCAGAGAACATTTCGGAGCTGGGAGAGTACGCCTAGTTTTCCTGCTAATTAGAGCCGAAATTACATGATATGACAACAGTTTACATTTATAGTTTCAGCAATTTGCTTCAATGCACTACGATTAAATTTATGCCAGTCTTCCTTTCTTTTTGTCTGCAGAGCTATTCGCCTTCCACATGAACATGTATGGCGTCTAAATGGGTCGTTCTGTACCCGACATTTAGGCAGACCGAAAAAGGGAACTGCAGTAAAGCACGAGAAAGAACAGAAAAGACATGGGTATAAGAAGGCAGGGGAAAAAAGATAATTTTATTCAGAAACGTTTGATTACATCCAAGCCGTTTGGGACGCTAAACTTTCATTGTTACTTAGGAGCTAAATGCCGGAATCTCGTTTTTTTTTCCCTGTGTCGCTCTGTATTTCCTTTTTATTACTGCTGATGCAGAATATTCGGTGATCCGTGAAGGTCTCCGAAAGAAAAAAAGCAAGTAACTTTTTTCTCTTTTGTATTGTTGCTCGCCGAGCTTTCAGAATCAAATACCGTACAAACACCGTTCTGTTTATTAACTTAGGGGAGGAAATGATGACTCCCAAATTTGTTACGGTCGTTGTTTCCCCCTGAGATGCGTACATCTTGAGCAAAGTTCTACGGGCTGAGTTGTGCCGAGTAGGCATTCATTGGTCGTCATTCGTCGAGTCGTGGAGCGTAACGGACCTATTTGAAATTTATTGACATAACAAACTACTCTCAAAAGTCCCCTGATACCTAACGACCTAACTTGGAGAAAGATTTGGGCAACCATAAGCTTCTTCTTTCGGTTTTTCTTTTCTAGGGAGATTCGGTAAAGGGTGTCCTTACATTTGAGGGATAATCTTTGATAGTGCCCTATTTTTCCTGCCTCTGTAGCACACACTTTTGCCGTGGGTTAATTGCATTATTAATATGAATTAGGAGCCTTAAATTTAAGTGTAAGATTATTAAGAGCATTAAATGTGTTGAGTGCGTCAATTTTAACTGCAGAAATAGTGACCTTGAATTTTATGGAAAGATAGGACGCTATCCTCATCTTTTGGGTGTAATAATACCGTAAGTCATTGTTATACTATGCTTTTATCTTTATAAAATCTTGGGTCCCAGAAAAATGATTTCGTCAATTATTCAACTGCGTACGACACACTTCCCAACCAAAGCTTATCTGTACAGAATAAAAAAAGCGGACGACCCGTACTGCAGCTGCCGCGATAGACCAAGACAAGAATTAGGCCACCTCTTTTTCCATTGCGAAAAACTCAACAAGCAAAGAGTGTTACTACTCAGATCCCTTGCCCACATCAGACTCCATTTCAACATCCAAAATATTCTAACAAATCCCAAAGCTTTCCACGCTGTCAAAGATTTCGCTATGTCGGCAAAAGATCTTAAGTAACACCACGCTCCTTTATACAGGCAGCTCCTCTCCCCTTATAATCCCATTCAAGTCAAATGTATATAAGTGCTGTGAATTACCGAACGAAAGTCCATAATAAGCTTACTATTATGTGACATAATGTATATATTTGTTATTGTTTTAAATGTTACATCAACAACTATTAAAGTGAAACGATGCACGGCAACGAGCAACGCTCACGCCGATGAAAGAAATAAAAAAAAAAAAATCTTGGGTACTATCCCGTACGAAAAAAGTAGTGATCATGACTTTCGGTTTCCTAACAGTTATACAGAGGTTGACACTTGTATAGGAACAGTATTCTTAGACCCTTGTTGTCTACAAATTAATTCACGGTTTTGAACTGTTCTTTTACTGGTGGTTTATGAACTGCTTTCGAAAATTAACATAGCCATATGGTAAACCACAAGTGCGCAACCTACGCGAAGCACGTGGATAACCTTCATGCAACATTTAAAAAGTGGCTCTATGATTTTAAGTTGTATGTTACAGGTTTTCATCACTGAATAACCGCTTATGCACGGGTAATACAAGGGCGGCAATGAGCTAAACTCAAGACTTGCCAATTAAATAAAAACACCGTAAGTCTTTTGAGTAGCAAGTTTTACACGAAAGGCTGGAACATTTTCTGCCCGCTGTCTGTGTTACTGCAATCATGTCTGGACTCGCCCTGGATAGAGGAAAACGCAGTACGGGAAGAAAGCGGAGCTGCTTGAGTAAAGCGTTTTCATGGCGAAATTTCTTGTGCAGGTGATGAAAGGTAGAAAGTAAAAACAAATGAAGCCGTTTTGCCGCCTACACGCTTGGCCAATTTAATTCACGAAAAGCTGCACACAAATTCGCAGCGTGAGTCGACCGTGAGAAGTTCCGCACCTGGTCTTCGTTGGTCGCCCAATACAACGCCAGTGAGGAATGTAACGGCCTGGTGGGCAGGGGAACAAAAAAGTACTGTAGTGGCGGAGATGTGTCAGGCTTGAGGAAGGAGCAACGGAACGTAAGCTTTATTTTTGGGTTTTGGTAGCAATATAGGGCGTAAGTTATAACACTGGCGATGCTGGGTGGGCTATTACTGGTCGTATTTTTCTCTCTTTTTCTTATTAAGAGAGCCACTGATAAGCTCAAGGAAAAGAAGGAAATAAGATTAAGGAAGACAAACGCAAAAGCCAGGAGAGAGTAGAGTCAATATTGGTTCAATTATTAAGGAGAGCTTGGTCAATAGAGTGTCAAGAGAGAAGCGGGTCCTGCCTCTGGCACCTCAGTAGTAAAACATGCCACACTTAAGTGACTTGACGGTGTTTCCGCTTTTTCTACGAGCGGCGTACACTGTTTTTGCGGATCGATATGCCGGAAATTTCTGTTGAGCAAAAGTAGGGAAAAATGGTGGTGCCGAGCGCTTACGTTAGATTTGAAACAACAAGTTGCTATTTCACAGCTCCCACATCTGCACTACTGATTAGCGGCACGAAAAAGCGTAGGAGTTGGGAAAGGTGTCAAGTTTGATAACAAGAAAGCCAATTTCTGTGGTTTGTAGCTCCCGGGGTTACCGTATGGTACTGATATGTTGGTAAGAAATAAATAAATCCAGAGGAGAGAAAAAATCGTAACTAATGCTGTTTTCTACTCGGATTGGACTGAAGTTTTAAATTTATTTGCTGAGTGACGGACAAGGCAACGAACGAAGCTAGAATTCCGTATTGCCGCTCTATGGAAGAAATCGAATGACGAAGTGTCTCAAACAGACTTCTGAACCGAAGGGAAGGCGACGGATAGATATAAGATGTAGCACAACTAACTCTTTAAGACTTGTTCAAGGAGAAATCATCCCGTAGCAGTAAGATAGGACAGAATTGAGCTTTGGGGGATGCGTTTTTCCTCCACCTTAAAATCACCCAGGGAGGTGAACTTTCGCACGGGTAAAGAAGGGATTTTAGGAATAGTCATGACGACAGTTGAAGAAGTCGTCCTGAGAAACCTCAAACAAAATTACAGTGTTATGTAAGAAAGTCTGAAATCAAGCCCATCGCTGTGCTCCGTCTCGCTTAGGAATTTTCTTGGCATGACACTCGGTGGAAACGAATCGAAGATACGTTAATAAAAGACAGTGTCAGGCACAGTGTCAGCCAAGAACGCGGATTTGGTGCAAATGTGGAGCCGTTGCTCGCAATAACGCAGCCAAGTGATCCAATTGAACGAAAAGCTGTTTAGCCGTGTCGTAAGACCGCGAGAGCTAGGAAAGGTCCTTTGCAGAAATAGGATTTTTCCGGAATTAGTAACAATATTTGGCTGATTCTTTCAGCGGGGAGGGCGTAGTCACCGCCCAGTCTGGGAATGTTTATCATCTTTTGACAGTGTGGGATGTGAGAAAGCGTAATAGTGTATTGTTTCTAAACCTTCCTTCCCTGCTGGGCGTTATAAGGAATGCTTACTCTTTTAGTAAACAGTAAAAGGAAGACTCAACATATTAAACAATCAAATAATGGAGTAACTGCACGCATTGGCTTTTACGAGCCAGGACAATATAAGACTTACAAACATTCTAAGCACGATACCACGCTGGAGTCGACATTACTTATTGGGTACTTCTGCCCACATGACGACACGATGACTTCGCTCCCATTAACGCACACGCACATAGAGGAGTAAAACGTTTCTCAGCGGGTGTAAATGTCCCCTGTACTCGAATTTTCACAATATTTTGGTGTTCTGAAGGGGCGAGAGATAACCATAATATTGCCGTTAAAAGGTTGCGTGTGTGCGACCCAGGACGCACGTGACAATTCTTTATCTTTTTTATATCTAAGTATTCTTTATTCATGAGAATTTTTTTCTTTTTTTAATAAAACGGTTGATTTTTTTCTCTAAAAAGATTTAACAATTTCGAGGGATTTGTTTTGAAATCTATAACGTGGAATAAGGAACGACGCATGGGGAGTTTGGAAACCCTTTGATGTATTTGATACCAGGGGAAGCAAAATCGACTGAAATCTCCCATCTATAACAATAGGTTTGTAGCATTTGAAGGATTTGGTGTCACACGTGGAAATTTGTGTCGACACGGGAATCGAATGACAAGTTGTTTGTTGAAAATAACGATGCACCTATTATTGAGGTAGCATGAGATTAAGCCCACGGACAGGTCCTCGTCAACAACGTTAGATTCTTTATTAAAAATTCGATTTGACGACGAGAGAAAATTAGAATTGTTTCGTACTTGTTTTCTAGTATATGAGTAGAATTTTGCGCAGTATGCTGGCGTTTCCATCGTAACGGGCGATGCTATTGCATATTTATTGTAGTAATGCTCCAAATTATAGGCCCTGCTGACATTTGTTGAGTACGAAGGTCTAGTCTAAGAAAAATATACTTTATTATTCGTAACTTGTGTAAGCCTTGCTGACGACGCTACTCTTTGGGCTCGGTCTAAGAGGAACAAACTGCCGCATCGCTTCAATGGTGAATACACAGTGTGAATTTGAATGTGCGTAAGACGAAACCCCAGGAAACCTATTCAGTGTAATCTATCCCAGGTACAGGTGGAAAAATAAGTATTAAATCTAGCAGTATGGTTCACGAATAACGAAAAAATGGACACAGAGACTGGCAAAAACATTGATAGAATATCCGTAGTTAAATGTAGCCGCTGTTTCGAGCGGCTTGGTATAGCCTATCTGTCCTCCGAGCTGGTATCCTAAAAAGATAGACTTCATTGGAGGAGCCTTAGCTTGCTCAAACGATGACACCAGTAATTGTGCTAGAAAAAATATGTTTGAAATCTAATAGATTTAAAACATAAAATAAATAGAGCGAAAATTTGTTTTACAAGCTTCGTGTATATTTCGTTAAAATCATGAAAAGATTATGTCCAAATATTTCAACAGCATGCAAAATATACAAAGTTCCCGTCTCTTTCATGTCAACCACGCAGCACTTCATGTGAGCCATAATATCATCATTGGCCAAATACTTTTCAAGGTTTTCTAGGAAACAATCTCTGATATCTCAAAGTCAAGGCTACTAAATTAGGTTTCGGTTCCAAGAATCCACTTCTTTCTGAGTTTAAAGATTCCAACACAGGAGTCGTGCACCGGGCTTTCGAAAAATAGCGCTTTAACGAGGGCCGGAAATCGATTGATTAAGAAATGGCTAACATTACTCAAATTTGTACAAAGCTAGAACATATCACAATGACTCGAGAGGGGCAGTTGGCAAAACAAAAAAGAGATAACGATGTCTCTTCCTTTTCGCGTCTTGCCGTCAGTCCAATTCTCTCCGCGAACTGTATGTAAGCTATCGATAATGCTTTTTCTATCAGCACACAAAAGTTCGCAGTTTTCATATTGTATTTCTCTTCTGTCCGTTTCGACTCAGAGCGTCTGTTGGCCGCAAGTAAAGTTCGACTGTGTGAACAAAATGTCGCACAACAGAAAGCTTCCCTGTATCTGCTTCCGCTAGCTTGGCTCGTGAAAACAAGATTTGAGATGTTCCTTTTTCGTGTTTTTCTTGACGAAAAAAAGAGAAAGAGCCTAAGCTTTCTGTGACATGCTGCGACTTATACCAGGCCTGTTATTGCCCATACCAGCCGGTTCGTTGGTGTGAGTGGCCATTTTGCACGTGAGCAGGTTCTTGTAGGCTTGCCGGTATTCCGAGCTCATCGCTACGTAAATGACGGGATTGATGGAAGTCGTTAAGTAAATGAGGACGTAGCTTAGAATGTTCAGTACTCGCAAGTCCGTTTCCTTGCTCAAGAGCTTGACAATGGTAATGGGCATGTAGCAAACGACGAAAGAGATGAAGATGACCAGAATCATCTGTAAAAGTTTACGATCCTTGGGTGTCATACGTCCCACGTGCAGCGCCCGCTTGACACGGGTGGAACGCCGGGTTAAAACGTTGGTAACGTGAGCCAAAGCCACGTTCACGTGTTGGGGCGCGTTATTACTGCATTCTTTTCCGCGCCGGGAATAATTATGGGAGTCCGTGTAGTGGGATGACACGGGCGATGATAATTCTGTTGGAGTCGGACTGACAGATCGCGACGGTGGGCTTTGACGTCCTGATGAGGCAGTTAAAAGAAGATTTTGTCCGGGACAGCTACTGCCGCCATTTCCTCCGCCCAAATCGAAGGAAAGGCTGCGTTGCGATCGACCGTTGCCTCCCGTTGCTGAAGTAATCGAAGCGGTCTCGATTCGAATATCCGGAATGGATAAGCGACTGGAGTCCCATGCACCCGACCGGGCACTCGATTGCTCTTGCACTTCGTCGGAGGTTTGATTCATGTCTTCGTCCACTACAGTGCCATGATCCACTTCAATGCGGACCGGGGATTTTTTCGTCCCTTGCCATCTGAAAAACAGCATATCAAAACTGGTGTGTTATGTTATAAAAACAAAGCGTATAACGTACCAAAAAAAAGGAAGAAAAACAAGGTGAGGGATACACAGTAACAAGAAAAAGAAATCACAGGAAATTATTCATGGAGGGCAGTAAAGCTGATCTTGCTCAGTGTCAGTATTCCCAACTCTTTGCTGCATCTCCTCTCCACTTGAAGAAATTATGGGAAAATCTTTAACATGCATTAAAGATCGCCTTTGCCCTCCTTTTTTCTTACTAGTCTCTCCAGTAAGCAACGTACAATATTTTTTCGATAAAATATGGAGCACAGGAAATCCATTTATCAAGGCTTTTCTCTCCTCCCCGCAAAAGTTAAAAGCAAACGTGAAAGTATGGAACCACGAGTATGTCGAACAAGATAGATGACGCTCGAACCGCTTACTGCAAGAAGTTACAGCATTACAATGCTCTAGCAGGGAAAAGCTCTTCGGGAAGGTTTAACGACAGAGTGAGTAGGAGGAGGGGAGAAGAATCAGGGAGAAAGAATGGAAACAACAGGGGAAAGAATCTTACCTTAAAATAGTGGAGGATTTGGCAGGCGCTTGGACGAGGGTAATGGCTGACTTTTTGTTATGCAAAATGTGTTCAGTCGACGGCCGTCGCTGATGGCATGGCGTTACGGGAGGCTGACTTTCATCTGACGTATCTGTGGATCCGCTGGCTTGCTGCGATTCACAGCAAGTGAGGTTGAAAGAAGACGCTTCCTTCGTACCCTGAGCGGGTGGACATAAACGCGTGGTCTTCGACTTGGCGCGTTGATGACTTGCACCATTATCCTTGCTCCCAGCGCTACCACTCGCGTCAGCGTGCAGCCCGGCGTGCCCCGACGCGGTGGGTCCTTTGCTGCGGGAAGCGGCTGCCGCTTTCCGAACAATGAAAAAGATCCGGGCGTAACAAACAACGATGGCCAAGCAAGGTAGCACGAAAGCCACAACAAAGAGGAACTCTTTGGGCGATTTGTGGGTCGTCTCGTCAGGGAGAATGGAACAGCTGCCGATACTGTAATCCAAGCCAAATCTGCCCCATTTGCCCAGCAAGGTCGGAATGAGTGAACCAAAGCAGCCGGCCCATGTCAGCGCAATCATAATCCATAAATGACGGCGCTTGTAAAGCCTATACAGGGAATGAAAGAACATGGAGTTAAGTGTTTTTCTTTTTATTCTGTTAAAATTTATTTTTGCTCCTCGGATTTTGGCTCCGCTATAGTCTGCTACTCGTTTAATGCTCGGGGAATCTTCGATAAGGAAGAAAACGGAAGGCATGTTTCGGTTAAAGAAACTGAGCTTGAACGAGGCAGTAACATAAAAATTTCAAAAGCGGTGAAAAAGCAAGCTAAGTGCCCCAAAAATCGCTTACTTGGGATACCAACGTGGATGGCCGATCATGACATATCGATTGAGGGTGATGGCTAAGATGGTGAAGATGGAAACGGCCAGTAATCCATAGCGCAAGAGAGGAAAGAGCTGACATAATACATCGCCATGAACCCAGTCGCGATGGTGGAACAACGAAGTGGCCAGCGGAAGGTTGAAACAGCAGAACATCAAATCCGATACACTTAAGTTGATGATGAAAATGGCTGTAGCACTTCGGACCTGTTTGGGTTGACACAAGAGGGAAACAAACATAAATTACGTTAGCAAGTTGGTTAGGTATAGGCCTACCTGCGGCCCAATTCCTTCCTCTACTCTTGTTCTCTTCCTCTATTCTTGCAAGAATGAGATAAACGTATCCCAGAAAATATGTTGTAAAAATAGAAAGATAAAATACTACAATTGCTCAACTAGCTCAACCTCGAGTACTCCCTCCAAGGAGTCCATTATCGGAGTTATGTGAGCTGCAGTGCGGAAAACAGGGAACAAATCATGGTCTTACCAAGGGTGCGGTGGGGGGAAGGGCGAGCATGAAGAGAAATGAAGGGATGTAAGTAGATATTTCAGTGGCCAAGTCACCAGAAGAAGTAGTGTATAGTAGAGCTACGAAGTATCTGTTACTGGGAGGTCTTCAGAGGTTTCGTCCATCATGAGCAGTTCTTTGCACGTGAGCGCCCAATGTAGTGTGGTTCGCTTATTCTCGGGGCTTTATAAAATAATTCCTTTTACAAGCCCTGCAAAAGATGTTGTCGACAACAGCGTGCTCACGTGAAATATGTGTCCATAAAAGCTGGAGAGCGCAAGAGAAACTTGGAGGCCAAACAGAAAAAGAAAACTGGACAAAACTGCCGGACATGGCAAACTCTCTGTATTCCCTGCAGGAAATGCACTTAGAAGTTTTATTTTTTTTCGGGTGGCTTTATTATTACTTTTTACTGGAAGTAATTTTCTAACAGTTGAAGACGTCTGGACATCATAGACCATTCCGCGATAAAACAGAGAGAGTTCATGTTTATATTTTTTTTTTAGTATTATAGTGTCAGAATAGAATATTTTAGGTGTTATAACAACCATCAACAGATTTTCACTTTCCGGTTTATGAACAAACTAAACTGTTGCCCGAAACTACGTTCGCTAGATGGAAAAGTGCCCTAGATGTCCGAGAGCAATTGTACGTTGTAATTTCGACTAGATGAAAACCACGATTTTTAGAATGCCGTGAATTCCCTGATTTTGTGGAAAAATTTGACTTCCTTGTGAACATAGCGAATACCACGTTTTTTCCATAATACCATCTTGAAAGCCAAATTCTATTTAGTGGTACAATAGAACTCAGTTTTTGTCAATTCCTGAACATGTAAAAGATAACAACTTTTCCGATGAAACCCTTTTCTGTGAGCATTTTACGTTGCCTCCATTTAGCTTATCGTTCAGCCGCAAGCGAGCCAAACTCAAAATGGGAAAAAAGTGAAATAATTTTTACCCATCTCTAGTTATACAGTAGAAAAGTAATGCAACGGTAATTAAATCGAGATATTTTTCAGTCGTTAAATTCGTCCTGCTACTGGACAAATAAAGTAGAAAACTAAAAAAAAAATCCACAAACATTAAAAGGAATACAACATTAAATAAAAAACACCTTACTTATTCAAGCACGAAAAGAAAGGCTATAAAGGTCTATCAGAAATGATATAGTTTTATGAAGTCTGAAATATTTTTCGCACCATTTCTCATTGAAAAATAGTACTTTTTATGTATCCAAAAGGGAAAATGTTTTATCAGAAGGGAAACTCCAACAAGATGTTAAGCATGAAGCATTCTGTCATCAACAAACTGAAACACACTGCAGTGCGCAGCTTTGCCAAATAGCAGACCAAATCGCGTCTGGTATTAAGCGTTTTTGTGTAGCTCGTACGAAGCATCGTTCTTAGCTTTTTTATGCCTCGTGTAGAGTTACTCCGAGAACTAGTTTTAGCTAACTGTGATATCAGCCTTTTTTGCAGTTCGACTAGCCTTTCTTAAATCTATTAATACCAACACAGATTACCACCCACAAAGAACAATTTACACGAAGTGCTGAGTGTGCCACACTTCGCGTACAAATTTCTACTAAATGGCTTATGTTGAAGACGGTTATTTTGTTGTATTTTTGGAGAACTTGCGTTTTCCTTATATTTTTTTTTTCCATTTTCTCTTGTGGGTGGTAGTGAGTGCAGTGCTACAGTAAACATAACAGCGGAAGTAAAAGATAACTCTTTTACTTCCGCTGTTATCAATAAAAAAGCGGAGTTGCGAATCATAAAAAATAGATGCATTAGTTTCTAGTTAAATCTCATTTATCCCATGATTCTAAGTAATTTCAGGATGTGCGTGTGCCATTTACAAGGCTTTGATTTGTATCTTAACCAGAATTTCTGATCCATGAGGAAAGACATTACATGTGAAATTATTATTATATTTTTTAAAAATTTTGTTCTGTGTATTTGTCCTAAGTGTCCCATGTACAGACAGAAATACTTGGCTATTTTGAAATTTGAATAAAAAAGACACGGTGAACGCTATACTGACATTTGTGTTCAGAGTCTGTTATTGCATGTAACGCCATTTTTGTTTATACTCCTCTTGCGCAAAAATGGTGAGTGGCATGCATTTTGCTTGTTCTCGAAATGTATGATTTTTATCTGGGCGTGTTTTGTAACATAAACTTAAAAACTTAAAGTAATCACCATCATTAGCTATAAGTCAGTCATGATAAAAAATAATAATAATTAAAAAAATAACGGCGTGGTAGAATAAAAATTACCAAAAGGAGCTCTCGTTTAAAAACGTTCGAATTTTAAATTAAACGACATAACTAAACTATGTAAAAGCAGATGGTATTATTTGCACTGTAAGACAGCAATCAAGTGTTTAATAACTTTTGTCGCATTTTTTTTTACTTAAGCGTGGAAATTCAGAAGGTATTTCTACCGCATACTGTCTAACTTGAATTTGAAATAAAAGTAGGGGAAAATGTGATGAAATAGACAAAGGATACCGCAAAACCTCGTTCAAGAGTGGACATTGTGCAGTGCATTAAAGCCATTATCGAGAAAAAGCTTGCACAGCAAAAACGTGAAAGATTCTCAACCAGTGAAAAGTGGGGGAGAAAATAGGAAAGTATCGTTGTGCCTTGCTCGTGTGCAAAGCTTTTTTGGCACACTTGAGCTTTAAGAACCAAAAGCAGTTTTGCCCCAGCGTGGTCATAAAACGCATAAAAGACTCTTCTTTGCCAAGTGTCGGACCAAGTTTGCCCTCATTCATCACTCGGGAGCGTCCCAAGATCAAGGCAACGCGTCGATTCCTTTTTTTATGTATAACCCTATTCTTGATGTTACAAGTTCTTTGAGATTGCTTGTGTAGCTAAGTTAATTAATTATTCCCGGCCAGGGGAAATGAGTCATTCGATTAGTCCTACTCATCACGGGGGCTGGGAAAAACATCAAGCATCGCCTAAAACATAAGGTAAACGCGCAAAATGTTTCAACTAATCTCGGCAACTTCAAACTAAGTCAGGGACCATAAAAGTGTGATTTCGAAGAGAGTTTACACAGATTAGGTCTGACAGCAATGATTGGATTCTTTTTTACCGATAGTGTTACAATTGCTGCGATTTTTGTTTTATTTTTATATTTTTGTCTCGTCCTTACCAAGAAGTGGACATGCACACTGCAGACTAATACCTTGATCTTCTTGAAAGAAAGCGCGAAATTAGTTTGGGCGTTCGGAAAAAAGCGCTAGAAAGTTTTTTTTTTTGGGTGGAGGGGAAAAAATGAGATGAGGCACAAGCTTGACGTAGAAGCTTCAAGAGAGTTATTTGTTGGGCGTCAAAATGTAGTGATTGATGACATTCCTGTGTTTACTTTTCTCCTTGTCTTTTTGCCTAATAAGCACCAGTCCGTCACCGGTGCACAAAACTTCAATGGAATGAATATAACTAGAAGACATGGAAATTGCCCTAGGGCCAAAATAGCAAACCGATGCTCAGCGGAAATTTGATAAATTGATGAAATTTACACAGCAAACTTCAGCGGTTAGCTATTCAAAACTAGTTCGTGGGCAAAGCTAGTAAACACATTAATTAGTAATTGGTATTAGTGCCGAGAAATCCTCAGTTAGGAGAGCTACCTATTGAAACTTGTAAACACACTTATGGGAATTGGAAACGCTCCTCGGCTGTGTTCCATATGCATACGGTCTTCAAACGTCTATTGCGTTATCTATCTTCTTACAGAGTTAAGGAAATGACCAACTTCTGGAACGTAAGTTTCGAAAATTCACCTGCTGTACGTTTTCCGGAAAGTTAGTCAATGATAATCAAACTTTGCTTGTAGGGTAACGTTTTTGTAATTTGAAGAGTTTCACTCGTTATTGTGTAATTTAAAACATGGAGATAAATAGGGAAAACGCAGTTCTACCGGATATTTCCTTCTTGGGAAAATCTTCTCGATTTTTCTTGTGTTCGTCGAAGGGAATAATATGAATAATTACAGTTCGAATCTCGCACGTGGCCTTGAAACATGAATATATAGCAGATTATAGATCTCTGCCCTGTTTGAGTTATAGCTTACGGTAATGGAAGGCTTCTTTATTCAATGGTCTTAATCTATAAGTTCTGGTGCTTCTATGAAGACAACTTTCTTAGCATTTTTTTTTCATAAGTGTATTTTTGATCTTGAACTCATCCCATAAAGGAAGACCAAGAGAAGTGCTATTTATACAAAACATAGCTGTGTTATTCCTATCTAATTTATTAAACTTGTAATGTTCCAGTTATTACGTTACTGCCGCTCTCAGCAATCTTTCAGATTCAAGTACCGTTAATGAATTACAATCACTGAACGTTTTGTTCGTAGGATAAAAAAGATAGAATATTTCAGTAAATTTTATTGTCATATAACAACATGCATTTTTCTGTTTTTTAATGTTACGATAGTTTTCATGATATGTTATCAAAATATCCATAGGAGAATTAATTTATGTGTCGAATCTTTGTAGCGTATACCGTGAAAGTCGTGAGAAGAAAATACGAGTAAATCGGGACTGTCTTTATTTCCATTCAGACTCTGGTAGCCCATACATTACTAGCTTTTTGGCACCCTAACCAGCGAAGACAGCATAAAGACAGTAGTTCCTGTGTACCGAGGCCACGTAACGCATTTTCTCAAGACACAAAAGTAACTTCGAAAAGTGGAGGCACTATCTACTTCACTCAAACTACGTGTTCTGGCCTGGGACCAAGTTTTGCCGACGTCAAACGAGCGGTCTTCGACTTGCCTTCTTATTTATGGGTTCAAGAAGCTCATCCCAAGTTGAAATCAGCTATAGTGGATGGATGAAGGAGAATTGAAGGGTGTGGGGGAGAGAAAAAAAAAGACAAGAAGAAAAAGCTGGTTGAGGAATCCAGCAGAATGTTTGTTCTTCATCCGTGTCATAGCTTCTATTGCTCCTCCTTTCAGCTTTCGACTTGGTTTATTTCACTTGGTGTGTCACAAGTCGAGAGATACGCGAGTTGCTGTTTTCTCGAGGAGGAAGTGCAACCCCTTCCTTACCCCTTGTGTTAAAAACGGGCGTCTGAAGATTTAGGCGAGCTTGAAAGACCCAACTTGGCAGGTTCAATAATATGCCCAAACTATTAGGAAATTTATTTAGACAGTGTTTTATTTTTTCTTAGAGGAAAGTTTGTGAGAGCGAAGAACGTCAGTCTTGTGGAAGTTTGCTCACATATTTTCACAACAAAACCTATTACGGTTGTGGGGAAGAAGAAGATATATGGCCAGCAACAGCCTGTTTGGGCTTGCCGTAAATTTGGACAGGGTGAGGGCGAGAAGCGTAACGAATGCGTGTATTTAGCCTGTAAGTCATATTTTGTTCGACGCGAAAGCGAGCGGATAACGAAGGAAAGGATATTAGACGGTATTTCTCCAACGTGTGGCGGGAATTTATACCGAGGGATATTCCAAGTTTGTGGGGGACAAACCAATGATCCATTGAATGGGCTTTGATGGATTGGTGGGTGGGAAGGTGGAGAAGAAGATTGAAATAAGGCTGACATCAGTTGGGTCCCCAAGAATGAAAAAGTTAGCATAGTGCCGTCAAGTTTTTGTGGCTTGTCTGGCAAACAACTTTTTCCGGTTGAAGTTTAGTGATTTGCGGGGAAGAAAAGCGGAAGGCGACCTTTCGCCTGTTATGTAGTTCCGGTAGAGCACCTGCAACGTTTAGTGGGTTTATTTCTGCACAAGGAGGTTTGGAAAGCCCTAGGAAAAGAATTAGTGTGCAGAGGATGTTGGCGATGACTTGCTGACATGCACTTGGGGAAGGTCTTGTTCTGGCAAAGGCGCCAAAAAGAAGCATGGGATCGGCTGTTCCAATACTGCGGCTGCGGGTTTTGGGACAAAAGTCAGTTTTTTTGAGCGCTTGAAAGCCGTTTCCGTAACGCTACACCCCCCGAAGAATTGGTTTACAATTGAAGCAGTGAAGCAGAAATGGGCAGAAAAAGGTTATGACGAGCTGCAGTGGTATACAGTAACCCGTCCAACCTGATATTTCTGCGGTCTATTCCTAAGTCAACGCTTTTGCTCTGCCCACCAACTGAGCTAGAAAGATATGAAGGAATTATACACAAAGAATGACAAGCGTTTACCCCAACACCCATGCCAAACCGCCTGTACGAAAGGCACCAAGCGCCAACCATTTAGGTCTTGCTGGTTAACTTTTATTCCTCTGGGCTTTGTAGTGAACTTGGCTGGCTTGGACTTGAATGTATTCACCAATAAACAGCATTTGCCACTATTTGTGCTTCCGGAAGACCAATCACAGCCATAGAACAGAAAAGATTAAGGTCCCTGGATTCGGATTCTCATTCAACATTGAAAAGCGTATGATTAGAACACCTACGACTCTAAAGCACGCTTCCAGTCTGCTTTGTGTGCCGCAGCAAGGTAAACAGGCATTTAGCAATTGAAAGTTCTGGGCACATACAACCTGTTAATTCAGTGCTGAGAGCGTGGATAAAGGATACGTTCATGAACGTACAAGGGCTTTCAGTTCTAGTGTACTCCATTGAAAGAGAAGTTTTGTTGAAGGAGACCTCGTTGAAGTTGCTTGCTTGCTTCTATATTTTTATCTTTACGGGACCTTCCCAGCCAGCCTTTTCGGCGTTCCGTATAATGATATGCGGTTTTGGCACTGGCTACTGGTCTTTTTCCAACGGCTTGCTTTTACACCAAGTTCCCCGCATTGGAGTTAATCTGAGAGACAGTTTTGGGGCTCATTTCTTCCCCTGCACCGAATGTTTCCACTTTACCTTAGGATATCAGAAATTACGGGTATTTGGAATGCTTTAATAGTTCCTAATGCTGAGAATTGCGTACTTTGCACGAGTTAAGAACTTGCATCGTAAATATATTATGTATACAATTTTAGCCACCGTTAGCAAAATGAAAACTTTAGGGAGAAACTGCATAATCGTAACCTTTTACGAATTCAGTAAAAACACACACATATAAGTAATACACGGAGAAAGAGAAACAGAATACGACAAAGAGGATTATTTTCTTGTTGGGTAAGCAAAGACGGAAGCTCCAACTTAATGGAGCGATGGAAAGCTGTAGTAAACCCTTCTTGATACCGTAAGCTCCTGTATACCCACAGAATTTCTCGTACATGGGAAGATACAGTGAAGTACGTCTTTATGTCGAGCTGTGTAATTAACAAATGCTACTAGGAAAGAAGGGCAGAAATATGCTGGCAAACTGGCCTGAAGCTTCTCATCGGCATGCAAGTGACGGGGAAAATGCGAAGATACAAACCTGACCGGTGTATCGAGTTTCGTTAGGTGAAGCTTTAGTACCGTCCAAGTTGGCTATGGGGGAATTTACTTGGCAAAGAAATCCTACCCTTTTTTTTTCGACCCTGTCTGGAGCGTGGAGTCAGATAGGGGAATCGGTTTTCCCAGGATCGGGCCAAAAGAGGTGACGGGACGATTTGTCTGGCCCGAAGCATCCCAAGGTTTGTCATTTGACAAGCGTCTTGGACGTCGCTTTTTCGTCCCCGAACCGAAAAGCCCCGGGACTGAAAAGTAAAGTGATAGCAGCGGCCAAAGGACAGACAAGATTTGGTGGTCTGTGCTGTACGACATTGAGAATGCGTGTAGATGGATGGATGCAAAACAAGGGGGGGTGGGGGGATGGAGTGACCCTCGCTCCCTTTTTCCAATACTCCTCCACATTCGGCTATGTATAGGTCTAATGCCTATGCTGACAATTTGTGTGTGTCTGACAGCCCCTGATCATTCCTGTGTTGTTGACCTGTGTGTCATGAGAGATTAGCGATCTTACATAACATCGAGTCTCGTTTTACATAGTGCTAGTATTCAATCTAGCACCTTTTTTACCCTTCCCGATCAATGTCGTTAGTCATATGAGTCATGCCGTAGAGTTTGTTCTGTGAGATGATTACTACGCCTTTTTTTCGGTACTGACAGATCCCTTACCCAGTCGTAATAGTGTTTTCTGATGACTTCGTTAACCTTGTACTCCAAGGCGGGCAAAAACGGCGCCCCACCTCTGTGAGCGGAGCATTCGTGGTAATAGGCTATTGCTGTGAAGTCGTGACATACTCCATACCGGTCCACAGTTGTTGCTGCAATGCTACTTGGTGGAAATGGTTTATCCAGTGTTGCAAGTAAAATTACCACTTCTGCAATTTATGGTGTTTTTTTTCTTAACACCTACACCATTTGTACTCGAGTGCACGAAAGCCACTTATGACGTGGTATACTGTTGCTTAGAATGCTCTCAAGTGTTTCGAAATATAGGTGAGCAAAGTAGAAAACTAGGTGTAAGAAATAACATGAAAAAAGTGAGCTGTGGAAGTTACCAGGTTCTTTGTTGAGGGAAGTGATAGTTCAGAGGTGAGAGGATGCATGTGTTGAAGGCGTTGACGAGGTTAGAGCATGCAATTCAGGTGCAGAGACCAATATTAGGACGAAGATTTTTTTTTACGAGTAAAGGGATGTGTTTTCGCGTTTGGGTTAACGAAATAACGTGGTAAGAGCTCGTCTACGCCCTACCGACCTAAGATAGTGTAGTGGTGAATGGGTTGTCATTAAGATAGGTATCTTATCGGCACGCCGTCATGCCAAGACCGCCTTACAACTCTATTGCCTTTGAATAACAGAGGCGAAGAGAAAACCTCCTCTAGGGAACTCGCGAAGGAAACTACCAATGCCCTTTTATTTTTAAAAGTTGGCATAAGGATGGCTTCTTTTTAAGATCCCGTATTGTTTTTGTTCTGTGCAGGAGCTTTCAGGAATGCTTTTTAACAACCGTGATGATCCTAACACGGTTAATTAGCATATCTTAAGAAGATGGCTTTCATTGAGAACCTTAGGTCAATAAAGCCTTAGACAATATGTCGCTTAAAATTATTTTACTTTTCTTCTAACTTGCCTGAAATACATTTCGTTTTAAGCTTCTGCCAAGATTGCTGGAAAACATTTTGGTAAGTATGGACAAAATGGCTTCCAAATTTAATCAGACAAACATAAAAAGAGGACTTTTTGCTCCTCGACGTTTTTCCATTAGAATGATCACAAAAAGAAATGATCAAGAATACAAGAGCATTTCTTCTGTTACCTTTTGGTGCGCTTTAGCTTCCCTTTTCTTTACGATTGACTCTTGAAGAACTCGTTTTTTTTTTAAGAAAAGACGTTTGAAAAGAGGGAAGAAAAAAAAAACAAGGAAGAAATTGTTGAATGTGAGCCATAAATTTACACTTGGGGAATTTCTTGGACTGTGTCGAGTTCTTTTTCGTTGTCATTGGGTTATGAGCATTAATTAGGTAATGCACCAGATTCATTTCGCTTGCGCTGATAGAATTATGTAGCTGTGAAATGTTACCTTGCCATAACGAACTAGCGCGATGATTGTAATTAGGTTGCCTGGTATGCCAACCAAGATAAAAATGATGCAGGCGGCGACAGCGAAATTGAGGAGCGAGTCTGGGTAGTTGTGGAACAAGAGTCGGTGATGATGCGGAACAGTTGCAAATGAGTCATTGGCAAGAGTAAGGTTCTCAGTGCTGCTCCATTCCTCCATGACTGATATGAAGCAACACGGCAATCACTGGCGAAAGAGTTTCCTGTGGAGAACCCCAGAGACTGAACGAAGTAATTGAAACCTGTAACGAAACTGGCCCAATTTTGCTAGCTCCCACGGAAGTAATGTTTGAATATGCACTATGTTTGTGTCACCTACGTGCGTTGCAGAACTTGCATCTGTCGGGATTTCAACTGTTTTAAGCACACAGGAAATATAGCTGGTACTTCTGGATACTTTACGAGCAAAATGGGCTCACATTAAGTTTGATTTAGGTGACACAGACGGTCATGGACCATGTCCACTCCTCGTTTACATGTTCGGGGTTCCGCTGCGCCAATGGCAAAGTTGTTTTTTAACGAGCCGTGTAACCAGAGACACATTTTGCACTGACTGTGACGAAAGCCAGGATCGAAACTACTACTGACATGGTGCAAGCAGACGATCGTCACACACTTTACTCTCCTCGAAATGACAAGCTTCAAGAAAAAAGTAAATTAATTATCTAGTCATCCGAAACGCTCACGCTTGCGATTACAGGGTACACCGGCTCCTATGGCATATGGGTGGGAATTTGGAGACATCCGATCTAAGGATCAAAACAGCTCGAGTGTTTTACTTCGCAAACGTCACTGATTCCAAGATCGGTTTGCATGGAGAGATACCAGTTGAAGGTTAATGAAATTGCGTCCTTTGGGCTCGTCTTGGTTACTACGATATCTTCGTGTTGTCCTGTGGGTATGATCGCTGTTGCTCCCCTAAATTTAGCTTTGGTCAGGACAGGTGTTTGCACAATGCGTCGTACACTTGGAGACTACCGCATTCCCCCTTGCACACATGGGCACATTCACGAAAGTTGGAGCCAACGCGAATATGATCGTAGTAGTCCACTTTGTGTTGGAAATGCTTTTATGGGACTTTTAGCTTTTGTACCATTACAAAAAATAATGGACCGCATAGCAAGAACGAAATCTAGCATGTGACCCAATTACGACGGTAGAGCGGAGCGCGTGGCACGTATCACGATAAATTTCATTTCCTGTTTGCCAAAGTGGATTTTGAGTACCTTTTTAGTAGCAAAGCAAGAATGCACGCAGCAAATGAAACAACGGAAAATTTTCAAATTTGTTGCGTTGGGGTCGTCAGCTCCGGAAGTATTAGGAAGTTCGGTATAAGCCCGGGTCAGGTTAAGATAGCACGGGGAACACACAGCTAGCCCCTTGCTTGGAAGGTGATACACTGCTGAATTCTACGTTGGTGTAACTCAGTTAAGAAGCGACGGTGCTGCATCAGCTCTACTTGCGTACTCCTGGCTCGGTGTCCGCAGAAAGATGCGCGGAGCGACGCAGACTAACTTGCTTGTCGCCCCACAAAGAAGATCTCAAGCTCCATTACGCAGGGAATTCTTTGTTTTGTCGGATCTTTGCTTATCGGTCAGCCTTTTTTCTCTCCTTTTTTTCTAGTAGTCTAGTTTCGCTTCTGGGTTTCTGTTCTGGGTTTCTATTTCTCTTGCTTGTCTTCTTTATACCACAAGGCGGCTCAACTGTTTTTCAACTGGTAAACTTTTAAGCAAGCGTTATTATAAAAAAAGAGGAAAATAGTGTCCCTTAGGGCTTTTTTTTTTCTTAAGGGGCTGTACTTATGAAAGTTAAACGTTTGTAGGTCAGTAATCCACTTCTCTGGTCAGCAACAAAGTTTAAAAAGATGTTTTGTGTAAATAAAAGTGCGCTTGATCTTCGTCGGGGAATTCTATGTTGTGCATATAGAACGATTCTGTTTTTTTTTTTTTTATCTTCGCTACGTGACAGTCTCCATATGCGCGAAATTACAAGATTACAGCCTGTGGCGAGTTTAGCTGTACAATATGTTATGCGTGGCACGCGGCCAGAAAGGCTTGCGTGAAGTCAGCAATGCTCGTTGAGTGTTAGTTTAGCAGTAATACGACCAACCATGGCGAAAGAAGACTATGGGGACACGGGGTGCTCCAAAAGTAAATTAGCGTTACTAAGCTTTATCAAGAGGAGTGAGACTTAAAATACGATTCGAGTAAGCATGGGGGATGTGCTTAACAAGCCATCGTGGGTTACGTGTCAACTGTATTTTAGTGGGTGTGTGCAGGTGTCAAGTTCGCCGGTTTTTTGGCGCGTTCTGGCCCTTCGCGCCCTTCAAGTGTAATCCTGGCTCTTTATTTGAGAGCATTGTTGAACTAACCGTCGAAAAGCGAGTATTTGGCTCAACGTGAGGAGGTTAGAGCTATACCATTTCGCGTGAAAAACACTGGTATTTTTGCACTTTTCCACGTCTTGTCAACACAAGCGTGAACTGTAAACGCGGCATTCCCCGGCGTTGGAATGCTGGGGCATCTTTGGCATGGTTGTGAGCGTTGGCAATCTCGTGGGGGATCATAAGATTTTTGAAGGTCGCCGGATGTAGCCGTATCCGAGTAAATTCGCAAGAAAAGAGGATCTCGAATGTGCAAATGGATAAATAAATATAAACGTCCCGTCAGTTTAAGCCTAACAAATTAGAAGCGTTGCCCTTGCCAGAACGTTTCGTTTGTTATTGTACGTAATAGGATGTGGACATGGGGAAAAAATGTGTAACTATGTTGTATTTTCGTAGAGATCGCGGTAAAGTGACCTCGAAAATCTGTGGTCTTGGGTTTTGATGGATGTTGCGATTGTTCCTAAGCTGTATGACACGGATCTATGCACAGTGTGAAGTTCTCAGCGCGAGAGGAGGAGGATGTGCGGTGCAAGTCTTGGGCAAGTGCAAGGAAGTGCCTTAAATCAACTACGTCTTTTTGGTAGACCAAGCTTCCCGCTTCCTTTTCATAACGAAAACTTTTCTCATCTTAGTCCACACGCCGAGTTGGAGCACATCACACTTGGCACTTGACGCTACATCTCGCAGGCTTTCAAAAGGTTCGGGGACTGCGGGTGTTGCTACTGCTACGAGCTGGCTTGCCTAGCCTAGAGAAAAGTTTCATTAATTACACTTCGTCCTTCCCCAAAAAGTTGCGGCAAGAAAAGGTCGTTTGCATCGGGAATGTCAATCTAGCCAAAAGGTAAGTCAAGCAATTTTCCTTTCGTTATTTTTCGCCGTTTATCCAACTTTGGCTCTTTCTGTTTTGTTTGCCCCGTTCGCCCCAAGTTTAACGAATTTTTCTTCGAAGTCCTAGTTTCCAGATGACAAGAGAGAGCCCTTTTTTTAATATTAAACGTTTTTGACTCCGTTACAGCGAGGTTTGTTTGTGTTTGTGTGTGACTTTTATTGCTGACTCCATGGAAACGGTCTCTTCTGTTTAACGTAAGTTGTCGCTTTTTTCTGCACGAGGATCATTCTGTTATGCTTAAAACTCCAGTCAAGGAATTTAATGGCTTTACCAGACACGGGATCGCGACTGCAAAAAGATAATTAAAAAAGAAGGGCAGAGACTCGCTTTTTGAATGCATTAGACATTTCTCCCCTTCAGCGTGCTTTGTTAAAACGTCCGGTCTAGCAATATATATCCGTTTAGGGAACTTCAGTGACGTTGGTGCATTTAATGGGGTCTTGACGGAAAGTCAAGAAATCATCTCCACTTCCTTTCTTTGTCAATTTGACCTACAACTTAAGAGCTTCATTCACTCCTCTCATTTACGTTTTTCTCTCGTATTTAATGTTACTGTACATCATAGTGACCTGTTCCGTCTTTATTAAGACTCAGGAAGTCTTTATCGTTAAGACTCAGGAGTTTAAGGAGAGTTTTCAGAAACCTAGCGTAACTAGAAAGCCCCTTACTTGAGAAAAACAAAGTTCATAAGATTGAGATTCATATTTTCATTCTCAATTTTATCCCGCCTCATTTACCCTTTAGTACCATGTTTATCAAATTCAGGAAAAAAAAGACAATAAGAAATCTGTCGCTCTATTGTAATGGAATTTTTGCCGTATTTTTATCGCAGTGCACTAGAAAATGAGTCCGTGTCTGTCTATTTGTCAAAGTCAATTGCAGATCTCATTTCGTGGTTACCAGGTTTTTTCTATTCCGCCAATGTTTGGCGTCACCCACTAGCTCAACTCTTACAGAGCGTCGCGACGTAGTTTGCTACGTTTGCTTTTAATAAATAAACCAAAAGTAGCTGGGGTTAGGTGTTTATTTTCTTGATCCCGATCGTTGACATCTTTTCCTACCTAAGTGGCTGTTTGGCAGCGGCGTGTTTGAAGATCAGGCAAGATCAGCGGCGTGACACACAAAACGAGAGCCTCTCGCCGAACCTGGCTAGTCTTACATAAGAAGAGCACGAGCTTCTCAGTATGAAGAAAACATTAAGCTTAGACACATTTTTCTTATAGCTCAGCTTCCCCTCGCTTTCCACACCCATCACCCTGTGACCTTCTTCACCCAAGTTTTCCTATGGATCTTAATGGAACCAAATCGATAAGCTTAATTTGTCCTTGTCTAAGATAGGGATATTAAGCGCCCAGGGTTGTCCGAGATGACCTACCCTACGAAAAAGACTTGACCATCTTTCTCTTACACAATGTCCTGCTCCACCCCCTCGTGAGCATTACGGGGTTGATCCGTTGAAGTTTAATGAAGACACGAGACAACACACACGAGAACACATACACAGAAACATTCCGTAGTAAAAGGGCTCTAGTCTAGGAAAACAAGCGAGCTCTTCACTCGTCCGTATCCTATTCCCGCAGATGGTAGAAGTCTCAAGCTCCCCTAATTAGTGCAGGGAGCAGCCCTATGTACCAATCAGCCTACATTTCTTGACGGGGTCCAGTTACTGTGAATTTGCAGGGGAGATCAAAGTTTTGTCCTAGCTCAAAACTTGGCAGGGATGGAGATGAGATGAAGAGCAGTTGACAGTTCAAAGTTCGGAGCCCAGTGGTTGACACGATGGCCCAAGAGCTAATTGTATATATCCTAGCAACTCTGCCGCCTGTAGAGCAAACCGGCAGACGAGTCGCCAAGTACGAGAGCGAAGGCAAAAGCAGAGACGAGGACGAACGAGTCTGAAGTGCCTTGAAATCAGAGCAGGAGTGACAAAAAAGGTGTCACGGCGTCGTTAAAGGAGCTCTTCGCGCCACTCCCAGCTCGTATGTGCGAACATCGTGTGTCTGAGCTTCCTGCGTTTCTTGCGTAAATACAGCGATGCAATTTGCGTTGAGCTGGCTCGTCTCCATGCGTGGGAAATAAGTAAGCTTTTTTGTTTGGTTAGTTGATAGAAGGAGGAACACTAACAGGCGTCTAGGGAGCTTCTAAAGCGCTGAGTTTGCAATCCCAGATCGAGATATTCATTGTCGCTAACAGAGAGTAATGTGAATGGGGGATAGTAGAACTTACGTTGGTCAGCAGGCAACGCAGGATTTTCAGGGAATGAAGCTATTCAAGTTAAAATATGCATTGTGTAACTAAGGTTACCGAAAATTCATTTGTACAGCTTTAATCATGTTACTCGACTTGTCTTTTTCTCTTGACTATTTCTTCACAGTAAAGTATTAAGAAGCCTTGGTAACGGGGGCCAAGAACCATGGCAACAGAGACGGATCTGAGCACTACGTTTGCACTAGTCACCGAGTTTGCTCCGGCAAATGAAAGTGAAGTGATTACCGAAGAAGACGACCCCTTTCTCAAGTATTTTGACGAAATTTGAAGCTAAGTGTCTTGAAATGAAACGGCCACGCGCCTTGCTTTGGTAGGTGCACTTATGGACTCCGAATTCTGGCGGCCGTCATCACCATTTGTATCATCATCATTGGAATTTTCGGTAATGTCTTGACGGTGGCTGCTTTGAGTATAAGCCCTCGAGTGCGGAATGTAGCTGCAACGTTCATAATAAGGTAGTTTTAAGTTGAATTATCCAAAGTTTTCGAGTTTTAATTCGCAGCTGTGTATTATTGCAGTTTGTGCGTCGCGGATTTCCTGTTTTGCGTGATCGTGATGCCGTTCAGTGTGGATCGCTTTATTCAAGGAAGAGATCGGTGGGCTAAAGGCACACCATTGTGCACTTTGTTGCCACTGATGCAATACGCGAACGTTGGGGTCTCACTGCTCTCCATTGCAGCCATTACCCTTAACAGGTTGAACGCTATTGTCAAAATGAGGAAACCTTAATTTGACCATTTGACTTTGTCACTGAAGGTACACAATGATAGCTCACCCTCGAATATATAAACGGATATACACTAAGCAATGGGTGGCTTTGATGGTTGCCTTCACGTGGCTTTTCAGTTATGGATTGCTGATTCCTACCCTAGTAGGCAAATGGGGTAAGTTACACACCGTCCAAAAACCTAGCTTTAAAGGCTTAGCTGGCAGGGCCACGGAGTTTTACCAAGTCTCATTGTTTTTAGTTTAAAGTAGCATTTACTGTTAAAATATCTCTGAAAGTTAATATGTAGCGTGCAATACGCCAAAATCCCCTCAAATGATCCCGGAACTTTTTTATCGCGTCGGAAAAGACGTCCGTTAGGAAGTGGCTATGTTGAGTCTGATCGTAAGTTCTAGTTTATGAACATATCAAGCCGGGTAAAAATACGTTGTATAAAAGCAAGCCATATCCGTATTCACAAAAAGTTTAGTTTAAGTACCTCTCATAGCTATACTTTTCAATAAAGCGTGACGTGTATTTTTAGTCGACTAGCTGAGTCAACTAATGGAACTATTCCTTCAAGAGTTCACTGCCGTTTATTATTTCTTTCGGAAAGTGGTGTCGTTTCGCTTTCTAGAAGGTGCTATTAAATATTGTTTTACGAAAAATCAAGAACAACACTTATGATAACCACGTCACTAGTGCGAAGTTATCATAAGTAATGAACGAGCATAGGAATGAATTCGCTTAACCACTTCCACCACTCTCTTCCGATATTTGCGTACTGGTTATGTAATCCATATGTAATCCAAAGCAACCACAGCCGGATGGTTACCCCGCGTTTACAACGTCTTGCGAATTGAAAGTTCGGCGTTTAACCGCATTCTTTCGCGTGGAGATTTGTATGCAACTTAGTAATCCATTTTCTGGCCTGCATCTTGTCTGTTTTTTGTTGTCTGCTCTGCACAGCTTACTCTCAGGGGATTTTTTATAATCACGTGTTTTTCGCCATAAAAGTATCTCTGTTGCTATTGGGAAGCTAGCGTAGGCGGTAAAACGATTTAGTAAGTAAGTTGCCGAGAGTCATCTGCAACGGCTATCCATCATTTTTACCTTTAATACATTGCCGCGGAACTTGCTTTAGATGCTGCCAAACGATCCTGGATTTATTATCCGGCGACTTTCGCTTACTTTTGGTCAATCGCTGTAACAAAGCTGACAAGAAAAGAAACCTTACATTGTTCTTATGTTTAATGGCGTTTTTTGGATAGCTTTTGTCAGACTACGTGTTTCATGATGTATAGAATGTATTTATTAATAGAAATTTATTGTGTCTACATGGTCATACAATGATTTTCGCAACACTTCTGTGGCAAGATTTTTTTTCTCGTCGAGCAGAATGCATTAGATATGGCGCTTAACAGTGGTTTTCTTTTAGCAAGTTGCAGTTTGTTTTATAATTAATGATACAGTGAAATTAACTTTTCCTTTTGAATTCAGGTAAATTCGGCTATGATGAAGGTCTTCATTCGTGCTCAATTATTCCGGACTCCAAGAAACGGTCTTCCAAAACGGCGCTGTTTGTGATGGGATTCTTGATACCATGTTTAACCATTGTTATTTGTTATGCTCGTATTTTCTGGGTAGTTCGAAGGTAAACTAAAAATGATTTGAAAAACTAACCGCAAAAATTAAATGGTCATTCGAAACAGTTCGGAAAGACGACTACGTGTTCACTCAGAAAGAGGAATCTCGTCTAAAAAGCAAGGAAGTGAATGGAGGGTAACAAAAATGGTTTTAGCCATTTTCCTGTCATTTGTGGTTTGTTACTTACCTATCACGATTATTAAGACGGCCGACAAGCACGTTAAACTTCCGGGTAAAAGCTCTTTAAGCACTAGTGTTTGTAAAATAACACATTTCTTTGTAGATGCACATGTCTTCAGTTACGTCATGATTTACTTCTCTGCTTGTATTAATCCCATAATTTATTTCTTTATGAATCGACAATACCGCAGAGCATATAAAAGTGTACTGGGTTGTAAGTCACCTGAACAACAGTCCAGTACTAGCGCAACGGGTAAGAATCCATAACAGCTATGTTTAGGAATAATCTTTTTAATATCTAAGAAAAATCAAATCCACATGGGCGGACAATGGTATCGCACCTTTCCATGAATGCGGTTAATGTACACAAAGTGGATGATATTGCTACTCGAACGCAAGACAAATGATTCCAGTATTATCTACCCATGATGTCTTATTGTATTCTTTTCTTTAGACGTATTGGGCTAGATTAGTACTTTAATCAAGATATGTTTTGCTATTCGATTCCACAAGAAATATTCCATTGTAAACTACTGTACTGAAACATAATAAGTAGCTCATTGTGAGTGAGATTGCAATGTCAATTTAAAATTTTTTGTTGTGTAGGAAATAAAAATAAAGTATTGTTATTTGAAGAAAATAACTAGACAAGAATGTGCTCGGATGCTAATTTCCTATTTTTTCCTTTTTGTTGTGTGCGAAATAATAAAATATAAAAATGTGTAAAATATATAAAAGTATAAAACGTATCCCACTAAAATAGTTTTTTTTTATTAAATCCTAAAAAACACTGAAAAGGAAATTCCGACTGTGAAAAATGACGGATCCTGTTCAGGTAATGCGAGGATTTCTTAATTTTATGTTTTCTTAGATCCGCGAAAAGTGAATAATTTATCCGCGCAAAGCGATATTTTCGAAAAATGCACTAGAAAATAGGGAATCGCCTGAATTACTGACTTTCTGTTGGTTGTTAGTAGCCTCAGGCACAAAACTAGGTGCTACCTATTTAATTAGGTTGATGTACTGTTCTCTAGATTTCGACAAGTAAGACTACATTTGAAAGTCGCGCGCTTGTAGGAACGGCTATGACGAACGAACTCCTCCCCCCAGCACTCACACCGTGCATACTCGTACCGTCAGTCGTTTGTCAGGCGTGGGCATGTGTGGTTGTCAATTTCGGTGTGATCAGGGTTATGAGCTATTTCCTGCAGATTTTTTTTCAAACTTAGTAACTTTCAGTTATGTTCCATATAGGTGAGAATGTGCGTCCAAGCTTGTGATAAGATAAAGTGTATTGATGTCCAAAAATCAACATTTTTAGTGTACCAATCTTTACCCGGCACGAGACATGTTTTAACAAGTTGACAGATCGCCGCGCAATTCGTGTTCGTTGCGACCTGATTGACCTTGAGCGGAAGTGACAGCTTTTAACCGAGGAACTGAAAGCATGTGCTCACGTCAACTTTTATAACTTTGATTTCTTTTTTTTTTAGAGAATTTTTAGCTCTCTATTCGGCTTATTGTAATGGACCTTAGGCACCGAGAAGTGAGTATTTATTGGGTTAAATGGGATGACCTGATTGACCTGGACCGGAAGTTCCACACTTATTCAATACGTACTGGCATTCTTCAACATTTTTCCAGCCATGTTCCGCATTTCAAGTACGTTTGTATATTGTATTTTTTTATTCTCTTGTATTCCAACTTATTTATAAAATAATCATGTAGGAGAACGGTTTGTGGAGTCAGAAGCTGCCAATATGGTCTACCTATTGCAAGTCGTGTGGCAGCGTGTTTTCAGTAGACATGCAGAGCACATGTAAATTAGAGCTTCGTTTTAAGTTGAATTTATTACGTTTTTTGTTAACTCGTGGAACAGTTGAAACCGTGTTTTCCATTTTACTCAAAAGTAATTACTCAGATTTACTGTCTTAATGAGCTGTTAGTTTCGTCGCTTCTTTTAGACTTGGACCATATTTTCCTGATTTGGTTTGAGTTCTATGCGTTTACCAGTATGAAGTTGTCCTTCCGTTTATGAAGATCTACCTAAACCGTGCCGTATAGCGTTTTCGATGGTGTCAACTGTTTCGGGAATTTTCACCAAATTCGCGATTACAGTTCGTGATAGAGGTAAAAGGTTATGTCCTATTGTGACCCTGAGTATTTTTTTTTTATTTTTTTTTTTTCTCAGGAAACATTGTTGTAGAACATCCATGGGATTAACTGGGCATTAGTTTGCCCATGTTGCTCGTTAATTTATTGAAAGAAGATCGCTGCAAGGAATGATTCGACTGCGAAGATTCCAAGAATCGTTTGTGCGTGCACGGGTACAGTTTGGCCATTGGTTCACCTGCTACGCATAGGTCAGAATAAAAGCTGTCCGGTAAATGCTGTTAATGATTTGTATGTATGGATATCACGTGCACTCGGAAAGCGATCGAACCAATTGGTTATGATCTTTTGAAGCCATTTGGGCGCTTTTTTGACAAAATCCTGCAGTACTGCTTGTGTTTCTGGATGCAAGTCCATTAGCGAGCCGTTTTTTACCCTATTTGAGCCATATAGTAGTTTTTAGTCATCGTAATTTTCTTCTAATTTATCTCATGTAAGTAGCCGCTCCTTTTTTTCGCTCATTCGTAACTAATGCCAAAAGAGATTATATCGTAGTTTTGAATATTTACTAGAACGTTTTCCTAGTTCTAGTTTAGCCATATTTTGCTACCAACAGATTGGGTCATTCAGTTTTGAGCCGCACAATTTTCATTTATAGTTTCATTCCTAGCTTCATTCCTCCTGAGTGGTTGCGTGCTTTGGACTATCGCGTATATTTTTCTGTGTAGAAAATTGTCTTGTTTCCTATTTCCATTCAAAATTCTGCTTTTGGTATTTTTTGCTTTTCGTATAATTCGGATCTTATTAACGTTAACGTGTTTCTCGCTTTATTGCTAAACATGGTACTTGAGTCCGAAAATATTACATTGTATCACCCTTAAAATTTCAGCATTAAGATTCATCCTATTGGTCGTTCATTCTGACATGAAATCACCTCGTTGGCACGAATTCTCTCTGTAGATCCATTTTGTGTGCTACTTTCCGTGTGTGTATTGATTGCGAAATGTATAAATACATTTCTAGTATTAAAAACGGTTTCCTTAGTTTTTGTCCGCGAAAAATGAGGATTTGCTTTCTATTTTCATGACCGCAAGAAAAAACTAATTTTTATCTGCGAAAAAGGACTTATTTTTTCGAAAAATGGCCCTGTTTTGAATTTACCACCAAAAAAAGTGACTTCCCCTCGAAATTCCTGGATTCTGATTGGTGGAAACCCGAAAAAATAGGCGTGGCTTATTATGGGCTCTGGAAGGCCGTTTTCCGGGTTATTTTCTATTTGATTCACTGGTGAACAAAGGGAAAAATCGAGAAAAATGAGAGCCCCGCCCTACCTCGCTAGCCAGCTCCTCCCTGTTTTGGCTTCCATCTCTTATACCCGCTACTTTCCTATCTGGCTTACCAAGCTTGCTCGGTCTCCCGAATTGCCTGGTACTCTAGGTATGACATAGTCTTGTACAGGGGAGAGGAGCAATGTCATGTAGGTACTCAGTCTAGTGTAAGACTGGTACCCAAGACCATGTAGACAGAAAATAGACTAAATTCCTTTTCACTTAGGACTCGAACCCGCGACCTTACGATTCACAGCGAACGCCTTATACCGCTCGTCCTTACTAGATGTGTTGAAAAGACATATATAAGTGTTACAAACAAATCGTGTAGTAAAGCGCGGTATGTATTGTCCACAAGCGGGAGCATAACGTAGTTCCATAGTGTCTTGCAGTAAGTATAGTAGTATTAACAATTACGGTTCAGGCAGTTTGCAATATAGTACGACCTACGAAACATAATGAACTTGGTATTATCAGAATCTTTTCGGATAGAGAACACGGGGATTTTCAAGATCGCAAGAAAAAACTAATTTTTATCTGCGAAAAAGAACTTATTTCTCGAAAAATGGCCCCTGTTTTTGAATTTATCACAAAAAATGTTTGTTTTAATGGCGAATTCCTCTGTATACGACGATGATTACATAACCTAGGAACAATATGTGGTAACAGTTCCGATGCCACAGGACGTGCGTCATCATCAATGGCGACCTATAACACAGCTTGCATCAACTAAAATTCCTGAAAGGAATTAAGTTATTTAACGTGTAATGGATGTAAATGGTTTTGAACTATCAAGGGGGACAAGCACTGTATTTATTCTAAAGAGAAGGAAAATCTCAAAACAGTACGTTGATACAATAGTCATGATGAATCAAAGCAACTGTGGGATGGCAATGCCAACGTATAAATCAAAGCAGGGAAATCGAAATACTTGGTTAAATCGCTGTCTCGTTTACGTTTCGCCTACAGATTCCTGTTCATCGTTGCTATGACTAGCCAAAACGTGAAGTTCTTCTCTTTTTTTACAAAAACATCGCATGTTACGGTATTACTGCTAATCAACTAATTAGAAGTAGTTCGAAACGAGTTCTGGCATGATGGGCAAAAGAAAGGGTCGTAACACCACACGAAAGTGAAAACATTGAATAATAACAATGGGGGTAATAAGCACCTTTTCTCGTCATACACTGCGCTCAATTTTTTACAACTCTTTACAACCCTATCGTCGATTATATCCTAATTGAAAATCCGTTCCCCATCGCGAATCCTGACGTCACACGGTTAGCGTACATAAAGGGGAACGGGACATATAGGATCGAGAAACACGTATGATTGACAATGGGAGAAATAACACATTTAAACGAGATTCTAGCTCACAGATCTATGGCAAAGTACACATACTGAATCATGTAGAATTTTCTAGTACAATAAGGGTTTCCGTATCATTCCTTACAAAATATGGGGCAAGTCTAGCAAATTATTGAGCTGTCAAACTGCTTTTTCACAATACGCTCTTTGCCGAAGAGTTATGAGCCACAATTTCGTCGATTATAGGAGTATAAATTTCATAAAAGTTTTCTAACTTTCAGACACTACTAACTGGCAAGGAAAAGAAGGAAAACCACTAAGGTATAAAACTGCTCCTCAGAAAAAAAAAGTTCTGGCTTACACCTATGCATACATTATGCAAACAATCATCGCAAATCCAACAAATTGTCAAGCGGTTGAAGCAAGGTCTAGTACAAGCTAAATAAAATAGAATTACTTCCTGAACACGACAAGGAAAGAGTAACCTAATCTTCAGTGGATACTTTTACATTAAAAAGGGGGACTACCGAAGTTTAAGCTTACAGTTGCTCGGGCCTGAAACGTCGAACGACACCAATTAAACAATGATGAAAAATGGTCTAATGCCGTTCCATACTTCGATTAAAACTTGATCCTTCCTCCGTGTGTCTTACACTCATCTTGCCTAGATGTTGACCGTATCGTAGGCAACTAGACCATTTGAGACGTGTTGCCCTCCCTCATTCCTAAACAACATTCCACATTAGTTTTCTATTTCTCCGACATCGCATACTAATTACCAGTCGAAACAACATTTAAAACATGCACAACGCCTTCAAGACGGTTTGTTGACCATCAAGCACGAAATCCACGAAAAGAAGCAAAAGCGGAAGCCAGTCCAACGAGATTCATGCAATGTGGGACAATGCAATTGAACACCACATCCAATTAAAGTTAGAGACCTATAACCACTTACGGATTTCTTCCAATGCGAAGTTAGGCGTCAAGGGATTAGAGTAGGAGGATGAGAACAGAAACGACAAGAATTAATGAAAATTCTACACTACCCTTCGTGATGTGTTGTGAAAAGCGATTAGTTGATTCTTAGTTTATCTAATGGGTCAGGTTAGTCACTTTGTAACCAACATGACTAGCGACATTATTTGTAAATTCAATCCGTCATTTTCAACGTAGGTGCTCAACAAAGGACACTGAAAACTTACTTCTCCAAAAGCTTCCTCATGTCTTCCATATTATGATGGCGAGGAGATACTGCGTCAACAAGGAAAAGCGGGGCGTTGGAAAAAAAAGGTTGAGAAAATATTGAAAACTTAAGAACCGCAGTCGCACATGATATAAATAAATATTGCTTTTTACATCTTTTACCTGTCCGTCTCCAATAGAGTCCCCTCATACCCACAAGTTCCCCATGCGAAGTATGACCGCGACCCTTATTTTACATGAAAACATCGAGAAACAAAAAACTTACCTCCGTAGGTACGGTCGACAAGGTATTCACGGTCGCATTCGACTTCGGAGCATTCGGTGAGACCCGAGTCATTGTTCGAAGAGGCGGACGTATTTGCAGACGAATTGAGGAGTCCGGTCGTGCTCAGATCGGACGTATTCAACGAGGTGGTTATACGCTGCGGTGGCATGGGTGGCTCTTGATAAGGTGGCAAAGGCATGCGGGCATTCACTGTAACAATCATTCGTCCCATCAATCCATAAATAAACACACACATACATGCGATCATTCACTCAAAACCCCCAAGGGAAACATCAAACAGTCTTGCTGAGCTTGCTAAAAATTTATCACATAAAATATCACAGTGAATCTAATATCTTAATAAGACAAGATAGCGAAAACAGCCATGCTGCAACAGCCTTGGCTGACGTCGAACATTATACAGGAATTTTACAATAAAAATGTGAAACGACGAAAACTTGAAATTCGAGAGAAAAAGAATAAAAGAGAGGATGAAAAATATTTACCCATGGAGCGTCGGGCCATTTGAGTTGAACCATATTCGGGCTGGATGGGAGGTGGCAATTGAGGTGGAGGTGGCAAGGGCGGCGAGTGACATTGAGAATAGTTGTTAACGCCGTACTGAGTCGAGTACTGTTCACTGCCTTGGTCGCAGTTAGCAGGATCATCGTACTCGGGTGAAAAGGTAGAATTGGGACCTCCTTGGCTGGGAACACGTATGTAACGACCTCCAGGGCGTGGCTAAATGCGACATAGAGTTAAACAATTTAACATAGAGTTACTTAAACAATTAAACAATTTAATCTTTTCTAGAAGCTTTGATTTATAATTCTCACTCAAACAATGGCGAAAAAAAATATTATGAAACAGTGTAAGAAACACATGTATATACGATATGTAAGAAATACATGTATATACCTGTATATACGATTAAAAAAATTATAGGAATGACAAGTAGAAGTAAGTATCAATGAAGAAATACTGCACCATTGACTGAGAACCAGAGCGCTGGTGAATCATGTTATCAGGAGGGATCGGATTGGCGTTTCCATTGTGTCCATTCGGATGTGGGAAGGTCTGGAACTGTTGGGCTTTGTTGGGGTCCATTTCTTCACGGAAGCCCAGGAGATGGAAAGTAGCATAAGGGCAGATCTCATCCTCCATTCCTGGAGGATCGTAAAAGTCTGATCAATGAAAACATCCGTTCACACGTTAGGAGATCCTTGATTATAAAGCCAGCAAAGAACACTGAACACAATTCGGGGTGAGAAAATGTTGGCAACAGAAAAGCAGCAGACCTCATAATGAAACCCAACACGGATATACATGCTTCTATGAAAGTGAGACTTTACCTTGTAAGTTTCCATACGCCGTTGCTTTTCTCTAAGCAAAAGTTGCGTACAGATTTCTTTTGTTACACCTGCTCTTAAAGTAAGGGTAAAAGGTAATATGAACTGACCTTGATTATATATGCTGCTCGTGGTTTCGGTTCCATCGTCGGGATGGGGTGGCATACGTCTGCCAGTGGGTGGGTGTAAAGTGAGGTCTTCATACAAATGCCTATTACGTGGATCCCAAGTGTTGTGGCTCTGGCGCATAGATTGACCTACGCAATACAAACCCGAGGAACACAACCACGGGGGTTTCGAGCGTAAATAAAGGGTCTAAAAGTAACAACGGCGCCAAAACTTTTGGAAAGATTCACCAGACGACATGTACGAGATTGGTCGAAAAGGGCAAGCGTAGAATAGTCAAAAACGGTAATCCATTAACTGAACGTGGTTAAAGCATTAAGCTAAAGTTTTTCGGGGAAAGGAAGTGGAACATAAGTAGACAAAGATAAGAAAAACTTACCTCTCTTAATCCGATCGCAAGTGTTGTATTGAGAGCCTGGCAAAGGGGGAAGCTTGCGATTTGGCGGGGGGATGTAGCCCAATTCATCCCGCAAGTTGTTTCGCTTATCCATGGTAGATCCAGCAGCCGTTTGGTTGTACACGATCTCACCTAGACAAAACATTGTTCCGATGAAACTCGCATCGTACACTATATAGAAAATTTAAGTACACGGTAAACAAGAATGACAATACATTTTTTTTACAATTAAACAGAAATAGGAAAAATCCAGCCCATTAAAAAATAAAAGCAAATTCGAATAACAAATACATTTACCGAATACTAGAACATTATTACACAGTAAAAGCACAAGAAAAAAAAGCGGAAAAGTAATTACGAGTGGACGAAATTTACCTTTGCCTCGATTGTCGCGTCCTTTAAGCACACAAATGACGACAATAGCAGCGATGATAACCAGCAAGGCAGCGGCGACAGGAACGACCAAATTAAGGTTCAACAAAAGAGCCAAAAGAGGGTTGTCTTTGTCGGACATTTCTCGTGCAGGAGCAATAGTACCTAAAATCGAATATGTGGCCATGGAGAATAGTTACAGTTTAATAAAAGCGAAGCAAATTTACCTCCAGTCAAAGTCAAAGTAGCAAATTCGTATTCAGCAACAGTAGAACCGGCATTGTTATGAGCTGTCACTTTAACATTGTACCAAGTTGCAGGGTTTAAGTCCAAAACCACAAAATTGCCGCCGGGTTTAACGCTGTTCGAAACCAAGGTCCAGTCGGAGTGAATTCTAGAAACACAAGTTTTATTAACTGACATTCAACTAGAAAGGTGCAGTCAAAAGCTTTGCCGCCCATTAGCGTATTATTATGCTTATTCCTCATGACTAGCTTCCGTACTTGCTCTTATATTCAACAACGAAGTACAACATCGGGCATCCTCCATCGGACCAGGAGCTGAGATGCAGAGTTACACTGTTAGCAGAAGCCTCAATGAAACGGTTCGCTTCGGGAACAGCAGGCTGAGAACCTTTGGTACGGGTGTTGATAACGTCAGATCCTTCGCCAGTACCAATGCTGCAGAAACGTGAAATAATTAAATCACTTTTTTTGTGGATATTCAGTTATATCTGGCATACCTATTGTGAGCATTGACGTAGAGCTGGTAACGGGTTCCACACCATAGGTTTTCAACAGTATAGTCCAAAACGGTGTTACCGATTTGAATAGTTTCCCAGTCACCAAATTCAGGTTTGTAATTAACAGTGTAACCATGTACAGGAGTACCGTCGTCTTTCTTCGGTTTGAGTTTCAGGGTGATGGAATTGGTGGTAGTGGAGGTCAAGGACAACTGCGGAGGATGGGGAGGGGCGTGCACTAACAGTTGATGGGTTACGGTATCTTGGCCATACATGTTTTCCACTAAGCAAGTGTATTCTCCAGCGTCATCTCGGGTCACTTCCCGAATCATCAATGAGCCGTCAGGAAGGAGGCGAACACGGTCGGTAGCAGTAAAAGTGGATCCCTTTACTTTCCATTGGATCTCAGGCATGGGCGCGCCTACAGCTTGGCAAGGCAACTTGACATCTTCTTTGTAGGTCACAGTAAATGCGTCATCGAAGGATGCGATCTTGGCCGGTACTATACAGGCAAATAGAGGAGGTAATTTTGCAAGCCATGTGTGCATTAAGCGTTACCTCTGTTGGCAAGGGCAATCGTAACAGTTTTCGAAGGTTCGCCTTCGCCAATCGCCGTGGAAGCGGTGACCCAGAAATTGTAGCGTTGATTTTTCTTCAAGCCTGCAGCCTCGAAGCTCATTTGATACGGAGAAACTTTTTGACTCTTGGCATCTTCCTAAACGCATGAAAATAAGACGTAAAAGAATTGTCCACCTAAAAAGCACGGAAACTTTCACTTACACCAGACGACTCTTGAGTGTAGACATTGTACTGAATAACGACACCGTTGGGAGATTCGGGCATCTTCCAGCTCACTAAGATGGAATCCGGGGACATGAGGAGAGCTTTAACAGCAGACGGAGGTCCAGGAACTGTCAACGACACAACATTTTAATTATTGCAATTGTCCCGCTAAAAAGGCAAATCACGCGATGATGTTATAAAATAAAAACTTTACCATCTTGCTCAGTGTGGCAGTTAATAGGAGAAGATTTGACGCCATCACCACCGCTTGTAAAGGCCAGGACTTGCAAACTGTAATTGGTATATTTCATCAAGCCATGGAGGATCGTTTCGCTCGCAACAGTCTGTTTAGTTTCTTTGCTGTTCTCATCTGTGTAAACATGATGATTATAAACCATGAAACCGACGCAGTATTGCTCGCCGTGTATTACCAAACCACAAATTGGAGGGTCCATAAACGACTTTGTATCCCTTGATAACTCCGTTGGCAGAAGAGAGCGGGGGAGAAACCCAGGAGACACGAATAGTTTGAGAAGTCAATGTAGTGCAGGTAACATCTTGGGGAGGTTGTTCCGGTTGGCCTTCGCCAGTGTGTTGCACAATTTCTTCGGACATCGGTCCAGCACCGACACGGTTGAAGGCTTGCACGACGACGGAATAAGCAGTGTACATTCTGAAGATTTCAAATTATTTTTCAGTAGAAGGAGAATAAAGGAATTATTTTGTATTTGTTATGCTATTTTGCTCGAAAAGCACAGGTAATTACTTGAGTTGTCCGATTTGGAGTTGATGTTCTTTACCGACTTCGCGACTGAATTCAACAGTTTCGAACAAATACGGTTTGTCAGAGGCAGACAGTTTGTAGCCAACGTAATAGCCTAGGATTTCACCGTTCCACTGTTCCCTGGTGGGTGGTTTCCAAAATACGCGCAAAGTATGAGGATCGGCAGCTTCAACTTTAACCGAACGGGGTGGGCCGCTGGGAGCTTCTTCAGCCGTGATAATGGTGACAGTCTCGGAAGGTTCAGAAGCGCCAACTTCGTTCTCAGCAACCAAGCGGAAGTGGTAGGTAGTGGAAGGCCTCAAGTTGTAAACACCGGCGACGGTCTGCTGTCCAGGTACTAAAACCCGTTCAATGTCGTTTTGCCATTCGCCTGTGTAGTGAAAAATAAATTTAAAAAATAAAATATAAAAGAAAAATTAATAATAATTTTGATCTTGTTTCTTTTTAGTTTAATAGCAAAAGCTCCCAGTTCGATAACCAACTTAACACAACGCATACCTTTATTGATTTTGTATTCAATCAGATAACGAGTCAAAGGAGAATTTCCGTCATAGGGAGCAGACCACGACAACTGCACGGAGCGGCCGGATTTGTCCAATACTTTAACTCCATAAGGAACCTCAGGGGGTTCTGTTAAACACAGCGAAAATTTCACTGTTAAAAACACCGATTTTAATGTACCAGAAATAAGAATATAACCTTGAACAATAAGGTTGATGCTAGTGTCATCGCTGCCAAAAGCGTTAGTAGCCACGCAAGTGAAAAGTGCAGAATCGCTGCGTTCCAGTTTTTTAATGCTCAAATCAGACATAACGCCAGTTGGGATGGTTTCTTCGCGAATTGTGTACCTACAATAAATAAAATTCATGAGAATTAATAGTGGAAATATTTTTTAGATTCCATAAGCTATGCAATTTTTTTTTAAATAAATCCACAGCGAGTTGCTCCCAAATTGCAATACCTAGTGTCAGCTTTCGAATCCAAGCGTTTGCTGTTCATGTTCCACAGGATTCCGATAGGTTTCTCGCCTTTGGCTTCGCATTGCAAAACAGCGGGTTCTCCACGACGAGCAGTTTGATTCTTGAACTTGATCTCAAATTGAGGCGGGGCTAAAAACCGAGTCACGTTAGTTCCACACATCTTCTGCACACAGTGAATATAATACCTTGCACGCTCACAAAAATGACAGCCGAAAGTCCAGCACCGATACCGTTCGTAGCTTCGCACAAATAATATCCTTCGCTTGCTTTCTGGATGTTGTTGATGAAAAGGGTTCCGTCTTCGATTCTAGTATTGGCATTGTTCGTCCGGATATCGCGATAGTCGTTGGGCATGTTTCCTGTAATGACATATACAAAATGGTTGAGTGCAAAAATCGAACTACTGAAGCCCGTAAAACGGTTCTAATTCCAATCTTACCGACAAAAGACCGCTTCCACGAGACACTGGGTTTAGGAAAGCCGTCAGCTTTGCATTCAATCTTGGCATCACTGCCTTGAGCAAAAGCTTTGTTGGCTGGCTCAATAATCCAACGTGGGGGCACTGCATACGTTAAAAGACAATTCATTACAAAACGATCCCAATAATGTTTCTATATTCGAAAGAGATTTGCAGTCAAACCAAAGCCACGGTCTTTAGAGTTTTTATGTATTCATTTGCATGTTTATTTTTTCTTTTCTTTTTCTTTATTTTTTATGGTTTGTTGTCTCTTTACGGACTAGTTTTATTTATTCATAATTTCTTAACTGTTCGTAATTTTTTTCTAGTTGCAAACGTGGCTGTGTTTTAACATACGTTTTAAAAGACACAAAAAGCATGCAAATGAGTAAAAGGCATGCGGGGAATAGGAAAGGGGAAACCAATATGAGAGACAAACGTAAGAAAACCACACAAAGGCACACAATAAAAAGCCAGGCAAAAACCCAAGACGCATTCCTCAAAAACTTTGTGCATGCGACAACTAAAGAAGGTTAGAACTTTCTGGGATGTATTTCCCTGAAAAACGTTTCTCTTAAGTCAAGGCAGAGCAACCTAAGTGTACCAAAAGTATTCAGAACTTATTAAAACGCGAAATAAAGAAGGGAAGGAGGAAACTGGATTTGGGGTTACGTGAAAGAGAAAGAAAAATATTGGTAACAAGGAGAGACGCTCGGCAACCCTCAGTCGTTCAAACTCATTTGGCAAACGAAACAACTCCGCAAATGGAGACTTTTTTCTCCTCGAACAGGGTTCTTTTCATGATTACCAGAAAAGAACCCAAAAAATTACTCAGAACGCTAAAGAAAAGCTCAAGAAAGGTGCTCAGTTTGGTTTTCCTTTGCTTAGCTCTTATTACGAAAGGAATATACGTGCTTTATGGTCGGTAGTGTTTTTTACCCTTGACATTAACTTGGACTGAAGTGGAAACTCTTCCCGCTTGGTTTACGGCAGTACATGAGTAAAGACCAGCTTGCTCGAGAGTAATGTGTCGAATAATGAGCAGACTCGTTTGTTGGGCCACATTCACCACCGTAATGCCCAGCGAGGGGTTGTTTTGCACTAAAGACGTGTTCTGGAAATGCCAATCTAACTGCACCGGCATATCGCCGGCTATAACCACACAAGTTAGTTGTACATATTCCCCCTCATTCACGTGATCATTAGCCAGCATCAAAGGAGCAAGGCTAGGCTTGTCTAAAAAACAAAACGAAAAGAGAAACGGAAATGAAAAAGAGAAGACAATCCTAATTAGTCTCAGTAATTTCCCGGTCTAGGGTCAATCCAACTCTCTTTAAATTCTACCGCGAGTGTTATATTTGGGCTGAACTGCAGACGCGAAAGAGTATTGCAGAGCGTCCTTCCCTACCAATGCACAAGTAGGTTAAGTACCCTGGACAAAGAGCTCGGCCGTGTATTCCGCCGTGCCGGCAGCATTACGGACTTTACACGTGTATCTGCCGCGGTGGCCGGGCAAAACGGGATCCACGACTAATAAACTCGTGCGCGCTCCAACTTTAGTAGTGGAGAGACCATTAATAGTAGAAACATTGGCTCCTTCAAAGCTCCATTGAATATCCATCGGCGTTTCGCCTTCTGAGACCAAGCACGTGACTTGCGCTGCACTGCCAGCGAAAATGGGTTCGTCTCCGAACGTAAAAGGAACAATCTTAGGGGCGACTAGAACAAAGGTGGAGGGAAGAGTACCAAGACAAGAAATTAAAAAGTTGGGAAAAGCAAACTTAAAATGGACCAAACGTAAAAGAAAAAAAAAAATCTGTTAAAAATGAACCTAACCATTTACGGCCAAGTTGGTAAAAAGCGACACGGAGCCTGCTGCATTGGAAACGTGACACGTGTATTTTCCCACGTGACTCGAGTTGGCAGCGTCGATAATTAACACACTACTACGTGACCCGACCATATTGATGGTCACGCCCATTGACGGGTGCAAAGGATGGCCATTGAATTGCCAAGTAATGGTCAATGGCAAGTCACCTTTTGGGACAATGCACTGCGTCTGGGCTAATTCGCCCGAGTCTAATGGATGGTCTCCGAAAACGAAGGGTAAAATCTCGGGGTGGACTGTCAATTAAAAGGCAAGTTAACAAAGACCCTAGTAGACCCCATTAGTAGATAAGCAATACCTCGGTAATTAATATTAAAGTAATTGGGAGAGTTTCAAAGAACTGTTAGGTTGCGAGACGTCTCTTCAGTTATCGGTAATTAAAAGAGACTACTGAGAATACTGCACTGAATATTCTAACCGTTCACTATCAAGGGCGCGGTGTAAGTGACGCTGCCTACAAGATTTTGAGCTTCGCAGGTATAATTGCCGACATGTTGAAACGAGACGGATTCAATAACCAACAAACTGCCTCGAAGCCCTGCACTCGTAATCGAAATTCCTTCCGGTTGATTAAGATCATCGTCATTAAACTTCCAGTTAAGTTTTATAGGCGTGTCTCCTTTGAAAACTAAGCAAGAAATCTGCGCTGCTTCGCCTTCGTTGAGTGCAGCGTCTCCGAAACTGAACGGCGTAATTTCTGGTGCCACTGTCGCAACAAGAAAGAAATACAAAAAGATTTAGATCTCTCCTTCGCAAATATTTCTCTCATTGTACTCCTTTCTTTAATTTTTATTATTTTTTTCTTGTGAAGTAGAGTTGAAGAATTCTTCAGTAATGCCGAGCGTCCTTCTCATTCGTGGTTAGGCAACGTAACAAGTGTTCTGAAGAGCAGCGTAAAGAAATACCGTTGACTATAAGTGGGGCTGTAAAGGAAGCAGTGCCTGCTTGATTCCGCGCGCGGCACGTGTAATAGCCCGCGTGGCGCGAAGTCACAGACTCAATGCTCAAGAGACTAGTCCGCGCATTGAAGCTACCAATCGTGACATCATCCGATAAGCCGGCTAGTTCTCCATCAAATTCCCACGTAATATTCAAAGGCAAGTCCCCTTTACTAACGACACATTGAACTTGGGCTAAATCTCCTTCGTTCAGCGCGATTTCGCCAAATGAGAACGGAACGATTTCGGGTAGCGCTAAGCAATCAAAGATTTTGTGAAGAAAAATATTTAAAAAATTGCAAGTTATAGAAAAAAGCCAGTATAGACCAATGGGGAACATAGATAATTAGAACCATTTGCTTTAACGCGTCGCACCGTGAACGAGTAAATCTGCAGTGTAATTTGCTATTCCTGCAGCGTTTTGGGCCACACATGTATATTCGCCCGAATGTCCTGCCGCTACTCCGTCAATAGTGAGTAAACTAACACGAGCACCTACTCGCATGGTAGAAATGCCCATTTGGGAAGACAATTCCTTGCCGTGAAACATCCAACGGAAAGTCAAGGGTGTATCGCCCTGCAGGGCAGTACACTGTACTGTCGCGGGTTGTCCCGACCAGAAGGGGCCGTCGCCGAACGTAAAAGGTTGGATCTGGGGAGGGGCTTGAACAGAAAGATAGTTTTTTTTTTAAAAAAAAAAGAAATACTCAAAGTAACTCAAAATCATAGAACAGACATATACGTGTGGATATGTATCAAGTCAGACTAAGGAATACCAGTAACTGTCAGCATGGCAGAATGCGTGGCAAATCCTGCGTTGTTCTGAGCTACACATGTGAAATTTCCGGAATGCTCAGAACCAACCGAAGGAATCGTGAGGACCTGGACACGTTCGCTATTTCTACTAACATAAGATTGAAAGGCCGAAGGAAGATTTTGGCCATCGAATAGCCACGAGATACGTAAAGGTGTATCGCCTTTGATAACTGCGCACTGAAGGATTGCCATGTCACCGGGGTTGAGCGCTTCGTCTCCAGAAAAAGGGGAAATTTGGGGAGGAACTGAGGCAAATTTGTCAAGAAATTTGATCATGAGGTTAAAGAAATATGCAAGAAATACAAAAGAAATGCGTGCAATAACTGGCAACGGTCTCTTAAGCTAGTTAAATTTTCCTATCCTTTACCGTTAACACGTAAAACTGCGGTATAGTTGGATTGGCCAGCGGCGTTTCGCGCATTGCACGTGTATTCTCCACTATGCCCTGAGGCTACTGACTGGATTGAGAGGACTGACAACCGATCATTGAGTTTGGCTACACTAATACCCATGTGGGACGATACATCCCGACCATAGAAGGACCAAGTAAGAGTCATAGGCGAATCGCCTTTGAGTGCTGAGCATTGAACGACCGCGTATTCGCCAGCGTTAAGGGGATCATCTCCGAAAGAAAAGGGTGCAATGACTGGGGCAACTTTAGATAAGGCAATGTAAAAAGAAAAAGAGGTACAATGAATCAGAATGTGTCGCGTTTCATACCCGATACCATCAAAGTCGCAGTGTATTCGGCCATTCCTGCCGCATTCCGGGCGACGCAAGTATAATCACCGGAATGAGCAGCTGATACTGAGTCAATACTCAAAACGCTGATACGGGCACCGATTTTTGAGGTAAGAATGTCTGGGGAGTTGGATATAAGTTGACCCTGGAACTTCCATTCGTAAGTTAAAGGCAGGTCGCCTTCGGAAACTGTACACTGCACGGTAGCAAATTCTCCCGAACTCAAGGCAGAATCGCCAAAGGTAAAGGGTTGGATCTTGGGAATGACTGTTTTGCAGAAAACAATACGTCAAAGGCTATCAGTCACGCTATTCTAGGCACGACTGTAACTTTGCCACGCGTTTCTTCCAAACAATGTGAAATGGCATATAAAATGCTCACGTAAAAGGCATGTAAACTAACCATTAACCGCTAAATGGGCGGTAAGATTACTCATGCCCGTGACATTCTTGGCTCTGCATGTATAACTGCCACTACGAGCGGCAGCAACGGAATCAATTATGCGTTAACTGAGCGCTGACCAGCTTTCATGGTCATAACGCCCCTACGTGAGAATGCTTCTAACCATGAAAAGTCCACGTAAACCCTCGCTTACCATGCACTGAATTTGTGCAGGTATGCCGGCAGTAAAAGGCTCTTCGCCGAAACTGATTTTAGGCGGAACTGGACGCAAAACCGTGAATCAAATCATATTCATAACAGTTTAAAACATTTCTTGATGTTAATTCGCTAAGCTCCGTTGCTTTTGTTTCTTCCTAGAAAAGCTAATTTAAGCAGACCATTGCAATGCTCGTCTCCGAAAGAAATTGGGAGAACACGCGAAGGGACTGTGCATAAACAAGAGTATTTGACACTCGAATATTTGCACGTTCGAAATTTTTCGCCACATAATTATTTTTAGATTAATGAAACTGAACCACCCTTTACCATAGCCGATGAGTACTTCTACTAGACTGAGAGAGCCAACCGAGCGTCTCACTTTGCTGTTTCAAGTCCAGAACACTGAACCATGCAATATTTTACCATTTACGTGTAAAACGGCAGTATGGTTATGAACTCCTGCAAGATTTTTAGCCGTGCACGTATAACTGCCGCTATGGGCTGCCGCTACTGAGTCAATCATGAGCAAACTTGTGCGCTGACCAACTTTCATTGTTGAAACTCCGATCCGCGAGGAATGCTCTTGACCATGAAAGGTCCACGTAATCTCTAACGGGGTATCACCCTCCCCTACGATGCAATTACCCTGAGCAGGCAATCCTGCGCTATAATATTCATCTCCGAACGAAAACGGGATAATACGTGGAGGAACTGTGCGGAAATAATAAAATGATTTTCTTTTTCAATGCCACGGATCTCCATTATTTAAAAATGGCAATATTTTTTCATTGTTGTGTTATATTTTTAAACGAACCAGCTGTCACGGGTATTTCAATTAAGAGGATCGAGGATTTTCCGAGCGTCTCTCTTTAACGTTTCAAAGTCCTAAACACTTAAACAAACTATGTTTTTACCGTTTACATGTAAAACAGCGGTATGGTTGTGAACTCCAGCAAGATTCTTGGCAGTGCATGTATAGCTGCCGCTATGGGCCGCCGCCACTGAATCAATTATGAGCAAACTTGTGCGCTGACCGACTTTCATAGTCGAAACTCCCATGCGGGAAGAATGTTCTTGACCATGGAAAGTCCACGTGATCTCTAACGGGGTATCACCTTCGAAAACCATGCACTGCAACTGTGCCGGTACTCCTGACGTGAAATGTTCTTCCCCGAAGCTGAAGGGTACGATTTTAGGCGGTACTGGAATATAAAATTGATACAATTCGAAAATTCTATACGAAATTGATACAATTCGATCCTTTTTGCCAAATAAAAACAAGTTTCCCGAGCGTCTCTCTCTGTTTACACGACATAGCGACGATTACCATTAACTTGTAAAACCGCAGTGTAGCTCTGAACACCGGCTGCATTTTTAGCCCTGCAGGTATAACTGCCGCTATGGCTTTCGGCTACGGAATCGACTAACAGTACGCTTAACCTTTCACCAATCTTGGTTGTAGTTATACCGACGAGCGAAGTCAGCTCTCGCTCGCGGAACAGCCATTTGATATCCAAAGGTGTATCACCCTCGAATACCATACACTGAATCTGGGCCGGTATTCCGGCAGTAAACGGTTCTTCACCGAAACTGAATGGGGCAATTTTGGGAGGTACTGAAAAATAACGTTAAAGCAATGTTACAGCTTTGATTCGTAATGCTTTGCCCATAACTGCTCAACTTGTGAAGTTTCCGAGCGTCTCTTAATGTTACCATTTTCAACCACAAAATACCGACAATATCGATATTTCTGTGCGATGACACAATAATTACCGTTCACTTGCAACACAGCGGTATAATTTTGTACACCAGCAAGATTTTTCGCTGTACAGGTGTAACTACCACTATGGGCCGCGGCCACCGCGTCAATGGACAATACATTCGATCTCTGTCCGAGCTTAGTAGTAGTTACGCCCATTCTGGAGGAATGTTCCTGGCCATGGAAAGTCCAGGTAATATCTAAGGGAGTATCGCCCTCGAATACCATACACTGAATCTGCGCTGGTACTCCTGCCGTGAAGGGAGTTTCCCCGAAATTGAACGGCAAGATCTTTGGGGGCACTGAAACCGAACCGACTAATTATTTCCTGAACTTCAAACGTAACTTGTTGCAAAATGTGAGTAACTAACGGGTTTTTCGAGCGTCTTTCCGTCACAAAGGAGTTACACTAATTTTTATGTACCAAGAACATGTAACACCGCAGTATAATTTTGTACACCGGCCACATTTTTTGCAGTGCATGTATAACTGCCACTATGGGCTGCCGCTACCGAGTCAATCGACAATATGCTAGACCGTTGACCCACTTTGGTAGTTGACACGCCCATTCGCGAAGAATGTTCTTGACCATGAAAAGTCCACGTAATGTCTACGGGCAAATCTCCTTCAGTGACAATGCACTGGAGCTGAGCTGTCATTCCTGAAGTGTATTCTTCGTCTCCGAACGAAAACGGAATAAGTTTGGGAGGTACTGTAGGAAATTGAACAGATTTTTTAAGACCTTTTCTTACTTAAAAGCTGCCATTAAACCTTCCATAGACGGCTTTTCTTTTCGTAAAATAATAATAATAATAATAATAATAATAATAATAATAATAATAATAATAATAATAATAATAATAATAATAATAATAATAATAAATAAATTATCACTATAAAGAGAAAAAAACATAAATAAATACACCAGAACAAAAGGGTTCGCCGAGAATATCTCCCTGTTACAAATTATGACAGTACAGGGCACAAGGCAATATTTCTTTACCCTTTACTAGTAAAGTCGCGGTGTAATTTTGGATCCCTGCCGAGTTCTTGGCACTGCACGTGTAATCACCGCTATGGCCAGCAGCTACACCATCAATGGATAACACACTCGAGCGCTGGCCAAGTTTTGTTGTAGTGATACCCATACGTGGAGCATGTTCTTCACCGTGAAAGACCCAAGTAATATCTAACGGTAAGTCACCCTCTACCACCATGCACTGAATCTGAGCTGGTTCGCCTGACATGTACTCGTCGTCCCCAAAACTAAAAGGCCTGATCTTGGGTGGCACTAAAACACAACAATTCAATAAACTTTAAAACAATGTGCCTAAACAAGCCAAAGTCCTCCAAGGTTTAGCCGAGTGTCTCTCCTTTAGTAGCTCCTAATTCGCACACAACCCTTTCGCCAACTTCGTTTACCATTCACTAATAAGGTTGCAGTATAATTCTGTTTTCCAGCTGCATTTTTTGCAGTGCACGTGTAATTGCCGCTGTGGCCTGCAGCGACACCATCAATGGAAAGCACACTTGAACGTTGTCCAATTTTTGTTGTAGAAATACCCATTTGCGAAGAATACCTTTGACCCTGGAAAGTCCACATAATGTCCAAGGGTAAATCACCCTCCGTGACCATGCACTGTATCTGAGCAGGTACGCCTGACGTATACTCATCATCGCCAAATGTGAAAGGAATGATTTTAGGCGGTACTGAAACACATGATCGTCAAAGGTTGAATAATTTTGAACTACATTTCAATATTTCATTAATATTGTCTTAATTAAAACTGGGTTAAAGTATCTGAGCCCTATAAAGACTAACGTATATTCTTTGGACTGTACACATTATATGACAAGCACTGCTCCTGCTATTAAACACAGTGTAAACAACAATCAAAACTGGGATTCCAAGTGTCTCTCCCCAACTTTTGGATTAGATAAGTATCTCAAAGCAAGTCCGGAAATTTTACCATCGACTACTAGCGTTGCTGTATAGTTCTGCACTCCAGCAGAATTCTTTGCTGTGCATGTGTAGCTACCGCTGTGACCTGCGGCTACTGAATCAATAGACAGAACACTTGATCTTTGTCCGAGTTTGGTAGTAGTAATGCCCATACGCGAGGAGTGTTCCTGACCATAGAAAGTCCACGCGATCTCCAGCGGTATATCACCTTCTCCTACAATACAGTTGATCTGCGCAGGTAACCCTGAGCTGTAATGCTCTTCTCCGAACGAAAACGGTAGAATACGTGGCGGGACTGGGCAAAAAAATTTAAAATCGACTTTTGTAAATAATTCTTGAAATATTTGAAAATTATAGAGTGCCGAGCGCCTGACAGGGAAATACATAAATTTTGCTTGATAACCAGCAGTTATGGTGACGGTTCATTACCAAAAACTAAGAGTGTGGCGGTATGATTCTGCATTCCTGCTTGGTTTTTGACTATGCATGTATAGTTGCCACTATGGGCCGCTGCTACGGCATCGATTGCCAGAACACTTGATCTCTGTCCAACTTTGACGGTCGAAATGCCCATTCGGGAGGAGTGTTCTTGACCATGGAAGGTCCAACTAATATCTAACGGTGTATCGCCCTCGGCGACGATGCACTGAACCTGCGCCGGAATGCCCGACGTGTAATGCTCATCCGCGAAGTCAAATGGTACAATTCGTGGAGGTACTGCATGCCAGGAATATTTTTAATAATTAAGCTTGTCCAGGGTTACATGCTTGTTATATTACAATGATTGCCGAGAGTCCCTCACATTTTACATTTAATTTCTAAACCAATTCTTTACCGTAGACTAGCAACGTAGTGGTATGATTGAAGACACCGGCCGCATTCCTGGCACTACAAGTGTAATTGCCACTATGTGCAGCAGCTACCGAGTCAATAAATAAAGTACTGGATCGTTGACCCATTTTAGAGATCGTAGCTTCCATTCGCGAAGAAGGCTCTTGGCCAAGGAAGGTCCAAGCAATATCTAAGGGCGTATCGCCTTCGGCGACGATACAATTGAGCTGAGCCGGTACTCCTGAGCTATAGTGGTCCTCGCCGAAGGAAAATGGCACAATACGGGGAGGTACTAGTAAGTTAGTACCTCTAAATCAGTACAAATATCCCCAACAGGAAAACAAAAATTTGAAAGACGAAGCTAAAGGTTGCCAAGCGTCCTATCACTCTCTTTCGCAACAATGGAACATATTGCTGCTACGATTTACCATAAACTTTTAGCGTTGTTGTAAAATTGTCCTGGCCAGCTGCATTTTTGGCGACACAAGTGTAATTCCCGCTATGAGCAGCTGCTACCGCGTCAATAAACAGAATACTCGACCTTTGACCCATCTTGGTGGTACTAACGCCAATACGGGAGGAATGCTCCTGGCCGTGAAAAGTCCAACTCACATCTAAGGGTGTATCGCCCTCGGCGACGATACAGGTCACCTGGGCCGGTACCCCGGAATTTAGCGGCTCATCACCGAACGAAAACGGTACTATACGCGGCAATACTTTTGGTACCCCGGGATTATACCAAAAAAAAAGGTACTTGTGAACACAAATTGCCGAGCGTTTGAAGGAAGGTAATAAATTCAACTTAATTTCAAAACACACATGAACTAAAAATCGAATAAGCTCGGTAACACGCTAAAATCTGAGTTGTCCACAATAGTGTAGAACAAGGTACCGTAAACAGTCAGTACCGCCGAATGGTTAGTCGCACCCGCGGCGTTACGCGCAATACACGCATATTCCCCGTCTTGCTCATGGGTGACGGCTTCCAACGTCAATAAATGCGTTCGGGTACCCACTTGGACAATACCCACTCGTTGTTTAGAACTGAGTGGACGCCCGTTGTGGGTCCAGCTTATAAAAACAGGATCGTCTCCCTTGGCAACGTAACAACTCAGTTGTACGCTATCTCCCGCGTAAACCGGTTCATCCAACGAGAAAGGGTTAATAGATGGCGGTACTGTTGAAAAAAGACCTACAGCTTCAATGGGCGGGTACTTTAAGCAAGGACAAGGTAACATCCAAGCAAACTGGGGTAAATGTTATGGTACTTTCGTAAGGAAGGGAATTAAGAGTATCAAAAAGCTGCCAAAATCCATGCGCGCTGCGTATTGCCATTAGAAAATCAACACAAAAAAGTCAAAGCAGTTCACACACGCACACACGTTCGCTTCATAGAATAACTTGGTTTATCTTGGTCACCTTGCTTCTCGTACCATGAACTATCAACTCCGCCGAATAGGTGGCCGATCCTGCCAAACTTCGTACATGGCAAGTGTACGTGCCACTGTGACGGTTCGTCACGCCCTGAATGCTCAAAATACTGGCTCGCGTACCCAGCTGACTAATGCTTAACCCATCGCCCGAGGCGGTAACTGCGTGGCCGTGGAAACTCCACGAAATCTCCAAGGGTTCATCCCCTCGCGAAATCATGCAAGGTAACTGTACTATCGCGCCCTCAAAAACCGAATCGCCTCCCATCTCGAAGGGCATAATTTCGGGTTTTTCTAATACCCTCAACGTAGGGTGAAAGAAGAATTAATGCATACCAGATTATACTTCCAACGCTAACTGTCACACTGATTAGTATTGCAGGCTTCCACTAAAGTTCTTTCCTAACCATGTCAAGTATTACGATGAAAGAAGCCTTCTCAATGCCTATCTTATGGTTTCTGACCTAAATGCCGAGTAGAGGGTGAATCAGGTCTCCAAAAATGGGGAAAAAAATTAAAAATAATAAGCCACGGACTTGTCATTCCTAGCCGTATCTTTACAAAGAAGTACCCTGGATTTGTAATTCCGTGCTCACCCTCCGTTGGCCAGCAGCGTTTTCGGCTACGCAGGTATACAATCCGCTATGGTCAGCAGTCAAGGTATCAATGCTTAAAATGGTACTTCGACCACCAGCTCGGATGATCGTAACACCCTCGTACTCGTTAACAGGGTGACCGTTACGCTTCCATGTGAAACGTAAAGGCAAATCGCCTTCGGAGGCGTAACAAACCGCTTGAGTGGATTTACCCTCCATGGGCGTCCCCTCGAACGCGAAAGGTAAGAGTATCGGAAGGACTATGGTCCAAAATTTCGTACTTTTTCATTATTAGTTCACTTTTTCCTTATCTGGTACCCAATCTCGTAAATATTGGATTATTACATTAAATATGACAAACGTTCTAGATTTGATTGATGTTCCATTATGTCACATAATGAAAATTGTCCGGAAGAAGAGAAGTTGTGGACTTACCCATGACTTGAACTTCCAAACTGCTTTTGGCGGAGAATCCTTGGGCATTCTTGGCGACACATGTGTAAGTTCCTTGGTCCAGAGCACGTTGTACATTCTCAACGATGAGGGTTCCGTTGGGGAAGACTTGCTGACGGCGATTGACAGGTAACACGCGACCACCTTGGGGTAGAAAAATTGAAAAATGACCGGAATATCACAGGTTTGGTAACAATTCCTGTTTACCTCGTTCCCAGCTAATAGAATCGATGGGGTATCCAGCTACGGGGCAAGTAACCATCATATTCTCGCCGGCGACGACAGCCAATTTATCCATAGGGCGCACGTAAGGGATGCCGTAAACGTTCAAACGAGCAGCGTGATCCGCAGTACCGACTTTCGAAGTCGCGACGCATTTGTACATACCACCATCGTTGGTGTGAACAGCAGTGATATTCAAGAAGGAAACGACTTCATTGCTCAGCATCATGAATTGACCAACTTGCAGCCTATGCCACGGAGTTCCATCGTCATTTTTCGAGGAAATGATTTGACGGAAGAGAAAATCAATTTACCTGTCGGAAGTAGCAACTTTCTTGCCATCAAGTTCCCAGGAAATGTCAGGGGTCGGGTTTCCCGTGGCAGCACACTTGAGCGAAACAGAGGGACCAGGCTGAAGCGTACGTTCGGTAAACGTGGAAGTGAATTCAGGTGGATCAACTGGAATTGCGCAAGTACACCATTGTTAGCGCATTTTTTACGATTTTAGACAAAAATAAATAATCAAGTAGCAGGGACTTACATCGGCCTCCAAGCTTAAGTTCTGCCGTAGATTGCGCACTTTCTTGATCATTTCGCACAAAACATTGGTACATGCCACGATCGTCACGGCGAACAGCATCGATACGCAAAGTAGAGTCAGCGTGGTTAAGAGGAACGCCATCCTTGAGCCAAGAAATGCTTTTGATAGGGTTGCCTTCGACGTTGCAGGTCAATGTAGCAGGGCGAGCGAAGTCGACAGTTTGGACTTGGGGCTCAATAGCGGCCGAGAGAGGAGCTGTGTGTACATTTTATACTTATTAATTATTTATTATATTTTCTACTTGGTTTTTAAGAAATAGTATTGTGAAAAAAAAGCGTACCTGTGACAGTTAATACAGTTTCAACGCTTTCTCCGCCCACAGAATTGTTGACGACGCAAAGGTATTTTCCGGAATCGTCAACTTTGGCTTCACGGATGATCAAAGTGCCACTAACTTGCTTCACACGCTCGTCCAATTTGACCGGTTGCTTGGTCGTGCTACCGTCGATAAACTTGTACCACCTGAAAAGGACAAAGCAAACGACCCCTTTTCAATTACCCAGAAGTATTTCACATTTGTACTGAAAAGAAAAGAGGGGAGAAAAGCCTGAGAAACACTTATGGGACGCCTGAACTGGTGGCAAAACCACTTGTATCGTCTTTTTACCGACCTAAACGCTGGAATAGGGTACCCTTGGCATTGACACAAAACAGCGAAAGCGGAACCGTGCCTCTCAGTCTGGTCATGGAGACGGTCACCAGACACTTTGGGACTCACGCTGCCTGTCGGCTCTGTAAATGTCAAGCAAGACCTGATCACTTTACCTGGTCGCTCAAAAAAATAGCCCCTGAATGCTGGGATAGGAACATAGGAACTCGACTACCTGATACACAAAAATAAATCCCTTTAAAGTTTCAAAAATTTTACCTCCTAAACAAAACCAAAGATTTAAAATCTAGAAGCGAGGGTGCTATATAGAATTCAGAAGATTTATCACTGAACCAGCTTGTTTATCGTCCATGAGTGCAAAATGCTTTGGCTAAAATTCTAATTACGGCAGAAAACTCATCAAATGTCCCTTAAGGCTGCAGAAATCCAGTACCTGAACGCCGGAACTGGGAATCCTTGCACTTGGCACAAAACGGAAAAACCGGATCCTTTGATTGCTTCCAATTCGTGCAACTTTCCACCAGATACCTTAGGACGCACGCTCTGTTGTGGTTCTAGGGAATCGTGAGTACAATTTAAGCCTAGGTTATTTTCATATCACCGACAGAAGTCAGTGCACGGTGCCTTGAACGTTCTGATAAAGGTACCCCTATAACACAGACCCTCCTGAAAGCCTTTTTTTTCGAACCACCAGAGAATTGAACAATGGAGTAATTCGGGTTAAAAAAAAATCGCCCCTACTTCGCACCTGAATTTGGGTACAGGAAAGCCCTGGCTTTGGCACAGTAATGCCGTCGCTCTGCCCTGAATAATACCGACTTCGGGTACCCGAAGGCCAGCGCCTCTAGGTGCAGCACTGCTGGTAGCTTCTACACAGGAGTTTCGTTAATAATTTCATTTCATGTGGAATTACTAGGTGCCTGAATGTGGGTTGCTTCCCGTCACACCAACCAGTGCAGATTACACGACCAAGACTTAACAGCAAACATGAAAACCTCGCTTAATGGAATACTGCTCACGATAAAAAATAGAGATCGAGAACACAAGAGTACAGACAGCAACTTCAGCCAGCTAACTGACGCAAGTACCTGATCGAAGGTGGAGGGTTGCTTTGTGCTTTGCATTCCAGGTTATGGGTCTGACCTCGCTGGACGGAGCGAAAAAGTTTAGGTTCCGAGCCTATGCGCGGCCCAACTCCGCCAGTCGGCTCTGTATTGTATATAATGGGAGGAAGAAACAGAATATGAGCCTTGACAAGGTAAGAAGCTCTGAATGGGGGGATCTGAGTATACCTCGGCTGCATAGCTTGTAGATATTGTTATAGAAAAACATATTAAAGTAATACAAATTTTAATCAAGCGGAAACCAAACAGACACGGATGCTGGAAAAGGGAAGCAAAGGGGACACAGATATGAAAATGCAAAAGAATATGCGGTCCCGACCTCATAGCAGGCGCTGGATAGCCTTGCGCTTCGCACAACAATGCTACTGGACGCTGGCTCCACGCATTCCGCTTATTGAGGCCGTCGCCGGTGATATGCGGGGCTGTCCTACCACTTGGCTCTGTTGGGCGAGTGAAGAGCAAGCGTTAAAACCAATTTTACTTTGGAACCCCTCTAACATTTATCTTAGCTCTGGAACTAACTTTTCTTTAATCTCTGCAAAAAAAAAATATCCTACAACGGCTTAATACCTGAAAGCAGGTACAGGGTAACCGCTCACATCACAAGCTAGAAAGGCTGGCAGAGCTTTGCGTACTTCGAGCACCAAACTGCCTTCAATCTTACGACCAGCTGCTCTAGGCGGAACATTGTTGGTCGGTTCTGCAAAGTTACGCAACAAAGAAACGAGCCTATCAGGGACTTTATTCGTGAAATAGGAGCAATAATTAAAACAACTCTTATGATCTAGTTTAAGCTCATTCTTCGATGGTTTCTTAACATTTCACCGCATTTCGAACATTCGCTTACCCAAAAATGGGCGCAGGGTACCCCATTGCTGCACACGTTAGTACGACTGGAAGCTTCCTAACTGCAGTAAGAAGTTCTCCCCCTGCAAATTTTTTGCCCGGTACCCGCGGAGGTACGTTGTTTTGAGGTTCTAAGGATAAGAACACATACAAAAGAAAGCAAAGCTGGGATTACCGAGAAGTAACGCAATCCATGTCTCAAGTAAACAAATGAGGGGGGAAAGAAGTACAAAGGCGCACCTGATGCTTGGGGTAGGGTAAGCTTGTGCTGCGCAGGTTAAGGAGACTTTGGACCGGCTGGTAGTACTAACGAGAAGAATGACTCCTTGTACCCTGGGACCAGCATTACCAGCAGGCTCTGAGCAAAGACACAAAGGACAGAAAGAAAAATGAAAAAAAGATGTAGCAAGTAAGACACCTCGAAACGATATTTCTGTCAATACAAATGAAGAGGGGCCTGTACTGATGGCAGGATATACCTATATATACCTTATAGTGGGTGGGGGATGGGACTGGGCGACGCAATTCAGGTCCAATGCGTCTTTTTGCCTGGCAACGACTAATAGGGCACCTACTGTTTTCACCGACTGGATTCGCGCTGCCACGTTATTAACCGGCTCTACAGAGAAGACGGGAATATTCGAAAGAGCTACGAATAGCGCTAACTGTAAGTGTTCGTGGCCTGAAGTTGGACATAGGGTTCATACTACTGCTTGAGTTAAACACAAGAAGCAGGACTTCCGTATTGCCGTACCTTACAATGGGCGAAGGATGAGCTTGGACTACGCATTGCAGGAAATTGACGGCTTTATTCACTTTGGCGGATACTATCAGTCCTCCTACGCTTTGGAGTGTTTGCAGCTTAGGAGCTACGTTCCCCAAGGGCTCTATTGGGAAAAAACTATTGGTTTACGTTCTCGAGCTAGAATGGAGAGATTGGTACCCCTGCGAAGGTTTTCCTGAGACTGAAATTTTCTTTTTAAATAGTTTTCATCCTACGATTTCTTGAATAAATCTACTGTTAAAATTTTTCCCTTGCAGGATTTTTGGATATAATAATTTCTGTTTCTATTTTTCCGAATAAGTTCACAGATGGACATGACGTTTGTAATGTATCCACGTCTTCGGCAGATTTTCCGTTTAATTTCTTTTAAGAATGAGTTGTATACGTAAAAGACATTTGCTTGCTGGTACCTTGTAACTGGTACTGGGTAGGCTTGGGCAGCGCACGGTAATGCCACTGCCGCTTTGGTTTTCGCCAAGACTAAAAGTCCTAAGACACTCTGTACCATCTGCAGACGAGGAGGTGCATTCCCTACTGGTTCTACAATTATTTTAGAAAACACAGACAGAATTGGAATCGGTACAGTAATCCAACGCATACCTGATGGTTGGGACGGGGTACGCTTGCGCGGAACAGATTAAAGCAGCGGAACACTTAGAGCAGACGTGATAAAGAAAATTGCCCACGTTCTGCAATTTCAGTATCTGTGGAGCGACATTACTCACGGGTTCTAGGTACAAAAACAGACAAGAAACATAACAAACCTCAAACCAGTAAAGTCTTTCTGAGATTTGTCAAAACTCAAGAACCTAGTAAAATTATCCTAGCCTGTGGAAAGTATTGGCTACCTGAAGTTGGGTTTAGGCTGGCCTTGTGCTTCGCACAACAAAGCAATCTTGCTCTGTGACCGACTTTCGACTACGTCTGACTTGCTCCTGCGAGGCAAACGTGGCGGAACGCTGCTTACCGGCTCTACAGCACAAACAGGAAAAAAATAATCAACTACCCAAGAATGCTAAACTCTGGGACACTGTGATGTTGGGCGAAGGTACGTCACACTACACTGAGTAGATTTTAACATGAAGACAGTATCTTTTACTAAAGCACTTGGACACCAGTGTGCCGCTGCTTAGAGTGTGTTCCGAGGTCCCTTAGGGTGTTTCACCATAGACCGGTATCTTGGCTGAAAGTGCTTTTAGCACATGTGGTTTTCAAATATGATAGCAAAAGGGAACCGCTATGCTATGTTCGCGGATTCATTTTTTTTTTTTTTACTTTTTATTTATTTATTTATTTTTATTTATTTATTTATTTATTATTTTTTTATTATTTTTTTCTTCTTTGAACATGGGAAGCTGCGGCGAGAAATGCAACAATAGGGTAGTTCCAGACATCCACTGACACTGCGAGAACAAAAAGTTTGCAAACCACTGCGGCAGGGTAACACCCATTTCGGTACCTGAAACTCGGTGCGGGCGATGCTTGGGCCCCACAAAGAAGAGTTAGATGTTCACCTTTCCGCTTTCTGTAGCCTTCAGTGACGGTGTCCCGATTTAGTCTAGGCGGGGTGCTACTAACAGGTTCTGTAACAATAGCTCGTGTTTATCTAACTGACGACATTGTAAATGCAGACTTGATCTGACCTGGCCGGTATGTCAAGGTACGGGTACCCGAGATGCAAAATCTATCATTTACCTCATTGCTTCCTAACTTCCTTCACCCCTTGTTCCAGTTTCATTAGTAAATAAAAGAACTAATTCCCTTCTTCACAAAAGACACGTACATCACTGTACAACGATTGATAAACGTGCTGTATACGTTTATTTACGTGTGCATACTGCTTAAGCTTCCTTACACTCAAAACTCTTCCAGGAAATACACGGGTTACGCATTTCAGCAATGAAGAAGTCCTGTGATGTACCTGAAAGTGGGAACCGGGAATGCTTGGGCCCCGCAGAAAAGTGTGACGGGCTCTTTGACAGGTTTCTTAAAGAGTTCTAGCGCGGTCTCTCGAGTCATTCTTGGTGCAGTACTGGACACAGGTTCTACACAAGATACAACTTTCTTGTAAAGTCCTGCATTACCTCAATTTTTGGAATAGAGTACCCCTGACATTCTTCCGATACCACACTGGGTACACGTACTGAAGAACAATGAGTTACCTGAAAGTAGGTACTGGAAATGCCTGCGCTCCACAGAAGAGAGTCACGGGCTCTCGGGCAGGTTTTTTGAACAGTTCTGACGCGGTTTCTCGGGTCAGTCTAGGTGCAGTACTGGACACGGGTTCTACATAACAGTACGATTTGCTCGTTTTTATTCTCTCATTTTTAAGCTTTGGATAGAGTACCCCTATTTTCGAACCCACGACACTAAATCATGACACTAACAGAGAACAAAGCCCATACCTAAAGTTAGGAACAGGGAATCCTTGGGCTTGGCATAGCAATGTTACAGGACCTCCTCGCTTTTTATCCACACTAGCGATCTTAGATTCAACCGGGAACTTAGGCAAAGAGCTCCCCACAGGTTCTAACGAAATAACGCATTGAATGGACCATCAAACAGGGCATGTAAGCACGAATCAGTAGGAGAAAAAAAGCACTGGGAGTGAAAATCACCTGAATATGGGAATAGGATAACCCTGCGCCTGACAAAGCAGAGCGAAGGCAGACCGAGTCGTCTTTTCCAGCATTCCTCCCTTAACTTCCTGAGGAAATCGTGGACGAACGCTCCCTACAGGTTCTATAGCCCCACACAGGACACACACCAAAAAAAAAAAAAAAAAGAATGTAAAAACTACCAAGGAGTGAATGAAGCGCAGTGTATCTGAACTTAGGGACAGGGTAACCCTGCAAACTAGGGCTAGGGGTGACGTACGGCTTTTTCTACCCTAACGACTTCGGCATCTGCTGCCAATTTGGGACGAGCGCTTCCCATTGGGCAAACCAAACACAAACTTGATATCTGAACCGTGTTTTTCTTAGACAGTGCCTCGGACCGAAAGTTAGAGTAACGTTGTTCTACGACCCCAGTTCTGACTTTCTGACAAAGAAAGGGGGGGTCCTCAGTACCTGAAGGTTGGAACAGGGAAAGCTTGCGCTTGGCAGAGGAGCGCAAAGGGAGCCTTGGCCGTTTGGGACACGGACGTGGAAGTCGTCGCGGAAGGAAAGCGTGGAGACACACCTCCGGTGGGTTCTACGATTTTCGGGAGAGAAAAAAGGAAGTCGGTGCATGAAATATACCCAGTTACCTGAAAGTAGGGACGGGGTACCCTTGTGCCTGACATAGCAATACGCCCGGTACGCCGGCCACTTTCTCCAAGGTGCCGCTTTTCAGCTCGCTTGAGAACCTAGGGCGAGTGCTACTCACGGGTTCTGGACAAACAGTAACAGTGAATTTTTGATTTTCTTTACTTTTTTTTCTTTTCTTTACTCCAGGAGAGACATAGTGCTCGGTACACAAGGGGCTAACAATACAGAGACATTCTCAACAAGCAGTACCTGAACGTAGGTTTGGGGTATCCCTGAGCTTGGCAGAGTAACGCAAAGGAAGACCGCGACGTTCGTTTCATAGTGAACGATTCGCTATCAGGAGGGAATCGCGGTGCTGCGCTACCCACAGGTTCTATAACCAGTAACGAAGGTGAAGGAATTTGACTCACAGAAATGGAGATAAGATTACTGAGACATAAAAGATCAGTGCTTCACCTGAACGTAGGTTTGGGGTATCCCTGAGCTTGGCAAAGTAATGCAAGAGAGGACCGCGAAGTTCGTTTCACGGAGGAAATATCACTATCGGGAGGGAATCGTGGTATCGCGCTGCCCACAGGTTCTGTAACCATTAAAGACGGTAAAGAATTTGACCCCACAGAAACAGCAATACGACTACTAAGGCAGAAAGAGACCACTTGCTTCACCTGAAAGTTGGTTTGGGGTACCCTTGCGCAACGCACAGTAACGCAAAACTCGAGCGGGTCGTCTTTTCTAGTGTCGTGCTCTTGACATCGTTCGACAAGCGTGGACTCGCACTACCGACCGGTTCTGTGGAAACGAACGGTCATCAGCGGGGAAGCTAGACTGAGCGTGGTTAGGGTACCCCTGTACTGTAATAACGCTATTACATCGCCAGACGAATTGACTTAAACTCTGAGACTTGTGGAAAATTCAGTTTTACGTCCTCGCAGAGCGGCCCACCGTAAGCTATGCATAAACATCGTAAGGAGTGTCTAGTTCTTACCTGAACGTAGGTAAAGGGTAACCTTGGCCTTCGCAGAGTAACGCAATAGATCGGCCAGTAGGCTTTTCATGAACGTAAAACTTGGCTGAAGGCGCGACTTTAGGAGCACCTCCGCTCATAGGTTCTAAACGATTAAACGTGACAGAGAAACGTTTACAGTTAGATGGGATGTAATGTTAGCTGAAAGCTGGGACGGGGTAGCGCCCTTCTGTTTGGTTTTCACTTCATACTTGTCTACAAGTTTCTTACTATTAAAAAAAAAAATCTGGGAAGATTCCCACCTAAAAGTAGGCAAGGGAAAGGCTTGTCCCTCGCACAGCAATGACACGGGACGCGTGCTTATCTTCTCCACGAAGTAGACTTTGGTGGCAACTTTAGGACTGCCACTACTCAAGGGTTCTGCGTGCGAAACAGGAGAAAATGCCATTCAGGAACTAGTGCACAACGTTGTTTTCTAGCTTGAAAGTTGCGGAATGAGGGATTCGCCCTGTCTGCACTATCGGGTACGCACTACCTAACATCAAGGATCCTGATAGTGAGGATTTCTCTTTACCTGAATGTAGGTAACGGGTATGCCTGACCCTCGCATAACAAAGCTACGGCATGAGAACTGGATTTGTGCAGATTGTAGACATTATTGGCCACTCTGGGCGCAGCGCTGCTCAAAGGTTCTGCAAAAATACACATGTCACCCTACCGTAAGTATTGGCTCTTAAATGTCTTCAAACTGGATGAGTCCCAGAGTGTTGGGAGTTGGAAAAAAATACATGAACCATTGCACCACTTTCAGTGAACCGAAGCAACTCTCAGGCTAAGGAGGCGGCGACCATCACTTACCTGAAAGCTGGTACGGGGTATCCCTGAGCTTCGCACAGTAATGCGAAGTTGTCTAGGGCTCGACGCTCAATAACATACGTCTTTGTTAAAGTGGGAATGCGAGGGGGTCCGCTGCTGATGGGTTCTTGTATTGGTTTATTTTTTGAGGGTGCGAAGAAAGAACATGAAAACAAAAGTGGGGCCGCATGTTAGGTAGGAATATGCGTTCATTTGAATTCTTCCATAAATTTTGTTCTTCTAACATTTATGTTATGACATTTAATCAAGTCTGGGACTCCGCGGTGCAGCAGGGGTACCCTATCCCAACATTCAGGCCACCAACACATAAATATAAAACACAGCATGCAAAAATTTCTTCTTTTAAAAAATATTTCATATCTTTTAAAAAAAATCGTGCATATGTGTAAAAAAAATTGAAATAATTGTATTGTTATTTTACTTGACTTTATTTGAAAGTTTACTTTGGTGCTTTATGTGAACGAAGCTTAGAAACACTTACCGGTGATGACCAAACGTCCAGCCGTGGCACTGAGACGAGTTTCGCCCGTGAGACGGTGTTTAGTACGGCAACGGTATGACTTGTAACCGTCGTCAGGTCCGACATCGCGGATATGGAGTTCACCAGAGGGCAGTACCAGATACTTGCCGTCTAATGTGAAAAGAAATCTATTAGTGATCCCTTCGCATCAAGGTAAGGAAAAATAAATATCGGGTCCCTAGCTACCCTAACCAATACGCTACCACATGCAGAGTATTCACATATCCACGATCAACAACCAATTCATCAGTGTACCATTTAGGAACTAATAGTCTCCCATTCTGATTGACATAAAGAATCCAAAGTTCTCCATGCATCATCATTAGATTAGCTTTGCAGCAGGGTGGAAAACACTGAAAGAAAAAGTGAATTAATTGACGTCCGACCGCCTGAAAAGAAATACATCAGTCAAATGCCTGAAAGAGAAACACATTAATTTCGCAGGATCCGTGGTTGAAAAACTCCTGAAAGGAAATAAACATTAAAACAATACAAACTGCGCTACTAACAGCTCGGTAACAAAAAAGCAACGGAGAAGAGACTGAAGGGGCTGTATGTACCGAAGGCGGTTGAAGGTACGATTTCTCGGAAATCGTCTTCAATCCACGCCACAACTACGGCAAAATCGCTCACAAAACTGGGAATGTGACATTTGATGATGGCCGTATTCCCTCGCAGCACGTACTCATCCATTACATTGACTTCGTATTTCTGACCCACCACTAAAAGCAATACCGGAGGAGGGAAAAAAAAGAAAAATAAAAAACAATCTGTCACTCAATGCCAGGCCAAAGAATCTCCCTCGCCTCGAACACGCGACGATCGGCGCTTTCGGATGAATCACCTAAAAGAATCGCTATAAGAAGAGGGTTTTCCCACCCCCCAAAGTGATCGTTAAAGCTTTCTTTCTTTGTGTCTTTGTTTCTTTCTACTGCGGATTGCGCTTGGCCAGTAAGCAAAAGAGACCATCAATCCTCCTCGCCAATCAAGTAACTGGCTGGAAGAAGCGTTAATTACCAAATTCCATCGAGCTCTGAAAAATATCTCCCGTGTTGGCAATCCAGGCTTCCACGTACACTACATCGGCCACGAAACTGGGCAGCAAGCATTTCAAAAGCGCGGGGTTGCCCCGTAGCACGAATTCGTCATTCACTCGAGCTTCGTATGCTTGGTGAACCACTAATACAAGTCGCAACAGGAATTCAAAAAAGTCCTAACTTGGTCTATTTCAGCGTTTTTTTTTCTGGTTTATTTCCCCCACGAAAGAAACGAAGGAGGGGAAGAGGTAATTTCCCTATATTTCGCTACACGAAAAAGACCTCAACGATAGCAAACAGCCCCTTGGTCTTTAACTGCCTGCACTCAATGCGGTAATACGTTGGGTGATGTCTTTTTCGTTTACCCGTCTTGGTAATGTCGGGTACGACGATCGTTCCTATGTCATCGAGCCAGGCATCGACAATGACAAAATCGGCCACAAAACTGGGAATAAGGCATTTCAAGGTAGCGCTGTTGCCCCGCAGTACAATTTCATCGATGACTCGTACCAAATACGCTTGACTGACCACTGGAAAAAGGAGACGCAATGCAAACAAAATTTACCCTCTTTCGTGTCACCGGGCATATATGTCGTTCCTTGCGAGTCGATCCACGCTTCGGCGTACACAAAATCCGCCACAAAACTCGGGATTTCGCATTTCATTAGCGCACTATTGCCACGAATCACGTATTCGTTGTCTGCTTCTGCTTCGTATGATTGCGTCACCACTAGAAACGTTACGGCCAGCCAAAAAGTCACCGTCCCGTTTTTATTTTAGTTCAATTCATTCTTTTTGTACCCTTTAACAACTACCCAACCCCATTCGTTGCTTGTCGCACGTTATTACCACTAAACCTCACGCTAAGCCTAATCTCAGGAACCCGCCTCGGCATTTGGAAAGGAAACAGAATAGAACCTATTACCCCAATCGTTGGAGGGGACAATGACGTCACCCATGTCAGAGAGCCAAGCTTCCACGTGTACAAAGTCCGAGACAAACGCCGGAATGGAACATTTCAAGAGAGCGCTATTGCCCCGTATGACGTATTCCGTGAGTACTTCGGCTGCATAGAGCTGCGTGACCACTAATACATGAGTTAACATATTTTATTCGTTTTTAGTTTCCTAGTTCCGGTTTGTAATTGCTGCGTTTAAGGGCCAACAGGTCATAATCATGTATATAAAAATGTTGTGTGTAATATCAGCCCCTTCACGACCTTCTCTCCGTTTTTGTTTCTTCCTAACAGTCCTGCGACAGTAATTCAAAATGGCGTCAACTGCGGACGTTTGTCTTGGGTGGGCGGTTCTTAGTGTGCTTTTTTACCCTGCGTTGAAGATTGCATCAGAGGAAATTCCTCGGTCACCCCGCCGCCGAAGTCTGCGCTTTGACTGAGCCAGGACGTGACGCTCACAAAGTCGGCCACAAAACTCGGGATGGAGCACTTGAGCAACGCAGCGTTCCCTCGGATCACGTGCTCATTGTTGACTTCCGTCTGGTAGTTTTGCTGCACGACTGTAAATGGCGTTGTTGGTGTGTATGAAGTGCTTCATTAAACCGTTCCAACATTAGCATTTAGCGTTAAGAGATAACACGCCCCCCACCCGTGTACGTCCTAATAGCCATCATAAATTTGTACTAGCTTAGAAGTCCTCACGTTTCTTCCCTGCCTCTTTTGAACGTCTCAAAGCTTGTCTTTTTGCATAATTCTGTCTGGGTTGGATTTCGTGGTCCAGGTCGTCATTTCTCGCCCTTGACGTTGCAGACCGTTGGGAATTATTTACCGTAATCGTTCGACGGTAGGAAAGCTTGGCCGTTATCCATGTGCCAGGATTCCACGGTGACAAAATCGGCCACGAAACTGGGAATGGAGCATTTGACTAAGGCGCTATTGCCCCGGATGACATATTCCAGCATAACGTCCGTTTGGTAAACTTGCTGAACCACTGCGAAAAGATGGTTGGTGTTTCCAACATTATGCTGTTCATTCAAGCGTTACACCCGAAAACATTAAAATAAGCAATTTTTCCCCCCCAGTCACAGTAGAACGAGGATGTTCGGCGCGAAGAAATGGACGCACCACGTGGCTTCCGACAAGGCACGGGGAGAACCTATTTTCTGCTAAAAATATCTTTTGTCTCTACGTTGCTGGAAAATTCCCTGAGCTAATAAAAATTCTTTGGGGGCGACACGCATTTCGCAGTCTCGCTAATGGGCGCTTGCGGGGCCTGAAGAGTTAATTACCGTAATCGGTCGTTGAAGTATAGGCGTCGCCTTGGTCGGTGTACCAAGAGTCAACTAGTAAGAAATCCGCTACGTAAGACGGGAATTGGCATTTGAAGAGGGCAGCATTTCCCCGAATCACGTATTCCTTGTTCACGTCCACGTCATACGACTGACTCACAACTGTAAAATAAAATGTTCTTTTCACATTTGCACTGGACTGAAAAGAATCCATGTTTGAGAATCCCAGGGACCTGAAAAGAAGTCAAAGAACGCTAAACCTAAGCTGTATACCCTAAGCTTTTTGTCTGGATGAATGTTTCCACATAAGGGAGATTTGCGCGAGGCACGTGTAGGTTGAGCTGTTGGGTCATTACCATAGGAGTAAGTAGTAGGGGGAACGAGTAGGTCTTCCCCGTGAAACCAGGCATCTACGGTCACAAAATCGGCCACGTACGACGGAATGTGACATTTGATGAGGGCTGCATTACCGCGAATCACGTATTCTTCGTACACGTGTGCCGAGTACGCTTGGCTCACCACTAGTATAGATGCCAATTCGCATTTGAAGTTTTCGTGTGTTGCTCAATTCTTGGTTCTTTTCTCGGCTCATTCTGGCTTTATTTGAAAAAAGTCGGGGACAACAGGCAAAGCGGATGCTGTCCATTAAGAGGACGACCCTACAATTGGCTGGCTACTGGCTATTATCGCGCGGTCGTCAGAATAGTCTCCGGAGAGAGGCGTGTTTTTATGTCCTTTAATTCTTAAAGCTCTCCCCCCCCCCTTCCCCCCCCTTTTCTTCGTGGTGTTCATTAACATAGTGTCCCCAACGACCCCTCCCAACATTAATTAGTGAAGAGCAGGTTACCTTACATTTCAAACCCACTTCTTAATGAAAATGTCTCCATGAATCGGTTTGCGAAACGCAATGTTTAAACCTTAGTTGAAGTCAAACAACAGCCAACACGTGCAAGATCTACTTTGAATGCGTTTCCTTTTTTCAAACGTCTAAAAATCTGCTCAATTTCGCTTCGTTGCTCATTTTTTTCTAGCCAAGTCGAAATAATGCAAAATAAGACTACAAAGGAAATGGAAAAATAATACTTTATTTGAGATTTTGAATTTTATTTAAGAGCCTTGCAGTATTTTTTGTTGTATTGCAATGTATTTTGAAATTGGCGTTATTTTGTATTACACTAAATGCTACAAAAAGAAGTAGTTAAAGAAACAACAGATGTGATCCAATTCAAACTACTAAAAAATTCAAATCTCTTTTCCTTCCGGAAACTTACGTAGAAGGTTTCGTCTATCGTCGATGTCGTATATTTTAATATAGTCTTTGCTTCGATGTAAAGAAGTTCGTTCATTATTTATTGCATATTTTCTTAAAATTATTTACCTATTTTTTACATTTACCTTTTCTTGCTAATACTACTTTAGATTTTCAATTTGGCCTTCTATTACATTTATTTCCATTACATTTATGTTTCGTTCTCTTTGAGATTGCTTTTAACTATTTTTGTTTAAGTAATTTCTTTTAATTTTATTGCTTTTTATTTACCTATTAAGTACTTTATTTTCTACTACTATTACTATGTTTTGTTGCTTTTACCGGGGTTTTTATTTTGATACGGTTTATGTTTACAATTTTTACTGCATTGGCTGTCTGCGAGTTTTTCCTCGGGCTAAGATGTAAGGTAACCGCTCTCGTTTCTTTTTTGAATAAATAATGAATTCAAGAACAAAGAAAGAATGCTAGTTTACCTGCACGCACGTGGACGTCGCGAGATAAAATGGTACCAGCCGAGTTCTTAGCCATGCAACGATACACTTGGGCGTGGACTTCTTGGCGATAATCTTCGGCGCGGAAGGGCGGGAATACCAAGCTTCCTGACGTTTGAACCTACATATCCCCACACAACAACAGATCACGTAATTAATTCGACCGTTGCTCATTGGCAAACTTATCTCAAACCATTAATTTACGACTTATGTGATTAGACTTTGCTTTCTTCCCACTTACACTTCAAAGCTTTACAAGCACTCGCAGATGAGTCAAGATAACCCCGAAGCACCCCCAAAAAAGGAAAGTCAATTTAGAAAAGAAAATGAAGGATGTTCTTTTATAGCTCAACACAAGTGAAATTTCCATGAAGGTCTCTTCATCGGTCGAAAGAAAGGCGAGGCCCAACCCTTACGCTTTTTATTGCAGCTTCCTTCTACTCTGCACTTGTTTTCCCATACATCAACTGTTTTCCACATGAAATGCAAATCCTTTTCAAAGTCCTGCTCTTTTTAAGTGAAATTCCAGTCGGAAAGAAGAGCTTTATACAGTTTTGTACTCCATTACCTGTCGCAAGCCAGGAACATCCGTGACAGGATTGCCGTCCAATCGTACCCAAACGACTTCCGGTCGGGGATTCCCAGTCGCTGCACACTCAATGACAGTTCCCGTAGTATTGGAGAAATCGATGCGATTCGGCGGTTCACGTAAAAATACAGGTCCGGAGAGCGATTCATCGGCCCAGATGCCTAAAACGGAAAGAGAAAACATACAAATTAGTGCCTCACGCTTTTATCAACCCTCGTTCTCTTAGCTTCCTCCCAACTCTCTCACTCCACTTTCAATTGATCACCATTTCTGCTTTCACACTTCATCTCTCCTTTATTACTCCAAACAAAACTTAATGACGCATGCAAGAGTCATTTCCCCCTCTCACTCGCATACTAAAAAGCGTCCTTGAAGGTAACTAAGTACAATTGTAAACGAAAGAAATACAAATCTACACCTAAGACGTTTCCTTTTTTAAACCACAGATAAAATCCGTTACAATCCTGAGGTATCTTAGCCCGCATCTTCAGTTCTACCTTAAGCAACATTATCCACCTGGCTTGGTCTCTTTTCACGAAGACACCTGCCTTCCGAGAATGTAGCGTACTTCAAAACAGAAAAAAAGGTATCTACCAACGGTCCACAGCTGCCTTCATCCGTCCCCTAAAACCGGTTTTCTGATTTCAGGACAGAAGCAGCTGCTTTCTTGAAACAACGTTTATCACGTTTATCTTAACGTATTCTCCCTTACTCACCGCGCCGTGACAAAATCTCTGCGTCCCACTGACCAGCCTACACAGTGGACCAGTGACATAACAAAACGACCTGGCTCTCGTTTTCGTTGCGTGGGACGTACCACAGTGACACAACCGTTAAAAAATGAATTCGTGGGATTTTTAGTATGGTCATAAAGCCGTCATGCCATCGCTGCAAAAGTAAGAGGTGGAAACGTGAATGAACATTTCCAGAGACCGTTTGTTTTTAATAGACTTTTTACGCAAATAGCATTTCGCGATTTTTTAGTTTGTTTTTATATTTATTTTTCTTGCTTTGCCCTGAGACTCCTAGTCTCTTCACGCGTAGTTCATTTTAGGATTTTTGGACTCAAGCCATGTAGTATTTTGTCTTCCGTTCGTGGACTGTAATGAGGGAAGTGAAGCTAAACGTAGGGGTTAGCGCCTGTTTGATTGTACGGCGCAGCCTTTCCCATGCGAACGTTTTCAGCGAACGCTTATGCGGTCTGATAGCTTTCCCCGTTGTTAAATTTCTTAACTGCTCCTTGTCTGCTCCATAATTTCAACAAGGTAAAGTTTACAGGGTGCCAAATAGGGTGTGAATACATATTTCTCACGCTCCTTTACTCGCTCTTACACTTTTCCGTGTCTCGTTTCTCCACCAACCACGAAAACCTATCCCGCTTAGAAAAGCTTCACAGACCCCCAGCAGGCTTCTCAGCTACAAAGAATACTATCACGCACTGTACTGTGCAGGATATACCTAAAAAAAAAAACAACCCCAAAAATCCCACATAAACAATCGCAAGGCCAATTTCGAGTCTTAAAAAGCATAGCTACGACGTTAACATAACCCGGGCCTTTGGCGATAATTGAGTTGGTTTGTTCCAAACCTTTTTTTTTTTTAGTTATAATGAAACTAAAATAGTGCGGTATGGGAGGCTCGGAAGCACTAAAAACGCTCCCTAGGCAAACCACCGGAAATCTGCACTTTTATCCTGCTTATAGCAATTGTCTCAAGGCTAACTTGCACTTGTCATACTCATTAGCGTTTACGGTGGAGCATCAACCCAGAAGCACACATAGGGTATCCCACCAAACACGCGTCCACGCATGTCATGGCGCTCTGGACACGCTACTGCTTTACAACAGTATCCTGGGATTTCGATTACTCGTGATGACGTAACGCTCCTCAAATACTATCCAACACAAAGCCGCTAAATACTGTACAGGCCGAAGGTTCCCAAGTGTTCTTTGCCTCTTTTTCCTACGCATCAGTTGTTCCACTGTCAACATGTCAGACGCAAAAACCCGTTGCGTGCTATTCCCTGTAGCCAGCCACGCAACTTCACATTGTCGATATGGAAGAGCATCTCCATCTGTTTGGGGTTCTCTCTCAAGGGCTTGGAAACGGGGAAAAGTGTTACGTTTCAAACACATGCTTGTCTTACAACGGTTAAATTTGATATCTTGGCGTGGCATTTAAAACTTGCAGGAACCCAGTTCTTCCAAGTTCCTTCGCCACTGCTCAACAATGAATGTCAATAGCGGGGTTCCAGCCCTTCTACCCTCGGTGTAATGTTGTGTCTACCATTGCTCTGATCGATCGCTCTGCGTACGACTACGACGGCGTTCTTCGGTGTTGGGGGAGTATATATAGCGTTAGACAAAAGAGAAAAACGGGGTCGGGGGGAAGGACTCGATCTATGAATCACGAAGCTTCTCCACCCAGGGAGCAACACCACATTCGAATACTTTAAAAAAAAAAACTAATAAAAATACTAAGATAAATAACTTCCTGTACGATCCGAAAATTTTACAAAATTCGTCGTTAGTCTTTTGCCTCCTGGAAAAAAAAAGAGAAATTCTTGCGCTGTGCCACAATGTTAAAGCACTAATTCAAATACCTATGGGAACTTTCCCATGTTTGACGCTCTGTTGCTAATCTTCACTAAGATGAACATCCCCGACAAAAGAATCATTTTCCTTGCTAATGAACTGTTTCTCAGTCAGGAATAGGCCAAAGAGACTGCCCTGACAAACGATCTGTACCATTTCGGAGAAAGACTTTTAATTTAATGCTTCCCACTCAAGATCTTAACCATCCTAACCTGCTACCTGGCTGAAAAACGTTGGTAATGACCTTCTTGGCAACGACACTTGATTTTTTGCCCCCCAACACGGCAAAATTAAAAAGACAGTTCAAGACAAAACATTCAAGGACTTCATTAGCTTCAACTCTTCACAGGGCGGCCGACTTTGCAAGTCATCAGACGCATCACATCTCACAGAAAACTGTTTTTCCTGGCCAGACAAGAGGCCTATACTTGACATCACAAAAGAAACGGTGAAGAAGGCAGGGGTGCCTTTATGCCTTTGATAACCAGAAACAACATTCTCCCTTTTTCCCCAATCCATCTACCTATATTGTTATATGCGCCCTGTTTCCTTGTCGCTGACCAGCTGACAGACTACCCCTAGATGCACAGGAGATTCTAAAGAGGGTGAACTTTCTCGCCGCCCTTTAAGAACCTTATAGCCTTTCCAAGTGACCGGAAATCAGGACTAAAGTGGAGGAAGGGGGCGTCGAAATATCAGCGGTCGGATAGTATCGCGCTATGCGTACTAATGATGATGAATATGGCGAAAAAAGGAAAAAGCCATATACGGGGGTTTCCATACAACGGGTTATGTCTCCCGATCGAGATAAAATTAGACTGAGTGATTGCGAGTAAGTCACGGCACGACATATGTGTCAAAGGGGACTAACGGTCCCACTTGAGAACGTTTCCAAATGTGGGAGTTGGGAGAGGAGGGTGGAAGGATTTCGGTACGTTGAAGACGGCATTGGCTATGCTAGAATGAGCGAAAGAGACCATCTGGTTCGAAACGTTGTAATAAGCCCCCCAGTCAGACGCGAAAAGGCGCAGGAAATGTTTCATCAACACGATTCTTAACAGCAGTCTAAAGTGGACCTGTTGCCATAAGTCAAATGCGAGAAATTGGTTTGCGCAAAAGTTTGCACGATGTTGCGGCCATTGTTACTTGACAGGCACCCCGAATGGAGCCGTGACACAATGGGGAAAGTATGAATGATCTCAGTGACGTCTTTCTGCGGTTTTCGCTGGGAAAATTAACGCCCGACACATGAAATTTTCGAGCAGAGGCGTGCAAGGCCAGAGTTTAGTAATTCCGACTGGGTTAAAAACGTTGAAAGCAGCCGCATATGAGCCATCATTGCATTAAAAAAAAGGTTTTTGGCCGATGATTTGCTTTACGGGAGAAAAGAGGGTTCGGAAAACAGCGAAGGTTAGTTGTCATGTTCAATCATATTACCTTGGATGGTTAGAAGGACGAGAGTAAAGGCCAGGGCGGTGTGAATACCGCCACGTGCAAACGAAAGTGCGGAGGATCCGCGTAATCCACGAGATGTATAAGACGACGCCATCATGGCGTCCGCACCACCCATGTGCAGATGAGATGCAATAGATACGAGATGCAGGGCTTCTCTCTTTCCCGCAGCACCCGGAGGTTTTATTTTTCACTTACACACTGACGGCCACCAACACAAAGAAACAACACGAGGGCTTCAGGAAACTGGTTTGCTCAGATGGGAAAAACGGCCAACTGTGTTAGCTCTACACGTATTCAACACGACACAAATTACAATCTTAAACGACCACAATAAGCACAAGTCACTGCACTGGGAATATATCCAAAAAACGCCAAGCACCGACCCTAAAAGCAGAGTACACGATTATACAGTGAGTTTACGGAAGAATACCATTAATTCGAGTCACTGGTGAAGAACACCCCAACTAACCCAGTGAAGCACACTGTCGCAGTGTTTTGTTATTATTGGAGAAACAAACGCTTGAAAAAGGATTTATTATTTCGGATAGCAAAGCCTGTCAGCTGCGTAGGAACATTAGTAGCGATTACTATAGAGAGATTTGCATATTTTGAAACCCTACCTGGAAGTGGAAGGTTATCCTTAATCCGTGGTCAATACTTCACGATACACGACTTGTAGCACAACGCCGAGCTCAGTTCGGTGTAAAAACTGTCCTCAGACTGAGAGCTTGTATGGAAAAGCCTGGCAGGCATGGCAGATTGGGCAGAGGTGCTGCTAGCGCGGCGATTAGCTTAACTTCAGCGGAAAGCGCGGGCAATTGAAACGCAAATGGGTGCTTGGAACAACAAAAGCCAAGCCGAGACAAGGGTGGCAAACGATGGGAACAAAACGAGAGCTGAGAACTCCTCATTCTCTTTTTTTTTTACCTCTCGACAATTACCTTTACAAAATTCAAGCTGACATCACCTAAAAAGACAGGAGATATCGAGCGATAGGAGACTACTGTAACGCTAGGAGAGATGGTATCTAGAAATCGGCAACCTCCTTTGCGGAACGTGAACCCTTTTATATCCTATTGTTTCAGGACGCTCCTCATTCTAACCTGGCACTTGGCTGGCTACATTTAAAACCCCCTATTCTGCTGCATCATTTGGGTAGATATTGATCGTCCAAAGTTAAAAGATGTGTCCCTTTTCATTAATATTACGATGCACGTTTCAGCAACAGTTGCACCTTTTCCCCTTTGCTCCCCTGTTTCCTCTTCGCAACCTTATTTTTAGCTAACCATCGTCTGCGTTGCCGTACTCAAATTATGGAACGACTGCTGTTTGTTAACGGTGTCCAGTAGTCTACAGCCTATAACATTTGCCAACATAAATATTCGTAGGATTACGTTCTTTCCTCGCGTTTTTCCAAGGATGAAACTTGTAGACATACGCCTTGAGGAACATAAATAAAAAAATAACTCCGTAGGCCCAGTGAGAAAGTTGACACCCAACGGTAATTCGCTTAATCTCCGATTTAAACCCGCAGCATGTATACTGTCATGCTCTTTTCTTGTTCGATATGTGTTAGCACCATGCTTCGTTTCTCTTGAAATGTCGGTAGAGAAATGGGAAGAACTATTGATTGGGCTAGTCAAGTCCGCTTTTGTCGGCGTCGTAAGCGTCGCGCGTTCGTCCGGGGCGCACGATAGTAACTTTACACGTTACGCCGTGGGCCTATACAGCTTGCTGTTTCCCATACGTTGTAACTGTACCACAAACGGACCATAAGGACAGAGAACGAGAAGTACCAGGAGAAGAAAACTACGCGATAAAAACGGACGCAAAGCAACAGTAATAATTTGCGTTAAGAACCTATATGGGTGTCCCCTTTTCCTTTTATTTACTCGCGCCCGGCTTTCATCCATTCAGGGTAGTATATACCCTCATATGTAAATGGTGCACCCTTTCGTGGGCAAAACTTGTACGGTCAGTTCGTAGTTGTCAAAAGGCAGCAAGGCATCAAGGCAGCAATGGAAGGGAAGGTACTGTACGTGTGATAAATCTAGGGAAAAAATGCGTCCTTGTACGGTGGAACGAAACGCACGAGACCGTAAAGAAAACCAATAATCTTCGGGGGAGCCAGTGCTTGCAAAAGGAACTCGTGGTACACCTAATAACACCAAGCCAAGAAAGTCCTGAAAGAAGGTCTCGACGCGAGTAATGCGGATCGATGACGCACAATAAGACTGAACGCAAGAGCTAGTCCAAGTTCGCTTACTTTTCAAGGAGAACGACGCAAGATCCGAAATCGCATCAACAAAAGGAACAAGCAAGAGAATGGATTTGGTTAATCTAATGAGCAAATGCACGAGAAAAGCGTGAGAGCACTACTGCTGAAATCGCTTTAAACGTAAGCGTGTAAGTCCAGGCAAATCCGTTACTCTGTCAGCTCATCCGAATGACGAGCGTCATTAAATTGCCTCATATCCCTATATATTCACCCTCGTCGGAAAGTCTCGCAATTCTGACATCCTTCGCTCTGGCCTCAGCTAACAGGCAGGGAAATCTGTCACGAGATGAGTCACCAAATCGATATGGGGCTAGGAATTAAAAACGAAAACGAGTTTTTTTTACAACGAAAATAAATTTCACTAGTCCTTAAATTAATAAAATAAAGAAACATGGACGGAAGAAGGAATCTAGGGCATTTGAATGAAGTTTAGTGCATGATTGTTTAGTTTCACGCTTTAAGTAGATAAAAGTATTTAATGTTGGCTTCCTTAACAGTGAGGGCACCTAGACGAGTATTTTGGCACTGAATAGAAGTACAAGACTTGTTTGGGTACGGACACATGTAATTCTCAATGACATGTCCATATAATCACGAGACCACCCATACAAGGTCATACCCGTGAGGATAACACGTGAGGGTAACGAAAAAAAGTGATCAGATTCTTGGCTATAAAAACGTACTTCGGCCTTTACGCGTTTTCTGTGGCGTGCGTTCTGTTTTACACATTTCCTTACTGGCGATAAAGGAAGTCTAAAGTCAAGTGGGACAGTTGCTAAGCGGTTGTGGGTCAAATTGCTCGTCGATCGTGCTCTCCAAGTAATAAAAAAAGTGCTTTAAAATATGTTATGGTTATGATAGATTCGAACTATTTGAATTTTTGTAGTCATTTGCAGATTATTTAAATCATCACCCTTGTTGAACTGGTCTTAAAAAAATGCCTCTAATTTTTCAAGGTCCTTTGGTCATTGTTGTGGATATCCTAAGAAATGGCTGCGGAAGACGTGAATACACAGTGTATGTTACGATGCGTTTTGCTTCCCGTTGGGATACTTGCTGTACTGTACTATTTAAAAAAGAAGTATTGGGCGTCTCTACAAGACATGTAAGCTAAATGGATTCTAGCGATGGTTCACATATTTTTAAATATATTATTATTATTAGAATATTCGCAGCAGTATGGGCTCGTATGATGGGAGGTTATCACTCTGCAGTCTACGATAAAAAGAAAGAATTTTTTTCGTCGTTGAACGACGTCAAATCAGCTGACAGCAATTTGCGCAACAAAGGTCTAATACGGATATTGGAAATTGGAGCTGGGCCAGGTATGAAAACTTCTCTTGTTTTGGAAAGCTGGCAAACTTTCCAATATTTTCTTTTAATACCAGGCAGCAACTTCGAGTTTTATCCTGCCAATTGCCAACTGAGCGTTGTAGAGCCCAACATCCATTTCGAAGGCTTGTTCTACGATCGAATCAAAAAGCATCAGAACATCAACTTCCAAAAGTATTACGTGTCCTCCGCAGAAGACATGTCTGAAATCAAAGACAACAGTTTTGACATCGTCATCTCCGTTTTGGTTCTTTGTTCCGTGGATGACGTCAAGAAGAGCTTACAGGAAGTCCGTCGAGTCTTGGCACCCGTAAACGAATTATCCGTATTTTTATGAGAAAACAAATCTGCAAAAAAAAATAATGGTTAAAAAGATTGGAAGTAATTTTCTTTTCATCTAGGGTGGCAAATTCTATTTCTGGGAACATGTCCATGATCGTCCCGGTACACGGCTTCACCTCGTGCAGAACTTGCTTTCATGGACTCTGTGGCCCACATTCATGGGCAACTGCCACTTGAATCGAAACATTGATCAGGCAATAGAAGAAATCGGATTCTCCAGCGTCGATCAGAAACGCATTGACCTTGAGGCGGTGAAGGTCGTGCGAGTTCACGCTACAGGAATCGCCACAAAATAAACGTTGCATCTGAAGATTTTTATTATTGCAATGCAATTTTGAACAGCTGTTTTCTCGAAAGTTTGGGCGACTTGTAGAAAACGCCCTCAAATGGCATATAACCTTACCCAGCATAGAACGTTCAGTGCTTCGGATGGTTGTTAAGTTTTTTGGAATCTGTTACAATAAAAAGGCGTACTACTGACTAACTTAGGGTGCATTTTCCGTAAATAGAAGTAATGTTAGAACGTCGTAGTTCAAAACATTCCATGATTCCGGTTTGACACACGAGTAGTAAACTCGACCTGTGTGGTACGAAGCAAATCACGTACGGCAAATAAGTGTGGTGAGGAATTAAGGGCTCCGATTACGGAAATTCTGATATTGGAAATTATGTGGCCTATTTTGGAACTGGACTCTAGAAAGGATAGGGATACTGCTGTTGGCGAGTCCTGACCTACCAAACCTGCCCGAGGGAGAGGTAACTAGACACACAAACGTAAGTAGAAGACAAACAGAAGATATTAAACTGAAAGAGTCAACAGTTGATACTGGTTGATACTAGTGTATAACTCAGGGTAGTGAAAGGATTAAAAACTTAAAGAATATCACTCGCTGTATAGGAAGCACTACGTCTATGTTCTGTTCACAAGTATGGCCATAGAAGATGCAAGGATTCAAATTTTCTTACGATGGTTTGCTGGGCCAGTTATTTTGGTAGCTGTATTATACTACTTAAAGCAAAAGTATTGGCTTACTCTACGTGACATGTAAGTTTTTGATGAACTTAAGAGAAATTGAGCTATGCCAAAGGAAGAATGTGCTTAGACTGTTTCAGCACACATGGGATCTCTTGATGGGTGGTTACCATTCTTCGGTGTATGCTCTCAAGAAAAGTCACTTTGCATCGATACATGACGTGAAATCCGCAGACATGGATCTGTACAACAGAGGATTAGTTCGCATTTTGGAAATCGGCGCACGCTCAGGTATATAAACCGCTTCAAAGGTTTCATTGAATGAACACGATATTTTCCAAGTTCAGGCAACAACCTAGAGTTCTATCCACCGAATTCCCTACTAAGCGTTACGGAGCCAAATATTTACTTTGAGCCATTGTTCTATAAGAAGCTTAGTGAACGTACAGACATTAACTTCCAAAAGTATTATGTGGCTTCTGCGGACGATTTGTCTGAAATCCATGGTAATAGCTTCGATGTCGTTGTTTCGTTTCTTGTACTTTGCTCTGTAAAAAGCGTGACGAGAGCTGTACAGGAAGTTCGTCGGGTTTTGGCTCCTGTAAGTGGCGAACGTTTTGTATCAAATTATACATTAATAACCTTATAACACCTTGAAGATTTTACACTTGTTTCTATTTGTTCAGGGTGGGAAATTTTACTACTGGGAACACATTCATGATCCTCCTGGTACCTGGCTTCATGTCATTCAAAACACGTTGACTTGGACAATATGGCCCTCATTGCACGGCAACTGTCACCTTAATCGCAACATTAGTTACGTTACAGAAACAGCGGGGTTCGACGAAGTTGAGAACAAACGCGTTGAGATATTAGCAGCTCCACTTTTCCGAGCTCATATAACAGGCGTTGCTACAAAGTAACCAGTTTGTATGACATCCACCTAAAGAGACTGTAACTTGAACCACTTAATTTTCAAATGTACCCCTTTTATTACAAGCTGCTGGTAACAAACAGAAAATAGCGCAACGTATGCTAAATACAGTTCAATCTGGTCCCACAATTTGTACAATAATTGCCGCGAATTTGAAAAAAAAAAATACTCTGTTGTAGAAAAATTAACTTGAAATAATAAACAGAGAGAAATCTACTTTATACACCTCAGCCTAGCAAAACTTTGCGGATACGATCTTCGGGGTCGGAATCCGAATCTGTTTCACAATATGCTGGTTGTGTCGAGCATCGTGAAGAACACAAGTACTGGAGCAATGGTATGCGATACTTGCCGCAAAAGTCGACAAATTTGATGTGTTCAACCCGGTTATCAAAATACACTCCTACGAGGGAAGCGAGCATTATAAATTGTTCTAAAAGATATACCAAGCTTTATACCTCTGCATTTGGGGTTGACGCAGTGATGGGCACTATTTAAATACGAGACAAGACTTCTAGGTAGCTCTCCGAGTTCAATGGGCAAACTTTTCATTTTTATTACTCGAGCAGAAAGTTCAAGTAGTGTGGGAGGATTATAGGTCATATCACGAACGAATCTCACAACCAGCGGATTATCTCTTAGACTCAGCTTGAGGATAAAATAAATTCGATTAATTTCATTGAACAGTTTCTATAATTTTCTACTTTTCTATAACATTTTTAAATATTATAGTTATAATTACCTCCATCAGCCCTTTCAGACTGACGATTTCTGGTGGCAGCGTGGTCAAGTTATTTTTATGCAGCAATAGTGAGCGTAGTCTGTTTAAGTTGGCAATGCTTGACGGTAAGGATTCAATTTGATTTTCGCAGAGAACTAAAGCTTGGAGTGACTTCAAGTATCCGACTTCGGCGGGAATTTCTGTTAAACGATTTCCACCCATGTATAAAACTTGCAGCCTAAAAAATACAAATTAGTTAGACGAGATACATTAAAACTTAGACAGCTTTTACTTGGACAGCCGGATGATATCTCTGGGTAATTCAGCAACTCTATTACCGCCCATGTACAGAAACTTCAGGGATGAAATTTCGAGGATTTGCTCTGGGATTCTGCTTAGGCTATTGCCACTTAAATTGATTTCTTTAAGCGCCATTTGGCCAAAGTCTTTGGGAAAACTATCGTCGTTAAGAGCATTATTTTTCGCGATGAACGAGGACAAGTTTTGCAGAGTCAAAATCACTGGAGGAATCGCTGTTAGGTTATTTGAGCTGATATTGAGCACCCGTAAATTCCTGTATAAACAAACGGCATCGGGCAGGTGACTAAGTTGGTTGTGGCATAAGAGAAGAGTTTCGTAAGCTTCAGCAGATCTCTTAACTGCGGAGATTTCGTCGTCAACATCCCTTGACCTTGATCCATCTTCGGAGTGGGCCATAATCTGCAAATTATGCTCTAATGTTGCGGAGTCTAACATTAAGTAGGACAAGTCTAAGCATTTAGATCGCACAATATTTTCACTATCACTACTGTCCGAAGAGTACGAATACAAGGCCATTGTAATATACGTGTTTTAGGTGCCAAATGCGCACGGTCTTGTCTTATGTCACCACTCCAGCAGCTGTACCAGGCTTTCGGAAACTGATCCTCTGACGCACGAACTGAACCGCGAACTACTGAAGGATGGCTAGACCACAGTTCGCAATAGGACCTGAGCAGAGAGGGAAAATTTGAATGTAATTTTCCTTGTGATTTGTAGCGAACATTTGCATGAAAGCTACCAAGCAAGGCAAGTGATCTATTTTAATTAATAAAATTTTAGCTTACAGCTTATAATATGAAAGAATTGAGACTCGACTTATGATGAAGTTATACTTACAAAGAATTGTCTATGAAAGCACTAGTTTATGGCTTTACGTACAGTATTGTGCTACATAAATTTAGAATTTCGTAGTCTAAGTTATCTTTAACAATGTTAATAATTGTTTAATACTGCAATGTTTTAGATAAAGAATTTTTAATGTAATAACTACAAATAATAAATTTTAGACTAACATTTTTCTTAATATACAGATCAAACTTTATAGAACTTCATGCGCTTAAGACAAAGGGATAATGGTTCCACATCATACGGCGCACATAACAGTAGGTGATATTACGTAATAACCCAAAACACGTTTTCACACATAACTTACGAAGTCCTTCCCAATTAGTGTCAGCGTTAAGCTATCCGAATCAAGTTGTAACTAAAGCTGGTCAGGTGCTGTTTAATGTATGCGTTCGGCAACTTCTTTGCGAATGCGAGAAATGAAGCTCGGTTTTTCGGTTACGTAGCTTGTTTGATAGGTTAAACTGGTTAAAACAAGACTCGTGACTTATTTTTGACACGAGTGTCACACGGAGTCCAATATGCCTTTTGCTGTGTTCGATAACTATTAGATAACTAAACAGCAGACGTCGCGAGAAAAGTTTTTATCGCTGCCAACGTTGCCAAAGATAACGAAAGCTTGAGCTCTCTGTCAGTTTCACGTAGGTGTTATAATGGGTTCCACAACGTTCTTTCGTTGGATTTACCTGAGTGTGACAATCTGTATTTTACACTTTGCAGTATGTGCGTCACAGCTTTGTATTTTATATCTAAGAATTTGCTTACACTAGTCAGCCGAGGATGTAACACTTTACGAATACTACGCGTCGCCGTCGATCAATTCTGGTCTTGTTCCCACGCCGGACGGGTTCGAATTGAATGGCCGACAATACTGGCTAATGAGCGGCGCAATCCATTATTTCCGCGTTCATCCGGCCTATTGGAGAGATCGTCTTCGTAAATTAAGAGCAGCCGGGCTTAACGCAGTAGAAACGTATGACACTTCCTTCCGAAAACCTTAAACGATATTTAAAACAGCTCTTAATTTTAGATATGTGCCTTTTAATTTGCACGCACCTCAGAAAGGTGTTTACGACTTTGGTAATGGAGGCAATGATATGTCTGCCTTTCTGGATATAGACCAGTTTATTCGCATTGCACAAGAAGAAGATTTGTTTGTGATTGTTCGCCCGGGTCCTTACATCTGCGCGGAGTGGGAATTCGGAGGCTTGCCAAGGTAAAAGAGTAAACCCAAGTACGGTTTCCTAGATAAACTGCTAACTGCTGAACTTCAAACACAGCTGGCTTTTACGCGACTCTACCATGCAAGTCCGCACATCTGATCCAAAATACATGGCAGTCGTCACGGATTACTTCAACCAACTTCTACCCATCCTGGCTCCACACCAATTTCAAAATAATGGATCCATCATTGCCTTCCAAGTACCAACCCATAATTAAACCCCGGACGCTTGTCGCTAGAACAATGCTTTCTTTAGATTGAGAACGAATACGGCCATTTCGGTTACAGTGATGAGCCAAGAGATAAGGAGTACTTGCTTCAGTTGAAGCAACTCATGGAAGCTAATAACTTGAAAGAAATGTTTTTCACTTCCGATACACCCAGCCAAACGCTTGACTGGGGCTCCCTTCCTGGCGTGTTGCAAACTGCTAACTTCGGAACCGGAACAGACCCGGCTAAAGAATTCGATGTACTCGATGTGCTACAACCAAACATGCCCCGAATGGTAGCGGAATACTGGACTGGGTGGTTTGATCATTGGTTGGAACCCGTTCACGAAACCCGGAGTGTTGAAAGTAATTTCGTCAAGCTTACCTTATCTTTATGGGAGAGTCGAAAATGATCTTTTTCAACTTTTCAAACAGGTTTTGCCACAACTCTCGAGCAAATCTTCCAGTACAATGCTTCGGTAAATCTTTACATGTTCCACGGAGGAACTAGCTTTGGTTTCATGAATGGGGCCAACAAACTCCCTGTTTTCCCTCAATACGTTGCTGACGTAAATAGTTATGGTACATTTTACTAATAATAGATCATGAATCCAGAATAGTTAAATATTCCCTCATACAGATTACGATGCACCTTTAAGCGAAGCTGGCGATTATACAGAAAAATATTTCGCTCTTAAAGACCTTGTGGAACAGTACCAGCCGGTTAAAACTATTACTCCCTCTATGCCTGACGAAACTCCCAAAGTGGCTTACCCAGACCTGGAACTCAGCCAGTACATCCTGCTGGATGCAGCGCTAAGCCAAAACGTTAAACAGAAAACATAACACCTTGACGAATTTATTCCTAATAACCATGCTTTATTTCAGATTCCGGTGCTTACATCCCAAGGGGTCCAAGCTATGGAAGACTTGCCTATTAACGACGACAACGGACAAAGTTACGGCTACATTCTGTACCGCCAAAACGAAGTTGAATTGCAGGATTCGTCTGCGCTTCTTATCCGGGGTCACGTACAAGACTTGGCTCTAGTTCGTGTAGACGACGAGACGCTGACTAAGCCTTTTCACAGTGCTCTGCAAATCGAAGGCTTTGGCTACTGGATCAAAAAGTAACTCGTCAGAAATATATGAAGACAACTGCCATAATTCTAACGACTCCCTGTGGAATAACACGTTTGTAGTGATGGTACTTTCCACATAAAAGGAAAAGCCGGTACGCACCGGTTGGACATCATGGTAGAAAATATGGGGAGGAGTAATTTCGGTCCTCCTAATTATTTCATTCAAAAGAAAGGCCTATGGCAAGGTCCGGTTCTCTTAGACGATACAGAACTGAACAACTGGAGTATTTACCCGCTGGAGCTCAAAAATTCTTGGATTCAAAAGTAAGAACGCCTAACGGCTTATTTACGCCAAGAACATTAGGATACGAGACCTACGTGTAAAAATATAAACTTTTACTACAAGAAAGTAAACGCTTAAAAGTATGCCAGCGCAAATTATTGAGTAAAAAAAAAAAAAAATAAAAGTTTCGTGCTTACGAACCTTTTTCATGATAACTCAACCTTGCGCTGTCCAGTATCATACCCCGGAGGGAATTAATTATTTTCTGTTTTCTTATAGTCTTGTGTTTGCATTGTAAAGACCATGTTGTTAAGAGTCGTAAGCTATTAGGTCATGAAACTTTGCTTAATTTTTTAATAGTCTAAACGGTTGGGCTTTTGATGGCCAGCGTGCCGCACCGATATTCTTGCAAGGTGTTTTCCACATTAGCGGAACACCAAGTGACACGTTTATCAACACCGAAGGTTTAGGTCGCGGCGTTATTTTCGTCAACGGGTTCAACGTCGGTCGATTTTCTTCAGTAGGACCTACCCAAAGTCTTTACGTACCAGCGCCCCTCTTACGTACTGGAGACAATAAGGTATCATCTGAGATATTTTTTTTTTATACCATTACGGATGCTTTTGTAGATCGTGATATTTGACATGTTCAACGTTCCCACAACTCTCAAATTCAGCGACAAACCTTTACTGGGTCCAGCCATCAATGGAAACGACACATCGACTCCTCCCCCAGTGACTACCAGCCAACCTGTCACTGACGGTAGTGAAACAATTCTTCCCATTTTTTAACGGCATGGCGTTATTGAAGAAGTATGTGATCACTCTTGTAGAACATTCCTTACCAACCTCGACTAGCACCGCCTTCTTTAGTACGCTAACATCCATAAAGACTTCAAGCCTTCCTGTCACCTCTACCACCGAACCTCCCAGAACCGACAGCGTTACCACCCAATCTCTTCAAACCGACAGCGTAACCACCGAAGAATCGTTTCTGACGACTCCAGGATCTTCACCGAACCAGAAGGACTTATCGCAGATTCTCGTGTTTCTGACGTGGTTAACTGTTTTAATAAATTTACGATATTAACTGTGGCTGAGTCTATAGAGGTGTAAGCATTCTTCAGAAATGCCATGTGAGAAGGAAGAAATGACAGATTAAGAAAACCAATACATATTTTGGGCATGGCAACTTGTTGGCTTTTCTCTTTACATTTTGTTTTTGTATTCTTACTTAAACATAAATCTCTGCCGGGAGAGCCAGGGTTAAACGCGGGGCAAACCAAAGAAGTGGACACAAGGAAGGGGCGGACAACAACCTTTTTTCACTACTGAATTTTTTTCTTCAATTTTCGCCAGAACAGCGGCACGCCGACACAGCCAAGGGAAGTTTCAAGGAAGGGCGAGGAGAAGTAAAGAACTGTTTAACTGTTTGTGTATATATGAGGGAATAAAAAATGCGGACTGCTGTCTCAACCTTCGTCTTCGATCTTGCTCGGAAACTCAATACTGGTCACCGATGGGATAAAGAAGACCTGTTACGCGTGTTTCGTTTTATTTTCCGTCATCTCATTATACTAGCGCAACAGGGGGAAGGGAAAGTCAATGAGGAGTAGTGTGTAGTTAAAGCGCATACAGCAGAGTTATCTTTCATCATAAAACAATAGATAGTACATGCCCGAGAAACTTCAAATCGTTTTACTCTTAAAATTCACGAATTGCAGTACCTTAATTTGCTCAACTGCGTACGCATTAAACCATAAAATTTCTGTACTCTGGGCAACATATTCCACATGGACATTCAATCCTCGGATTCCCACCCCCCTCCCCCCAAGACTGTTAACTCCAAGCTTTCAGTTTCTCCCTGGCAATCGCACGTGCTCACTTGGTTAAAGCCCGCCATTGAGTTAATTAAACCGGATAGGCCAACTGGTCTAAAACAATCGCTTTACACATAGCATAGCACAACAGTTTATTCTGTGTCTGGAAAGAAAACGGCGGACAAGGAGCTTTTCTAGGTAAAGAAGGGTGTGGGCGGAATTAAATTTGAAAATCCTCGATATTTCCCAGAAAAAGAGCTATAATTGAAGTCGTTCTCGCGATCCCTCGTGTCCATGGTTACAAAACGGAGAGTTTTACTAGGTTTGAACATTGCTGATGGACAGGACTCCCCCCACCAAAAGAATAAAATAAGACCGAATGAAAATAGGGCGGAAAGATTAAAAAAAGGCTTTTTGTTTCAGATACCAACCGATGCCAACTACGTCTCTAATTCACAAATGCGAAACCGTTTACATTTGGTAGTTGGCGCTCTACAAGTCTAAACTTCTAGCCGTGGAGACGAAGACTGTATAGGGGGTGCAGGGCGGGTAATTTCTGAAGGAAGAGACGAGGTATCAGCTGAAGACAACTCTTATCATACGATACACAACGAACGAGCAAAAAAGTAAGATAATTGGGCTGGGAATAAGCCAATCAGTAAAATTCTCATCAAAATTTTACAGTTTGAATTATATAGTCAACAAACGCTTTCTCGTTTTTTTGTCTTTTCTCTCAACACATGAGACGGCGTTTAAAAGGATTAAACCAAGGAAGATAAGGAGGGATGGGAAACCCGGGACAAGGGGGAGGAAAACCATTCCGTAGATACTATTCAGCATGCAAAGGATGTGACTGCCGTCGACAAACTCCAAAGGGGGGTAGAAATTAATGGGGCAGCAAACTATGTACAAAACGCCACGCAACGTCTCAAAAGTTTCTCTTCTTTTCTCTCTTTACGTGCTTTCGTTCAAGTAAACGGTCCACCTTCACCTCCCCCCCTAAATTCACTCAAATCGTTTGCAGAGCCAAAATCTACATTACTGTCCCATCTACACTGACATGAGGTTATGACCATGACGCTACAGTGAAGAAAAAACAAGGTGGGAGGCGGTGTCTGGGAGAGACATACTGCACTAATTCCATAACGATGAAGGAAAGCGAAGAAGTTTTTCTGGCCAGTCTGGTGCTTCTGACATAAAAATGTTTTCTGTTTCCGTCAGTCTCTCGTTTCTTTACCATGCTTCGTGGCTTGGGCTTGTCCTCCCACAAGAATCATGCTTTTCTTTCCTTCGGCCTCGGCACTCATTGATACAGCACAACAGCGTGAAAACATCTAGCGCAACTACTACGATTTTGAACTCGTTCAAATCTGAAGTCGAAATTAAAAAAGGCAGGCCAGAAAAGTTGCTACGGGAGCAAGTATCTATACAATCTCTGTTTCTGTTCGAAAACTCCCTTAAACGGTTACCCAGTGAGTTTTATCGGTTTAAGTCCAGCTCTAAATGGTAAGCGGGACAACAAACAAGAAATGGGGAGACTCCACGGACACAAAATTTTGGACAACCTTCGTTTTCCCTCATTCGCAGTTGTGATTTTTGCCAAGCAAGCAACGCAACAAGATTCCAGATAGCGTTTCTCTTTTTTGACGGGGGAGAGGATATATGAACATTGAAAACCTGCTCAGGTTATGACAGAAAAAAAAACTAAAACCGACATATTTTCAACCAATTTTTTTGTTCCCTAACGCTTGTAAAAGAACTTGGGGCTAACAAAGTCATGTAACATTGAAAACTCCGCGGTGTCACTAACCCGAAGAAGAATTTCGCACAACTAAATTTCCGTTCGTGTCCCTGTTGTAATTAATCGCTCCCGAGAAACCCTTCCACTCCCCGTTTGTTTTATATCTATACTTGTTTTTCCCTTGCTCGCAGCTTTTTGAATGTTCAATACTAGGTACACTGCCTTCAGCTTTCTGTTAACTCAACGATACATCTGTCGCGGATCCATCTTGGACGCTGCCGTGCGAAACGGTTCATGCTGACGCTCCTGCTCCGGCACCGAGGGATTCGGCACCTCCTCCATTGCTCCCTTCGCCGTCGCCTCCATTGGCACCGCCTACGCTGCTATTACCGCTGCCACTTCCACTGGCACCGGAACCACCAGCTGAGGCGCTCCCTTCGCCGGACACGGCACTCGGACCACTACTAGCGCCGCCGGCTCTCACGTGGGGTGGGATGAGAACAGAATTCAACGCTGGTTGTATTTTCAACTCTATAAAAAGTAAATTCAAACCAATATTAGTCCAATTCAGTGACATTCTTCCCTCTAATGCAACACCGAAATTCAATACTTTCTTACACACGCCACGCATTACTCCGCATTTACGTCAATTAGCGTCACACAAACCCTCACGTTCATGCACAGACGTTTCTATTTGATACTCTCCTTTCCCCCACCTGCAACTGAGTCCTGAAATGTGAACTTACCAGCTTCGGTGAAGTTAAACAAAGGAGGTAATTCCCGCCCACCGGGCAGTCGGGTGAGAGGGTCCCTTAGTTCGTCGAAGAAGGCATGGGCACAAGCCTCCAGGGGGGAAATACGTGCACTAGGCGTGTACTCCAGGAGTCGGGACACCAAGTCAATGGCTTCAAGGGGGGTGCGGGCACGGAATACCTGCAAACAGTGGACAAACCAGGTTTCAAACCACGTTGCACGAAAAAGTTTTGTTAGCAGCTATCGGAGCACAAACAGTTTAAACGTTTTCTTGATAAAAAAAATAAAAATAAATAAAAAATCACGATGCATTAAAAAACGGGGCATAAACTAAAAACCGGTCAAAAAGGGTAATGAAATTATTGATTCACGTCACAGCAACTCGTGTCATACATGCCTCGCTAGGTTAGGTACGTTTTGTACTGAATTCACACAAATTTTGGACGTGTGACTCAAAAAAGGTGAGGCTAGGTAAGGCTTACTATTTTCTCGCTAAAACTAGAGTCGTCCTGTTAGTACAGAGAGAGAAGAAGGGTCAATAACCACGCCTCTTTCCTCTGTGTACTTACACGAATTTGCTGGTGCCTTTTATCCACTGTAATTTTTTCGAGCATTTGCTGCAAGAAAGTGCCCAAGTTGTGTCGAATTCGTACGCAATGTGCGGATACACATAAGTTTTCGTTTTACGAATTTGCGTTCGTTCAATGCAAAATGAAACAAGAAACAAAAGGGCGACAAGAAAAGATGGAAGAGAGAAAACAAAAAGAAAGTCAGTCATTCTGTTGTAAACCTTGGCTCACTACCAAAATTTGCCAAGTGACCCCAAAACTTGGGCCCTTTCTTACACTTACAACTGAGAAGAAAAGAGACAGAAATCTTGGAACACAAAAGCCAAACAAAAAAGTCAAAAAAAAATTGTGTCCAAGGAGAAGTCAACAACACGCAAAAAGAATTTACCTTTTGCCAAGGATGAGCTTTAATTTGAGGGAATTTGAACTCCGTGTAATTGGGGTTCATCTCCCGGATCTGTTCCCGGGTTGGGGTGCCCAATACTTTGATGATCTCTACAAGTTGATCAACTCCAGAGTCGCCTGGGAAAATTGGCTGTCCTAAGAGAAGTTCGGCCAAAACACACCCAGCACTCCATACATCTAAATACAAATAAAGCGAAAAATGTCAACTTAATTTGCTCAGACACTCGCAATTAATTTATTTATACCAATATTTGTGGTGTAATCGGTGGCGCCAAAAATGAGTTCAGGTGCTCGGTAATAGCGCGAGCAAATATAGGACACGTTAGGCTCGCCTTGTACCAAGTGCTTGGCGCTGCCGAAATCGCATAACTTTAACACACCAGATTCAGGGTCCAAGAGTAAGTTTTGAGGTTTGATATCTCGATGACAAATGCCTAAAGAGTGAATGTAGGCCAGACTGCGAAATAACTGGTACATGTACAACTGCAAATAACAGGAAAAACATTGGTGAAAACTCTTTTTTCAAGAAGCATTGCACTTTACCTTAATGAAACTAATGGGGATTGTTTGCTTGGATTTGCTGTAATGTCGGGCCACTTTGTACACAGTCTCCGGGATAAATTCAAGGACCAAGTTCAGAAAGACTTCATCCTTCTGTGAAGATAAAACAAATCACATAAATTCGCGTTCTTTGTTAACCACGTGAAATTACTTAAACGTTAATCAACTAATCCTCAAAATAATTACAATAATAATAATAATACATGAATAAATAATAAATAAGTGAAAAGCATACAAATTAACTCTCCAAAAATGAGAAAAAAAAACAAATTTTATTCTTCTGAAATATTTTCTATCCTTATATATTTTAACGCTTTTAGAATATTTATTTAATTCTCGCAAACACAGACTTGGTAAGGCCAAATAATGTTTTGACATAACATAAAAAAATCAATGCTCACTTTCTCTCCGCTTGAATAAAAGAAGTATTTGAGTTTAACAATATTGCAATGCTCCAATCGTCGCATAATCTGAAGTTCACGGTTCTTGAAGCGTTTGTCTTGCAAAACTTTCTTAATGGCCACCAACTCGCCAGTCTCGCAGAGCTTGGCTTGGTACACAACACCAAAACTGCCATTGCCAATCACCTTGGCGTCCATGTATGACACTTCCTGTGGCCGATCCGGGCCGGGGCCGGGAGTCGCCACCACCGTCGTAATCTTGTTACCATCTTTACCTGCAAGACATTCAAACAAGCCACACCAATCATTGCATCACTGTCTCAACTCGGGGAATATTTCGCACAGGTGAGTCGGATTAAGACGTGCCAGTCTTGAAAACACAATTTGATAAACCCAGTCTAAAGAGACCCATTTTACAAGCTCTCTATGCTCGTTTCCAAGACAACCACTCTCGCCCCCCAGAAGCTTTTCCCTCAACTTTTAAAACATTTTTGTTGCTCGCACGGTTTCAATTCCATTTCCCTCCCTTCCTTAAACTCAGGCGAGCCATAAGCCCATTTTCTTACAACTAGCTTAGCTCTTGCTCAATTCATTGCTAGGCATAACCCGACTCTTCCTAGTGCCACCCTATTACCTTCCGTCTCTCCAAATTTCACCAAGCAAACTACGCTAAGCTGCTCATTCTACCCATGTTTCCTATTGTTCACTAACAACCGCCAACCATCGATTCTTGTCCAAACAGATCTAATCTTCTGCCCTCATTTGCCCAAAAGTCAAACCAAGACTTATACTGTCTTATCTCTGTTATGCTTTTCAATCTTTCTGTCCCGCTGGATCCTCCGTATTTCTTTGGAAGGGAATTCTGTTTGCACTCGTTGGGATTGCAGTTGCCGAGTCTAAGCCCTGTTGACCATGAACCTAAATTTAGGCTCACAAGAGAGATAATTCCTCTCTACTCCCTTTTTCCTCCCTCTAACCCCCAGGTTTCGTTTGCTCGTCGCCACAAACACGCCGTCAACGGGTTGGGAGCTCGCAATGGACATAAACACACGCCCAGCACGAAACGGAGAGACAGAGAGAGAGCGTCAAAAGGAACCTGCTCCCACGCCAACACCGAAAATTTTCTCTTCGGGGGTACAGAACACGAGCTTCCTCCCCCCTGCAACTGTTTAGACTGCACCGACTAAAAATGAGGCGTCTTTCGCCCAAAAAGGAGATCTTTACACGGGGAGAGATTTTAGGCTTACAGAGATGGTGTTTGAACTGCTGGTAAAAGCGCTTAATTTTGTCGAATCCGTACACGTATTCCAAAGAAGGATCCCAAAGTCGGTCTTTGGCACATATGGGCAGTAAAGGTTCGTTAGAAACCGTGCAATCCTGAGAGGCGACACCACCAGTTTCAGAGCCAGTCTCCGGAATGGTCACTAGTGCAGCACTGAGAGGAACCAGTGGTTCAGAGCCAGCCAGCAATCGCTGGGAGGAACGGCAAGACACGTGGGCGTTACGCACTCTACGCCTTAGTTCCGATTCCGAGTAACTGTTGTACCTCCCGCGCTCGTAACCAGGCAAGTCGAAGGCTGTTGCTGCTCTCACCGACGACGCTGTACCAGCGATAGCACCGGCCGCTTCCTGCACACCGGAAATGGTCGATGGCGTTTTTGCACAGCAGCCCGGTGCCGTTACGGTGTGCCCGCCTCCAGCACCCGCCAATGGGCATGGCTCCTCTGTCCGTGCTTTTTTCTTGCTCGTGTCGTAGACCTTGAGATGCGCTTTAATTTTCGCAATTTTTTTACTCACCCCAGGATGCCTGGGAAGCCAACTTATCTTGCTTTTTGGAGTTGTCCTCGTGAGGATTTTGGTCTCTTGTAACGAATCGATTCCCATTTCTTTTCAGTTCTTTTCCCCGGACTCAGCTTTTTTTAATGCCCGCTAACGATCGCGGCAGTTTCAATTGTTCCCTCGCGTCACGGACGCGAAGAAATCCATAATAGATATGTCCAATCAAGGAACCAAGCTGGGCTTTCTTTCTTTTCTCTATCGTTTTTTTTTCTAATTTTCTTCAGTTGGAAGAGTCTATTGCTAAACAATGCATATACGACGCCCCCCAAGTAGTATGTAGCAACACTTGTGAGAAAAACCCTAGTCAAAGTTCGAGCTCCGAACTCGTTCCCACTCAACAGCCAACTGAAACTGGAGACCGAGCCTCCTCTCTCATTCTCTGTTTCTCTTTAAGCCACGACCTCTCGACTCTTTTTCAAGTAGCTCATTTACATGAACTAATATCATCTCACTAGTGCTCCCGTACAGAGCAACCCCATCTAAACGGTAGATTTTATTTCCTTTTTCATTCCTTTCGCGCTGCCAAACTCCAAGAATTCTTGCTAAAATCCCCCTCGTAGAAAAGTTAAAAACATCGTGTGACTGCACGTGATCATGCAGTGCTTCACACTGGGGAGGTGTGTCACACTCAAAAAAGCGTCCAAACCGCCATTCCCCCACATTTGCAATTTCCTCAACTCCCTGCCAATAAATCTCCCGCCCGTATATTGACGTAATCTCATCAACCGCAAAATCTCCAGAACAATGCAAAGAAACGGTTCTTCTTATGACGTCCAGAGCAGTCAAACTTGTGCCAAAGACCCCCCAATAGAACAAATCCTGGGAGGACGAAAAACTACCAGAACGCAAAAAAGCCAGCAAATGACTAAACCAGCGAACTTACTTGTGCTTCGCAACACGTGTTCCCCCGCGATATTTCTGGGCTAATATAGCTTTAATCCTCGACTACATAAGTGACTCGAGCTCTCGTATACAACCTTTCCATTTTTTTATACTATGCATAAACGATCTTTCAAATTTCCCTGGGGAGACGTTGACTACCCCGCGCAATTTAATGAACACAATATTCCTACGACCATAACCCTACTATGTACCATTTTAATCCCACGGGTCCCGGTTCAAGTTTCAGACTCTTCCAAAATGTGTTACCCCCCAATAAAAAGAAAAAAAAAAAAGAAGAAAAATGTTACGCCAAGTCACTCGAAGGTTAATTATAGCTCTACAGGCCGTGGGCTGTTAGCCATGTAGGCCATACGGTTTCATTAAGCTGACAGAACGGCAAAAATTTAAAACAAGAATCTTGATCCCAACAAAACTCTAAACGAACCCCTCAGGGCTCATCCATGCAAAAACGTACGCGGAAAAACTCAGCTCTCCCTACCTTTATATAACCACTCGGTTTCCGAAAATAGTTTTTGGCTACACAAGCACCACCTAGTGGATCTATTCTATACCGCAACGCTGATCTGGATTCTCCGGCCACTGCACTGCAGACCTGGGGTAACCTGTCCTCGTGGCCTACTGCGTCAAGAGAAAGTCCGAGCCACGCAGTGACGCTTAATGTTTTTCTAAATTACACGCCATCATTTTCTACGACCAGCCACGCTAAAAATACCCTCTCATACTGTAAGCCTCAACACGAATCGAAAAGAAAACGCGACAACACGCCAAAAACTGATTCTCCATCACAAAAAAAAAACGCTTCCAGCTAACCATTTTATTCTTTCCATCATCTACCTACCACGTTGCACTTAGTTCATAGATCGCCGACGGCAGCAATCGGATAACAAGATTGTTCCCATTTCCCTTTTCCGAAACATCTTTTCCTACCCTTTGCATTTAAAAGCCCGTGAAATAAGAAGACAGGGTGGCAAATGTTCTCTCAGCCGGGAACACATTTCCCAATGAGTCATATCCCGCCTCAAATTGACATTTTCAACGACATTAAGCCCTGCGGAAATTTTCTACGATGAAATTTAAGATAGACTGAAGTCTCAGGTCTGGCGTAAGTTTCGGGTCATCAAGGAACAATCTTTGTGCCCGGGGTGTGGCACCTGACCCTCGACCTGCCCTCCACATGCCCCCGTTTGCAGCAGGGGATACCCCACCACCCCCAACCCTTATCCCTCACGGTTTCTTCTCTAGCCTCCTTGGACTCGTGCCTCACTCCCAATCAATAATCGATCCAGGTAGAATACGGCTCTCCAGCGAAACCCATGCAACTCAACCCACCCAGGCAACCTGAGAAGAATACTACATGAGAGCCCTAGGTCCTTTCCCTTTTTTCGTTCTCCAAGTGAGGTGGAAGTTTGGCGCCTCATAAATGTGGTTCTATCCAACTTGCAATGGTGTGCGAGCCGAAAGAAAGAAAAATCAATGCTTCATTTGCGTGGTATACCAGGATTAAGATCCTGGTATACCAGGATCGAGATTCTTTTCGCAAGCCCCGCCAACACAATCACAAAGGAAGCCCTGGCAATACTAACAAGTTAGGGACACCAATCAAAAATTGGGTGCCGTATAAGGCATCTGCTCAAAATAGTTATTTTAGGAAACCTAGGTTCATAAACAACTCTAGACCTTTTTAACGTGGGTTAGCTGCGAGAAAGCTTATGCTTCACACAATTCGTATTTCTGTGTTGAGCTCCTTCCTATAAAATACTACAATTAATAATTTTACAGTAAAATAATACTAGATAGTAATACCCATTTTCGCTATAACTCTTTATGACAGCTATTGTCAATGAGTGAAAGGAGCCTGTTGCATAATGTCCACAAGGGCAATTTATACAGCAAACTCCGGATATACCGAAGTGTCTAATAAATGCTTTAAAAAGGTATTTTCTCTAGCTTAACAAACGTAAATGACACAACGATGAAAATGACGCTTGGACGAACACTAATCGCCTAGGTGAGCTTGTTTAGGCACAAACGAAGGCTTTTGTTTTCAGTTCGCCGTTCTAATCGAAGTTTAACCCCTTTCGTTCGACATATGCGATTTGTCCGGATTCAGAAGGTGGTTTCCCGTTGCTGTTTCAGTTTTTACCCCCAATCATGGTTGGGGGCGTGCAATCGGCTTGTATCCGAGGGGCCTCTCCTTGTCGGTTCTTTGTGATAAGCGCTAACTTGGACGGAGAGAAAGACACTTGGAAGACGGAAGGAGTCGGTCAACGCAAGACTGCGAAAGCCAACAGGCAACAAAGCTCGTCTTCACTGAGATCGATATCTTTATGCATAATCAAACACGTCGAACGTCCAAAGAAGGAACACTGCCTCGCTCACCAAAAAGAATCTTTTGCTAGTTAGACGCATTTTTTCTAAGTTGAGCCATTTTTACCACAATGGGGTAAACTATCAAGTTCTTATTTGGCTATATAAAAATTTATAAGAAACTCGAACTTTTAACCTTTATAAAAAGTCAAACCGAAAAGGATCCTTTATAACTCGACTAAAATCTGCTGATACAAGGAAAAGTTGTCGAAGTTTCTGAGAAGGGAGCTTGCAGTCGAGGAACTGCTGTTCATTTCAATTACAAGAAGTCCTTGGTCAAAGTCAGACAATTAATAGGTCCCAACACGCAAGGGATTCCTGCGAATGGGAAAGATCAAACGACAAGCTACCGCCAGTTTTTTAGGAAAACGAAACTTGACACACGCATTTGTAGATTTTGAGTTTTCAAAGTACTCTAGTTTAATTGGTTTGCGTTTTGAAAGGAGCAATGTGAGGATCAATAATTTCCGAAGCAACACAAGCTCATTTGAGCAGGTCGTGCTTAAACCCTATGACGTCATCACAGCGCTCAATACACCTGACCTGAAGACGGAGAGAACCTGAAGAGCGACTTTTCCTAGAATTTTTGAGAATTGGTACCGACTGGGAGACAAGCGTGCTCTGATTTCGCGAAATTACCCACACTGATCCGCGCAGTTTTGCTGCCTCGAATTAAGCAGGGCAGTTGGGGCGAGGAGAGGAAACCAATGGTTGTGAATGAAAGACTTTCTTCTTCACACTAGTAAAAAAGAAAGACGACTCTTCAGCGCTGGGTTTCGGTTTCAAAGACTGGAAAATATAATCGGCAACATTAAAGAGTAATAGAATGTTAGTTTCTTTTGGAAGAATGGAGGCTAGTTAATAATCACCCATGTCCCAATTTTGCAAAGAGATACCACGTATCCATGTTCCTCTTTCTGCAGATTTCACACACGAAAAGTTGGTTTTAAGCGTAACAAAGAGCCAATTCCTTGCAAAAGACTGAAGCCAATGTAACAGTAGAGGCCGCTTTTAAGCTTTTTATGACGAAAGCTCGCGATCTGTGGTAGACCATGTCGGTTGCAGCAGCTCAGATTACTAATTTACTCCTAAAAGATGCGTTCTCGGTTCAGGGTGATAGGGTTCCGACATGAATTAAGTTGGCTTTGAGGAACATGGATACGGCAGCTTCTTTCTGGTTGCTAGGTGGTTACTAAGGCAAAAATACACAAAGGGATTACTAATCGAACACTAAATGCATCTCGTGAGCCTTGTTTGGGAAGTCTCTGAGCATCTTTCCAAGTTTTCACAAACTTACTACTAATCTTCATTCCTCCAAAAGGCGGATTCAAAGCCGATTTGGCACCTTCAGCAAACGAAGTTGTCCTAGGTCTTCCGCTCATCTTTTACCAAAACAAATAAGTAGATCAGTTTCTGCAAAGGAGGGCCACTATGACATTGTAATTGGCTCCTTTCCGTTGACAGGCTCATGAGCGTAGGCTAATTCGATTGAAGACCACCACGGGTTAACTCTGGAGCAAATAAAGAGCCAAGATGCAATTTTTTTTATCGAATCACACGTCGTATTCCCAGTATACGCTACTTCGAATGTAAATTGGTTTGTCAGTGTTTGAAGAGTGATGCAAAAGTTAGCATGAAAGCCACGCACGTCTACCAAGAAACTTGTCACACTTGAAGTTTTTTAGGCCTGGGCGAACCTAGACCTACCCCTCCTATACCAATATGGCTTGACTAGCACCACTTATTCACACAGGTCACTACGCATACATACATCACTGCAGTTCTCCATTTGAAATTCACTCCAAGAAAACCACAAGAACGTATCTAATTTTCGCTGTACAGCCTACCTTAGTCCACACTCGCAACGCTAGCTACGGCCTCCTGTACAGGACACTTGACTTGCAGTTTAGCAGAGCGTAGTGGCTTTGACCAATCGCAGACGAGCTTACAAACGGATCATGGCCTTTCTATGACGACAGAGACGGAGTGTATGTCTCGACTAACAGCTCATAGATGGCAGATCCTCACGGAAAAGAACTAATTTTAAATTGTCATATGGGAGTAAGGACATTCCCTTGGCAAATAAACAATTTTCTCTTCCTGTGTACCAAGCTTCGTGTTTGTATTTGCTAGTCACTTGTGAGAAATAAAAATTCTTGTGGGTAATAAAGAATTGTTTCGTTTCGTTATGCATGGTAAGCTACAGTTACACATTTGTCGCACATCTGGTGATCACTTGTGCGCTGTTTTCTGGCTTAACGCTGGTTTCTATCGGCTCTGCTTTCTGTCTTAGGTTTTGAATTGCGCTTGAATTAGTTGCTTCTGTTTGCACAAAAGTTGTTGAGATCAGCTATACAAGAGAACGTTAGTATGGAGTACGTTTCGGTCCTCTGGTTTGTTACTTATTTGAATGTAAGTGGGTATCTTTACTCAGGTAGATTTTTTAAGATTTTTAAAAAGAACGTTATAAGGTATCTAGGGCTATTCATACCTTGAAATGGATCGTACGTATGTCCGTGGTAATTTTGTCGATAGTGTATCTATGAAAGATTGTGGGTACTGGGATTTTTTTAATTATTTTTTTAATGGAATGAACGTGGAATCTCCTAGGAATCTTTTATTTTAAGAAAAAAATCAAGTGAACCTGATTTTGAGCATTTTTGGGTGTTAAGAATATCTGAGCCTATTCGTACATATATAGAACAAAGGTCACATATAACAGGTCAGTTTTCGAGGACTGACAGCAGTTGAACTGCAGGTAATGGGGAATACAAAATAGCAAAAGCTCAGTAAATAAGTTGCGAAGAAGCATTCGTGAGAAAAGATCAAAGATGACAGGAAAAAATAATCTCACCACTGATTTCGCCAATTGCCCAGTAGAAAGGGTTCTTTGGTTTCACTGTCATTAGTTATCTTAAGTTCACAAATTTTATCTGAGGAGTTTGTTTTAAAAATATGTATGTACAAAATGTCATACGTTAAAAACTTGAGACGTCAGGACTATGTAACCATTGTATGCGGAGAATAAAACAATGCTAAAGTACAAATATGATAAAACGCTTTATATAAAGAGAAAGAAAAGACTATGGTAAAGTATTTGGTAAAAAAATAGAGTTAGAAACAGCAGGCTTGAGTCAAAGCTCTTTATTTGCGAAAAAATAACCCATATTCGTGATCTTAGTGGTAAAAAAAATCCATCCGTTCGATGGAAAACTGTCTTGATATGATCTATGCGTAGTTTTTAAAGTACTACTTTCGTCGTACGATTAATCGAAGCAAAGAGACATGCTTCTAGAGAAAAATTCAGATACGATAATTTGTTTAACTCAAGTAGTTTAACAAATACGAGAATTGTATCGGAGCACTGATATGATAGCCTTCAGCAGTAAGTTTTGAAGTACGGTGTCTCTTTTGCGTACATGGTTTAACCTGTTGTAAGTCTAACCTCACACCCTTACGACAGAAAGGTTTACATTACTTTTGTGAAAAATCTGCGCAAGTTTGGAGTAAAACAAGTGTCACTTTTCAGAACGTTATAAAAAGTAATTATTTATCGAAATAATTTATAACAAAATACGTAAATCTACTTGGCTCTGTACGCCATTTTTAAAAGATTATTTTAGTTGGTAGATGACACGTTGCCAATAAATTCTGACCAAAGTTTGTGGTTTGGAAAAAAATACCGGCGATTTCTTACTATCATTAGAACGCTTAGAGAGAATGCGTTGGGTATAAAGATGTGATCCTTAAAAATCCAGTCAATATTCTTGTTAATAACTAAACGTGTACAAGAACTGTGCTGCGGAGTGGGAGAACACTCAATTCCACCTTTTGCCAATATAAGAACATTGCTGTTATTCCTTGTAAACACACCATACAATGTAAAAAGAAAGAGAAAGAATGAAAAGGTCGTATTACTCAATTTTACTGAATCTCGGGCAACAATTAACAAAATTAATAAATCGTGCATGCTACAGGTTTCTCACTGTGTGGAATTATTTCAGAATTACTAGTTTCAGAGTGAGTGGACATTTTATTGGCATCCAGCGAACACCTGCGTAATTATTCCGAATTTTCGTTTTCAGGGGATAAAGAAAGGCGGCTACCTATAACGAAACGAGTCTGACAGTCGCTCGGTATTCTAACAGCGAACGAGTTCGCGGATACACAAGTTTAAGGTAAACCAAATGTAGGTGTGCGCTGAATTTATGTAACTAAGCTATCGCTTGAACCTATCGGTTATCGCTAACAGAACAAGCCAAAAAAAAAGCCATTTGTCAAGTAGTTTGATTAAGATTATAACATTCTCCCTGTCGTTTTATTTACTGTCTCATCTATCGTGCGACGTCAGTTGCTAACGTGGATCAGTTGGGGAGTGATCCACTTGCTAATACCGCACCCGAACGTTTTGGAGTAAATTTTCTTAAAATGCGCTTGTGTTTGGCGTTTACGTTCTTCTGTTTCTCTTCTTTACCTTGGGTAGGTCAATTAACTTTTATTAACTTTATCTTAAGATAGTCACCGATAGAAGATTTCTTGTCTCAAGCGAAGTGTGTACAGTTACGCAACATTAATTACCAGTTAATAAACAATTTAGGTCGTGGATACCATTTAATAGAAAAAGTAGGCGAAAATGGCTGCTGTTCTTTCAGCACAACTAAAACCTGTTTTACGACATTGCTGTGGTTCTCCTTTACGCGCATGTTTAATTGGCGTCCTTATTATTTGGGTTCAAGTGATACTCTACAGAAATATTACAGCTACCCCGCAAGGTCCACGTTTTGTCGCCGCATTAAAGGTAACAAGCCCCAACACGCTTCAACCTGGGCCTCAGCACTATCACGCATAACGCTTGGACCCCTTGCATGCAGCGACATGTTACACATAATTGTCGAAGCCACAGACACAACTGCTGCCTAACGGAATTGTTCGACATGGTTAGAATAATTGCGATAACTCTAATACCCTTTCTGTTTATTTTTCCAGGGAATGGGACAAGGAGACCCGCCGACGTGGTACGAGTATTATGAGGGAAATGGCATACAATCCGGACTGATCCCGACTGATAAAGTAATATCGATATAGACGTTTATCTTATAAAGCCCCGACTGACCTTTAATTAGGGATTTTTACTCAATGGCAAACCTATCTGGATCATGAGTGGAACTCTTCATTACTTCAGAGTACACCCTGATTACTGGAGAGATCGGCTACTTAAACTACGTGCTGCGGGCTTGAATGCCGTGGAAACGTATAAAATAAAATAAAAAATATATAATAAAATAAATAATGACCTAACGAGTTCTGGTTTCTTAGGTACGTTCCGTGGAACTTGCACAACCCTGAACCAGGCAAATTCGATTTCGGAGATGGTAGCAACGATATGTCCCCCTTTTTGGATGTTGTCAAATTCCTCCAAGCAGCACGCGAAATGGATCTCTTTGTCATTTTCAGACCGGGGCCATTTATTTGCGCCGAATGGGAATTCGGTGGCTTGCCTAGGTAACATAGCAGAATATCACGTATCCATTGTCATGGAAATTCACAACATTGGCGTTTCTATTGATAGTTGGCTTCTGAGGGATCATAACATGCAAGTTAGAAGGGCCTATCAACCGTACCTCGATTACGTGCGTGCTTTCTTCGAGAAGGTTGATGGACTAGTCAAAGATTACCAATTTGACCAGCACGGTGGCCCTATCATAGCTGTGCAGGTAAAATTGTCAACGTCACGATGACAAACATTGAAACATTTCGAATGCGTAAGTAATCGCGAGACATATTTCTAGATCGAAAATGAGTACGGCGCTTTTGGTTATGATGACGCACCACGTGATAAAGTGTACCTGCAATGGATCATGGATCTGCATAAGGAGTTAGGGATTACTAGCATGTTCTTCACGTCAGATTCTCCAACAGCCACTAAAGACTGGGGAGCAATTCCGGGAGGTAATAAAACTGAATCATAGGATTTCGAATTCTTAATTTATTATTTAAAAAAAAAACTAATTTTATTCGTTATTCCAGCTCTTCAGACGGCCAACTTTCAGTCAAACGCATACAAAGAGCTGAGTGCTTTACAGGCGCTTCAGCCCAATTGTCCCTTAATGGTAACGGAATACTGGTCCGGCTGGTTTGATCACTGGACGGAGTCACACCATACTACGAGCCCGAGTGGTACGCGCTATATAATTATTTGTCTTCTTCCTGAGATAATACCATGTTTTTCTTGCATATCTCTACAGACTTTTCTGCAGTCTTAACAGACATCTTGAACCTAAACTCTTCGGTCAACTTTTATATGTTCCATGGCGGCACGTCCTTTGGTTTCATGAACGGCGCTAATAATGCCAACTACGACATTAATAGCTACCAACCCGACGTTAATAGCTACGGTAGAGCGAAAGACAAAGAAAAAAAAAAAGACTGTCATGTATCTTTGATCATGTTTTTATTATTAGATTATGACGCCCCGCTTACTGAATGGGGTGACTACCATGTGAAGTACCACATTTTGAAAAAAATCCTGGCCACCTACCAACCAGTTGTGACTAACACACCAGAACTGCCAGCACCGCCAGTCACGGCTTCTTACGGAACTATTTCGTTAACCGAAGCTTTGAGTTATTTGGATCTCATTAATCAAGTCGTAAGTGCAGCCTTCGCCTATAAATAGAGCGCGCGTTAATTAGCCGTTCGCGTAATGTCTTTTTTCCCGTTCTCCTTCCACGATCCCTACAGCCAAGCGAATTTCGGGAAGTATCAGCGACTGTCAAAGCTATGGAAGATTTAGACATAAATAACGGTAGCGGGCAAAGTTACGGATTTGTGGTTTATCGCACGACTCAAGACCTCACTCCGGAAAACTATTTACTTGTCCGCGGTCATATTCGCGATTTAGCTGTCGTGTTAGTCAACGGACAACGACTCACGTCACGTGTTTGCTCATCGGCCGATTTAGACCTTTTCGGATCCTGGAGAAAGCGGTAAGTTATTGACGGGGGATTAAAAAACCCTAAAAAGTTTTTTCCCCTGTAGTAGACACTAACAGGCTTTTGTATTCGTGACCTATGGCTAGGGATTCCACTTTTAACTTCTCAGGATTACCAGAACCGCAGTCCGGAGCTGTGTTGGATATTATGGTGGAGAATTTGGGCCGCAATAACTACGGAAAGCCACACAATTTTATCCAACGCAAGGGGCTCTGGGAAGGCCCCGTTCTTTTGGGCTCGTCAGTGACAAGAAAAACTCTGCTCGGAAGCGAGCTAAGCGACTGGGAAATCGTGGCATTAGAGCTCAAAGGTCCCTTTGTGCGCAAGTATGACCTGTTTTCGGATTCTAGGCCGGATCTCTTCCAACTAAAAAATGAAAATTAATTCAACCTTTTCGCCTTCCTGTTTGTCTTTGTCCTCAGTTTGCAGAACTGGAAGCCGCTGCCGGCCGAATTAAGGGGGCCTATTATGGTGAAAGGCACATTGAATGTTGAAGGAACTCCCGTGGACACGTTTTTGCTCATGGAAGGCTGGGGTAAGGGCGTTGTCTTTCTCAATGGCTTCAATCTAGGGCGGTATTGGTGTACTGGCCCCACGAAAACGCTTTACATTCCTGCGCCGTTGCTCCAAACCGGACAAAACACAGTAATTTGTAGATTCGACCTCCAACACACATGTTTCTTATAATTTTTGGCTTTCTGTTTCTTTTGTAGATTGTTATATTCGAACTGTACCAAGCGAAAGCTGAAGTGACGTTCGTAGATACGGCCCAGCTGGGTTAAATCTCCTTCCCTTTTTTATGGGGTATTCACAAAAAATAGTGTTTTTCAAGGTGGTATCTTGTTGTATGTGCCTTGGCCGTGTGATTTCAAGTTTGATTATCTTTTTGTTTGTTTAACGCTCTGATGAATGAATTATTGACTCTTGAAATACAAGTTTACGATTGTCGCTTATCACTGCGTTTGAAACTTAAGATTCAACTAAGTGGCTTGTTTCCCTGGAGAATTTGTGTACTGTGTGACATATTGGAAAAGTCCACCACTTCCGAGCGGCACAAGTAAGTCTCCAGGCAAGATAAGGGGGGCAGAGATCTATAGGCGTCCAGAGCACGGGTATTTGTGTGTAGTTCCTTTGCGCACGGCAAAGGGTCCCCCGGTCCCCACATAAGCCTAAGATAGCCTAAGCTAATATATGTGTTAAAGTCCCTCTCATGTGCTTGACGAGGTCATGTAAACTGTCACGCAGGGGCTTTACGAGAGTAACGATAAGGTCCTGTCGAAAAGAGCTAGGAAACACCTTACGTCCGTCAACGTCTTTCTGTCTGTGTCGAAAAAGAGCTTTCGTCAAAGCCTTAAATCAATATTAGCTATCGAAAGAAGTCCTAGGCAAACTTTTAAACGTCCGCGGCCTTAGGCCATCAGCACCTGAATCATTTGCATAATGTAAGGAACACGCCTAAAAGGCGGCAAAAATCGAAGCTTTTGCCCAAACTCCAGCGGAACTCTTGCGTTTCGTTTAGGCCGAGTTCCAAAAAATCTTCCGATGATGCCCAACCCTTCCTAAAGCACATATACGTTAAAGAGATACCCGTCAGCAGCAAGGATGTCCGAACCCAGCCTTGGCGCCCATCAGATACAGCGAGAGATCATGCATAACTTACTTTCAAGAATGTAATGGATCACTTGACGGATAAGGGTACGTACACACAATCGGTTTTTTCTCTCCCTTGTCCTTCTGTCCGATTCTGCGGACGTCTCGAAGTCTATTATTCAGCTGCCAGTTAACTGTGAGGTTTTTGACTTGGAGATGGAGAACGTCGATTGCGTCTTTACACTTGCATGAGTTGAAGAGCGAGGTCAAGTGTTATCGCACAGCTTGTTTGCCGCTTCACTACAGTAACAGTGAACATTAGTCTTCCACGAACACGAATAAAATCTGTTTCAGGCTTGAATTTTTGCGAACTAATTAAACATGTGAAGTGTAGTGGCCTTGACACAAAGCCATTTGTCTTTATTTTGGCAGTTGTGCATCCAAAGTACCTAACCAGAACTAGTGGCTGCGATACAAGGAGACGACACGGAATATTCGCTGAGTCGTTCACTCAGCATACCAGGCCTCTTAGCTAACAAGAAACGCCGTGTCACTCATCCATAAATCCCCCTAGTAAATCGGTAAGAATGTTCCGTAGGACGAATAGGACTACCTTTTCTCCCTTCCCTCTAACGAATGTGAACACCTCGACAACCGTCATAAGAAAAGGAAGCTCGTTGCCGCAACATTTGTTCCTTATTCCGAGGGGTAAAAAAGTTTATAGCGTTGTCTGATTGTTATCGGCAAATGTCTCCGAAGGCCCAAATGCGGAAAAGAAGATGACAAGGTTGTGTAGTGCGGCGTCATTTAGAATTGAAACCGACAAGACGCAGGAGACATGGGAGCCCCCAGCACAGTTTTTCATCATTGGATCGTAATCGCCTTTTATCTCGACTCCTTACTGCAGGGTCAACACCCAGTTTAGTTTGAACATGGACGAACTCTTGCACAGAAGTCACGCAATTCTCATATTTCGGCGAATGTGACATCCGATCTCTATTAAAGAGGCTATGCGTCATTGCACTGCTTCTACTGCCGATCCCCAGCATTGAAATAACATCTCCATTGTAGCTTTAAATTGCAGGCTTTACTACGATTGTCTTACAACGCAGAATTTTATTCTTTGTTGTTTGCTCCCACGTTCTAACAATAAATCATGACTCAAAGTCTCTTCAAGAAAATATACCAAAAAGACACTCGTAGTTTAACAAGCACTCAAGACGCAACCAAACGAACTAGAAATTCAATGAAGTACAGTCTTTGGGGGAGTAGAGAGTTTTCGCTATGACCGTGACATTCAATTTCTACGGCGAGCAATGGGCCAAAAAGGAAGTCGTCGCATCACGTATAAAAAGCTAACTGAGGGGAATTTCAACTGACAAATCGCAACCAGCCATAAAATTTAATGGCGGTGTCTTTCAACATATCAAGCGTTCCCAAGCTTTAAGCCTTTCCTTGCTGATGTTTGCTTCACATACGCCCCCCCCCCCCAAAAAAAAAAAAAACTGTTCAGCATTCGCAAATGGAGGACATAAATGACAATTTTCTACATAAAAAGCAGTGGGACGAGGACACGGATTTGCAAAAACAAACTCAAGCAGTTACAAGTCCCTTCATGTCAACTTGTACCACGCACACCAGATTAGGTCGTAAATTCTACGATCACATTACGACCCTCTTTTTTCTTCTTGAGTCACGGCCCATTTCTATTTTCTTAGCTTTAAACAGCCTTAAGAAAATACCTTAAAATATCTAGACAAGCCTTTTTTCTGTGGGTACGCTCAGCCACCAGCGAATGCTCAGTGGAAAGCACGGATCCTATTTCGCACTGTTACCTCAGGAAATGCCTGTAAAATCTTTCGACAACAAACACGTTAACTATTATCTGTTTCTCGTGTTTCTCGCGTTGACTAGAAACCTGCTGTTGCAAACATCATTCTAAGGGGCGGAGGGCCTAGTATTACCCTTAGTTTGAATGGTCGGCCTCAGGATTTAGCATTGCCACGGGAAAAGTCCGCGCACAAGGTTCAGGAGATCTTTCATTAGCATAATGGCCAAATTTGGTGCAAAAGGAAACTAGCCATTGACGGGTACCAACAAGTCATGGTGTGTGGTCGCTGCGTACCAAACGGGTTGGCATGCGACTTCTTCACTTCCTGTGCTTAGCAATTACCATTTCAGCGATGCTGTAACTGCATAAAAACCCCGTGCTTCAGACCTCGATCTGCCCTGGTCTCAAACGGATGCAACCCCCTAGCCCCGGAAGAAACTGGGTTAAGGTTTTAACGTTAAGGCTAGGGAGACTTCCAGCATCGCTGCTTCGTTTCCCAGAGGGAGGGGTGAATAAATCATTACTTATTTTCACATAACAAGAGCTTTTTTTGCTGAAGGTTATCATCGAGTACCACCAAAGAAGAATTTCCCTGCACGGAAATCCTATAACATATGAAAAGAAAATCAACTCCAAGGGTTTCTCTCTGATTTTGATCCCTCAACCGATACGTCAAGTTTGTTACCCGTTCGAAATCTCGCTGTTGGCGCACAGAACAGACTCACGCCCCAGAACGGACAAAAGAAAGGCAGGAAACTAGTGTAAAAGGAGAAAAAAAAGGCAATAAAAAGGGAGCAGTTTTCTGATAACTTTGCTTTAGCTTTTTTTTTTTCGTAGCGTCCAGGACAGTGTCGTCTTCCAAGACGAAGAAGGATTTCCATGTACTTCTTTTTGCTAGCGTCTAATTGTTACAAGGCGTTGGTTGACTCAACGTTACATTACGACCTACGGGGCAGAATAACACACCAATTATTCTTCATTTGACTTTGCATTGTCCAAATGAGCTTGATTGTTCGTAACAGTGATATACACTGATTTCAAACTTTTTCTTTTGCTCACGCCTCTTTGTTAACTTTCCCCTTTTTTACATGAACTCTTTTTCTTTCAACCCTGTAACGGGGATGGAGCGCTTTTTTTCCAGTAACCTTTCTTGAGACTTTTTTTTTTACAGGTCTGTGTGACCAAGAAACCTGAAGTAGACTACGATGGGTCAATATGATAAAAGCTTATGACGTGCGAACGGGATCTTGTTATCCAACTGTGGAGTTTAGCACGCATATAATTGCGGTCTTGTTTGATCGTTTCTAAACCGTATAACATGGATTCCCTTTGATTAGGTCGTTACTTCCAAATAAAACAATACAGGGAAAGAGAGAGGAGGAGAGACTTTCAGAAATAATTGGGGGGCATATGAAAGGGTGCTGACTTCATTCAAGCTGTTCCACGGCAGCACCGGGCCTACGCGAGGGAACCGACCTTTGCCCATATATATATCGTAGTTGAGTGTAAGAGTCGTAGCTATATATGGTAAAACGAAGCTTTTTGGCTAGCCCGTGTACACACAGCAGTCTGCGTATATACACAACTACAACGCTTTCTCATTTTAGCAGCTTGACATCCCACGGATTTTTTTACTTTATTTTCTTGGCGGGCCAGTTCTTCCAGCCTTACATAAAAACAGAATTATTTTCCAAGTTAAAGAAATCTTTATCACTTTCCTTCGGGTCCGAAGTGGCTATACACCTTTTCCCTCTTTTATTTTAGAGGAAAAATGCTTGTCACGTTTTCGCAGGATTTAAGCGTTTTATATATTCTCTTGAAAGCAACAAATATTGTCTAGGAGGTCCTAAAAAATCTACAACTCTCCAGCATATTTTTTTTTTCCTTTTCAAGAATATTTAGCCTATTCGTCAAACCAATAAAGGTGTGGAAAGTTTATTCTACTTACTCAAGCTCGTCATGATTCAGCAAGAAGTTATTTTTTGAAATTTTACTTAATCCTTTTTTTTTTGGCTATGAAAGAGTTGAACGTTCACGTGGGCAAAACCGGTTAATCGGAACCTTGAAAACTAAAGAGTATTCCATTCCTTTGACAATGTTCCAGTCAGACGTCCCATCAATGATTCATATAAATGCATTGCGCAACGGTTTATAAGGAACAACCGAATTATAACAGTGTGGGATGACAATTCATGTATGGTAATAGTAACCTGACGTCACAAACTTCCCGTGAACTCGCGCGAAACCTGTTGTAGTGTCAGCCGGTATTTTTAGGAGTGGAAAGAACAGGGTGGGAGGGGTTTTCGCGGGGTATGGAACGGAACACATGCCAAAGGAGTCGGCATAAGGAGCAAGAAGGCAAAGCCGGCATGCTGGAGCTGCTGAAAATTTGTTGGCATTGTTCGGTACAGCGATACTGGCAATTTATTATTAAAAAAGGAAAATGGGGTATATTTAGCTGCGATGCAAAGCTGGGAATTCTGCAGTTTTCGATGCAAAATACATCCGCACAGGGAGGTCATTTGGGTCACCTCGCGGAAAAGCGCCTGCGTCGATCGCTTTTCGGGAGCTGAGATGCGAAGCTGCTTTGCATAGAATGTAAAGCGTGATGACAAATCCTGCAGTTTCTCTCGGTCCAAGGTACGGTACAGAGAGTGTGTGTATCAATTGCAGGTATTGGGCGAGCGAGGGGCGTATTTTGAAGGTGCTTGGTGAATAAGGCGTACTACCATCTGGTGCTCAGGCTTAGTCTGACGAAACGACGACTCCAAGCTGGAGCAACGGAGCCTTTAATGCCAGTCTCTGCCTCACACGGCACGTTACTCGTGCTGTTCCACTCGGTAGCGCAAGTGTGTTTGTTCTCGATGTGTGCGAGTGTATATACCTCTCATTAGTGCGGCCTTCAGACTAACGACAGCGAATTATTAATGCAAAACTTGTTTAAGCGTGAGCAGTGCCGATTTTTAATGACTGGACTCGAGTGCGTGAGCCGCAGTTGCCACCGGAATTCCAAAATTTCCCCCAATCACTGACGTAATCAGCGGTTGTTGGCCAAAATATTCACAACACAGTTGGATTTCTTTTTTCGCTGAAAAGGTATTTATTATCTGTAACCCATAACGATGTTGTTGAACGTGCCCTAGTAACCGTGTAGTGCTCTCGCGTTCATTATATCGTCACCACCAGCCTAAAGCTTTCTATAAGTACCTTTTTCACGACTATGAAATAAAAAGCACAACGGGACTTCTGCCGGGTTTGGACAAAAATTGGCACTTGGCACTTAACCAAACGATTAATTCGTGGCAGTAACCAACACAGTTGGAGACACTAGGAAAGCCAAGAATTTTTGGCAGAAGACATACATACACACAGCATTTCACTGCTGTGAACAGTTTAGTCTACACAAAGTAATACGGAAACTAATGGATTCTAGGCGTGAGCATTCGCTACCGGTGTTTTATTTTACGTTTAAATGTAAGCTTATCACAACGTACGAATACGAATGCAAATCAGCAGATTTTTTTTTTTTTTTGCAAGGAACCGACTTTGCAACATCCCTCTGCAAAGGTTAGGCACTGGCAACATGCCGACTCTTGACTTCTCACGGGAGCCGGGAACTCGCTATGTCCCGTCACTTGAGTGCAACCGATTTACGGCCAAAGTATGATAAAGACTCCCTAAAGTGCCTTATTTTGGGTTTAGCTGAATCCGTTTTTTCCCAAGTTTTTTGACTAGCAAAGCTAGAAGTTTACATAGCTCTTCAAACGTGACTAAGCCCAACTAACCTAGAAAATCATGCTGCAAATATTTCGACGCGATGGAATCTATGCAATAAATTATGACAGCGAGCTCTCCGTGACTAATAACAATGAAAACAGTTCAAAAGCAGCGCACGCTTTTTCAACCCGCGCTGACCTTTGGGCTAGCGTCCTTAATGAGAGGTCAAGCCGAGCTTTCTTCGCTAGACCCATAGTCCTGCCTCTCAAACTGGCTCCTCACTGCTGTCTCCTCGTCTACGCTCACAAATTCCACAGGCTCTAAGGCTGAAAAAAGGTGTAGGAAAGACGAGTTAAGCTACTCGACACTCTGAAAGACAAGACGCCTAGACAGGACTCAATAACCTAAAGCCCATCCTTGTATTACAAAGCGATCAAATGCTTGCACAGATACTATTCGCCCAGACCGTTGCAGGAAAAAAACAACAATAATCATTAGTCACAGTTGCAAATTCGCGTTAAAGTTTCAGACGCTACTGTAACGATGCATTAAAGGCTGCAATGTTTAGCTGAGCACGTGTTAAATGAAACAATGCCAGTGTGTGCTTCACGTTTCACTAAGCGTGATTGAATGTCAAAACTCGATTCATTCCACAGCCATATAAGGAACGTCCTAACGTAACTTCCGTTGTGCTAGCTATTGTTTCATGCCGAACAATAAAATAGCCCACCAAATCCGCTCAAACACTGAGTCAGCTACTTTTCTTTTAAAAAAAAAATACCTCGTGGGAAAAACAATTAACAACTTTTGGGATCAGAAACTTTGAAATTTGTACCCTAAATGCCTGACCGCAGCATCACAAAAGGGGGAGATTAATGAACATTAGCCAGGCTTCTTCTTCCCAAGAGTTTTGAACCGCTTCTAGGTACTGCAGGTTGGACGCACTACGGGCCTTCCATTTAAAAAACCTTAGACAGTATGCACCTGGCCTTTTTAACATAGCTATAACCCATACTGCCGAGCTTATTAGTGCTTATAGGCCGCGAGAGGTCGTGACTTCCTTGTCGGGCACAGTGAAAAGTTTGAGAAGAGAAAGAGGGGGAACACTATTCAGAACTAACTCTATCATTGTAAGTTGTGCGCAGCGTTATATGAGAAGACCTCACAAAGACAAGGTAAAAAGTTTAATCTTTTTCCTTGCAACAGAATATAGCAATAAAAACCATCGGCCAACAAAGGTTTTCCCCTTTCTCTCTACTCCCTAACATTCTGAATTCCAACTTTATTGCTTTAATTTATAAATAAAATGTAATTACCCTGAATATAAATTTGTCTATCTTCAAAATTCTAATGTACTGAAATTGCTCATACACTTAATTGATAGCGTAGATATTTTCCTCAGAAATCTAAACATTATATATGTAGAAGTTTTATTGCTTGAATTCAGGAATATTAAGCCTATTATTCGTGTTAGTTTGATTGTTCTTCAAACCTTTCTTGATTTGATAACTGTTTTTACCTTTATAATCTTTATATAACTCACCAAACTTAATTTTACCCATGGTTATTCCCTGTCGGCGTCCATAAACGAAAGTAACTGATAGCGTGAGAGTTCTTGACTTGTCGGGTTCCCGGTCTGCAAGGCGGAATATGGTAAAAACCGAAAGTTTTATCTCCTAGGAAGTTTGGAATCTTGTCTTTCATGTTCTTCACCGCGCGAGTCAGTATTTTTGGTACTGATTCACAAAGCACTATAAAACTGAGATGATTACCGTCAATAAGGCGATCAGGGCCGGGTTTTACGGTGCAGGACCTCCAATCCTGCAATTTATAATACCTGGTGTGTTAATCTCGTATGCGTAGCATGCAATCGTGTACTTTTGTTTTAACACCATCGGTACCTATAAAATAAAGACAAAGAATGTAAAACGTAGACTAGAAGTGAAAGGTCCAAATGTACCTCGGACCCAATTCTTACAAGATTGCATTATAAAGTAATCCATCAGCCTGACTGAATAGAAAAATTAGGATATCGAAGAACCTTTGCTGCTATTGTGTAGCTTGAATAGAAAGGGAAGGAGCGGAAAAAGAAAGGCAGCCAGCTGCAATACATGGACCATTATTAACCTAGTATAGAAACAGCACTATCGCTACTTAAAGAGGAAAAAGAAATATACAAGTCTTGTTGCCAATAAATCTAACAACACTATAGGGTTCTTGACGAGCGTTAAGACGCCACGCGAATGCGATATCTGATGGTTGTACGGAGAAGGCTGCGACACTGGGGTTCACGCGTCCCTTTTATTTAACCCGTTGCGGAAACGGACCTCATTTATCTTTTTGCCCATAGTCTCGCATAGACTATCGTGTCTGTTGCGTTTACCCGGCCCAAGTATTGATCCTCCGCTCGCGTTTCAACTGCAACAAATGCCGCAGCGAGTGTGGTCGTTTGCAACTGGGCAAATCCTTTTTGTCGCTGGCCCCTAAGTGAAAACAACATCTAATCTTTTTGCTTGCGTTACTCTAATTTTACTGCTAGACACGAACAGTGATGTAGCCAGCGCGCCAAGCCCTTAAGGCAAAATAACGGCCAAAGAAGCTAAACCATGCCACGCAAATAGCATATCCATGTGTTTCTTACATGAAAGAGAAAGTCAAATTACGAACAATTTGCATGCGGATGTCATAGAACTTCACAGGCTAAAGTTACAGGTGTGTCTGTGAGATACACCTACGGATTTTAGCTCTTCCTTTACAGGGGAAAAAAGAACAAAAGCAAACAGACAACATATGCAAAACCACTGGCGCAATATGGCCAGTTACAAATTGTTTTTACGTTTTTGAAAAATTATCATTGGCGAAGTAACGGATTTCACATGAATAGACATTAACGGCATCCGCCCATTAATAAAAAAAAAAGACAAATGTCATTTGAAGGATTGACAAGCGGCCTTGAGAAGACGATCCCAACAGCTATCGGCGCGTTTAACTGAATGGGCCGCAAATGGAAAGAATAACTAAGGCTTAGGTTCGTGGTCAGTTTTCAATGCTTGCTATGTTAACGACTGTCTGGTTCGTGTATAAACAACAAGACGATGTTTACGCTACCAAATTACTACCAACATTTTTATAAGCCTCCCAAAAAAGGGACGAACCGTACCAGCTTCTCTTTAGCCGCGAGTCCCCACGCTTTGGCATTCTTGGCTAAACATCCCAACTTTATTTCCACTAACTTCCAAATTTAACCATCTCTGTATACGCCACATACTAACACAAAACCATATTTTATTACCACACACGTCGAAAGATAGGCTTCGCAAGTTGTCAAAACTTCTTAAGGGTCATTCCTGGGCGAAAAGAAGGGTTATTTGCATAAAGTAGGGTGGCCGCTCATTCAGCACGTTTTTGTGCGTATTTTATGGGACGGTAAACAGCCCGACGTATTGAACAACTGCTATACCGCCTTATGTTTGCTAATTTTTTATTCATGGTGGTTTAATTGGATTTTTGCATACAGGTTGCGGTAACCTGGTTGCCAAAGTGAAAGCACACCTACATACGCCCAACATGCGGAAAAATTGGACTACTTGCCTGCCTTTTGGCCTGCTTATAATAGCCTGTACTAGTTTCCTGCAAGCAAATGCCAACAGCCACGTTCCGAGAAGAAAGCTACGCTCAGTCCACGAATACCAGCAACGGAAGCCGGCTATCACAGTCCATGATCACAATGCCGGATCAGAAAGCCGTTCGGAAAACTCGCACAATGTTGAGAATGTGTGCGATGTAGCAATTCCCCAATCTATTTACTGCTACTGCGACAGTTTAGAACTAAGAGATGCCATGACCGCTACCTGTTGGCTTTTTGGTGAAACCCAGCCCAATGCTGGTCACTGGCAAGATTTCCGCTCACAACCGCATTTGACGGAATTGCGAATTGGTTTGCGAGCAGATGGACGCCTTAATTTTATCCCTACCCGAGCGCTGACTCATCTGCCCAAGTTAGAAATTGTTGATGTGAAATACGCCAACATTAGCACGATTCGCGAGTTTGCTTTCGCTAATCTGAGCAAACTAGAAGACCTTAGTCTCATCCACAACCAAATTGTTACGCTGGAACCCAACGCCTTTGCTAACCTCGTCCAGCTCAAAACGCTCGTCTTGTCGTTCAACAACATTAGCGAAATCAACCGTGACGTCTTCGTCAACTTGCCCAAGTTGCACGAACTGCATTTGGACAAAAACAAAATTACGATATTGCATGACCGCGCCTTCCGCGACTTGGTCGAGTTACAAGAACTTTACATGCAACACAATCAAATAGGCGTGATCACGGGTGATACGTTTGTGGGTATGAAAAGTTTGCGCAAACTTGATTTGCAGAACAATCTGCTGCAAATCTTGGGCGACTTCACGTTCGTTGAAGTCCCTGAACTGGTAGAAATCGACTTACAGGGCAACCGCATCCAATACGTCCGGGACAATGCTTTGTTCGGCCTCGAGAGACTCGAAGTGATTCATTTGCAGAAAAATAACCTAGTTCAACTAGGCGAGATGATTTTTGATTCGCCTCGCAGTTTGCGATACATTGATTTACGAAATAATAAGCTGGATACCTTGGCAGAAGAAACGTGGACCCCCTTGTGGAGAAACCAGTCCGCGTTGATACAAGTCGGGCTGGAAAGTAAGATACGCTTACATTTACATTCTAGAAAAATAATTAGACTATTAAATTATGCCCTGATTATTCATGTACTAACCCTGCCCAACTTAAATTATTAGACTACCAGATCTGTTTAAAAATTGTCCCAATAATTCAAGACTATAATGAGAAGCTTTCAGCCGGCACAAAAAAGTTCACCGCCTCGCTTAGTTCGCTGTTAGGATCTGCGCTGTTATTGCTTTTGGCACAGAACGGAACGTGAAAGCAGCTCTGGTCTATTTGCGAAATATTTACTGGGGGATAATTTGCAGTATACATTACCTTTCCCGTGTTTAACTTTGGCAATGCTGGAAACGTTTCATAACCACTTTATTTTCCGCCCACCAACTTTCCTGGTTAAGCTCTAGTTCCTGTTACCGCAAACGAAATCTTGCACCTTTCGTGCTGAAATGTTAACGGGCAGTTGGACATAAAGTGGATAATGCTGCCCTCTGCTGTTTATTCTATATACGAAGTCCATCACACACCGGATGCGAACGCGCCATGTTTAAATTCGAGGCGACTTGATGGGTCAGAGGGGAATTTAATCCTGAACGATTTTGCATACGCAGAATACTCTTCAAATATTGTCGATAGTTATGTTTAAGGCTGTAATATCCAAATGGTTGAAGTACAGTATTACTATATACGAAACGTCGAAGGTAATTTTCAACGATCAAATTCGCGACTTTGTGATGTGATAAGTAAAATAAGAAAAAGTCAGTTGGGTCGTTTTTGCTTTTTTTGGAAAAGAAGTGTATTTCTTAATATTGTTGGATTAGACAAATAGCTTTTATAAACCGTTCACGACAGCTTCCCTATTTTTACTTACTATTAGCAAACATTTACTTAGTTACATAAATTAGTCATCTATTTATTTAATCAATATTTTTAACAAGTTAATTTCTATTTCTTTAGCATTTGCCTGCGTTACTTAATTTTACAGAAAAAGAATTATTTAAGGTATTGATTTATTAGTTTTTATCCCTAGATTTCATTTTGTAATTACTTAATTTTACAAGCTTCGGAACAGAAAGTTTTCCCGAGAAAAACGACTCGGAATATAGGCCGGTTCAATTAGGATCGAACAGAAGGGTTTCAACCAGACTTGGAAAAACTCAAGTAAATTTAAAGTAGATTTCGAACCGAATTCAAGCACAATTAAAGCATAATTTATTATTAATTCAAACAATTATATAACCTCATAAAATTTAGTCGCTTCAATGCTATTTTTTTATCAATTCAACTAATCCAGGGGTTACCAAATTTAAGTCAAAGTAAAAAAATGCTTACTTCTGGTTTTTATAAACAAGTAAATTACTTATGCTTTCTATATCCAACTGTGTTGCAAGTGTTTTGGCTCTTAAGGATACAATTTTAATGTTTTAATTTGCGTATTTGATTTGTGATTTTTTATTTTTATTCATTTTTTCGAGATGATTTGTGGAAGACGAAACCTAAAGTTATTCTTACTTCGCGTGGTACTGTATACAATAGCGCCGAAGTTACGAAGAAAATGTTTAACCCATTTTCTCCTGCAGTTGTCAATTTCAATTTAATTTGATTGAAAATGTGTTTTTTATTTAGTTTAATGAGTAGAATTTGTCTACCTCTCCTCTCTACTGTATTGCTTGTAAAATTATAATAAATTGTAGTTTGTACGCTTTCCACTGGGGAACAATATAAGGACTATACGAAATTTTATAAATGTAGTTGTTAACTATACAGAACTATATTTTGAAAAATTCATAATTATATTAAGTATATTCGATTGATACTGTATTTTTTCTTTGCTTCTTTAGTCGGATAGTCAGATTTTGTAGCATCGTGTACTCTGTGTCTAGTAAAAAAATTTAAAACAGTTTCACTTTCATAGATTACGCGATAATGTCAGGAAATTACAATACATTTAGCGAATCGTGCCTTCCGTTCGAAAACATGCATGCAAACTAGGATATAGACGCCGCTCGAATAGGCTATTACATTCACGATTTAGGGTATTCTCCTCTCGGAAATTGGAATACATGGAAGTTTAACTGAATTCTTTTGTATTGAGCCTTTTCTGACTCCAGACCCCTGCACTATGGTCAATGGTGCCATAATCCTCTTGTCAAATCGACTCACTATGAATTTTTCATCAGCGCATTCTAAGGGTGAAGTCACTTAGCATTCCTTTTTGTGACTGGTCATTTTACGTCCCACTGGATCTTCCAATCAGAAAAGTTTATTACAGTGGCGCTATGGGTCACTGAGCTTGAATAATAATATAACTTGACACCTCTCCAATTTTTCCACACATTGTAACCGTGATATTTGATTCTGTGCAGACAATAACTTCTTCTGTGACTGCCGCATTTACTGGATGGTTCGTCTTCACCAAGAAACTACCAACAAGGTCCTAAAGAATGCTCTCGGTAGCTTAATCTGTGACGACAGCCGCAACTTAATCGAAGCAGTGTCAGCTTTATCGGCGTCGTGTCAACCGACAACCTCAACGACTGATGCACCTCCACCCACTGAACCGACAACTACGACTACGACGACCAAGCCTCGCAAATTTACGCGAACCAAAACCCCGTTCGCCACCAAATCCACGACCGAAGCTCCTTTGATTGTCACTCAAATTGCGGTAGAAGAAGAAACCATTACGAAAAAGACCCAGCACGAGTCTGAGACGGGTCCTGAACAACAAGAGCAAAAAACTACAAGCCATCCTCCAGGAAAATCGACAAGCACTCCTATCAGAACGGCGTCAGATGCAGACCAGAATCACGCGAAGTTGAATAGCCAAAGCTCTGGTTTGGTCAAGCCAAGCTGGTTCCTCCTTGTCAGTTCCTTCGTCCCGTGGATGCTGTTGCATTTATACTCGAAGCGGACGTTGTAAATAATTCGATCTCACTAGTCGTGCCTTTCGGATTCGATAGATGTTCGATGGATTTTTTGCTGTGATGTTACGTCGCAAAAAGGAGTTTTGTGGTCAAGCCTCGACTTCGACGCTGTAATATATAGTCAATTCCAAGAGACATGACTGCCATGATAGTTAGTGCTTGATTTTCCTTCCGCTCTTGTTACTTCCAGTCCAGAATTAGGAAACCATATTTATGATTTATAACCTTATCCCGAGCCTGAAAGACGAGAAATAAAACTTTTTGGTCATAATGTTTTGACTTTAAATACTGGTTTACTTATTAATTACTATGACGTAATCCACGTGCTTTACGAGTTGTTTTGCTGAGCCAAGTCATAACATCATGTTAACGAGTCGTTTCGCAACTACTGCTTACATGTTTAATTCACAACGTGCTTCGGATTTTGTTTACAAAGACAGGGCTGCTCTGCATATATCCTGATAACTATCACAAGTTTACAATGTGACCAGCAAGAAAGAACAAATTATCCTTCGTATTTTCTTATTTTAAACTCCGTAGCAATTTTGTCCTGTTTTTGGTTCAGAAATTTTCCGGTATCAAGTACAGTATAGTAAAGCAATTTTTTGCTTATTTTTTTTTACGACAGCAAAGTGAGAAGCTACGAAACTAAAGCTAAGCAGTGTGTTGCCATATTTTCCAGTGAACCCGACATGAATTACAAACCTAGTGTTAACCTTTATATTATTGAGCGGTCATCGATCGGAAAAACTCTCTTTCAATCGTCCATATAACTTCCGAGCATTAGTTAAGGAAACATCTCGTGACTGGGCTGTGACGAGCCCTCATTCCGCCCACTTCATAAGGGTCACTTCATTGACATGGGTTGGACGTTATGAAACTGAGATCCCATGCAGGAAGAAAAGTAGGCATATTAAACGTACCGCATTTGTGATTCCACACAATCAACATAGATATTGCTATAGGTGTGTCCCTTGTAAAACGAAAAGCACTCTCGTTAATGCGACGCATGCATTCTCTCCAGCGAATACCTAGCTTAATTATCAGCATGCATACTATGGAGTCAAGGCTTTTTGAGGTGTAAACAACATAAAAAAGCTAGAGTGGGGAAATAAATTCTGTGACAAATGCTGTGGCATACGCAAACGCGTTCACCTTCCTATCTTGGTTACTAAGGAGTCCTACACATAAGCAGCTCTTTTAATAAGCGAGGTTGAACAGGTACAGTTCAACGCACACCTCGACCATGTCCTTGTTTACTACTATGCAAGTCATAAATCATACCCTCGTTAACCAAGATAAAGTACCTCAACTGAGTGACAAATTACTTACACCGCCGGATGCTTCGTTCACTTGAACAAACATTTCTTGAAAGTAACATTTAAATTTCTGTATTTCATCTTTCCAAAGCATACAGAATTCTTAGAGAATTTACCATAAATACTGAGAAAATTGCAGAGATCTGCAACAGGATTAGCCAAACTCGTCTTGATTTATTAAATTACAATGAATTGTGACATAGTTCGAGAAAACCAGTAAGGCTTAGTTCGACACACGACTTAGATTGTTACTGATACAGAAGACGGGTAACATTTTTATAGGGTAAAACTCGCCGAAGTGGCTCTTAGGGTTATAAGCTTATGTCCAAGCGAATAGAACAAAGTTGACATGCAAACGTTTGAGTTCTCAGAATCAAGGAGGGAAAGCAATTGAGAATTCCCTGTAAGATTGAATACAACGTATAATTATGGACCGCTGTCCCATACAGGACTAATTTGAACGTATTTGAGCGAATTTCGAAAAAAATGAAAAAATACAAGCAACAAAAATATCATCTGAAAATATTTAAAAATTTGTTTTATCTACTATTCTACCCATTTTGCACCTAACTATTCACACCTTTATTAGTCTGCGTTGCTGGCAAAAGTTGGTGGGCCTGATGCCAGACAAAAACTCACATTTTTATGCAAGGTACGTATACACCTCTTGCCGACCAGAGACCTTATATATAAAGGCAACCTGCTTGTAGAAAGGGTCATTAAGTTAGCGGAGAGGTGACCAGATCTGTGCTCGTACATGTCGGAAAAGTAGACAAGTTTTCATTATTTTGGTTTCACGTATAAGCTAAAGTCAAGTACGTAGGTAACTGCTGGCTATAATCATGCTGGGTATTTTGGGAGAAGGAAGACACGTCCCGGTCTTAATTGGACTCCAAATCGCCTTTATTATCATCTTTGGTATATTTGCGGATTACGATGAAGTAGCCGATAGTGGTGCAGCAGCTGGAAAGCATGACAAAAACGAGAACAATGACGTCCAACACTATTACCCAAGTAAATACATACGGCAACCCTTTCGAGAAGTCATTTTTCTAAGAAATTATGTTAATACCACTAAGGTTTTACAAGACGCATAAGCCTTTGTCCTAATCGGGCAGAACATCTCAGGTTTCTCCCATAGGTTAAGCATGCCAAGGCTAATCGCGGTACGATTCCGAGTTTCGCGGTTACTTTCGTACACCGTGCGACTTTACAAGCCGAGCACGTTTTCTTGCAACAGCTAAACACGGATAACTAGGTATTGATAACCCGCGGAGGGTCAATCTTTGTGTGTCATCTGAAGAGCAAAAAATAGATCGTTAGTGTTATCGGCTACTTTCTTTCGCGTACGACAAAATAGATAACCTTGCACTCTAATTGTTTAGCCCAGAGAAAAGCGAGAAGATACCAGTTTCATAGAATGTACTAAAAAAAATCCACACTAAGTTATAGAAAGCTTTGCAAGACAAGTTTCACAGTCTCGAACAGTTAACCAGCTTACAAACTTGTTTCGTGCACTCCTGTTTCGTGAAAAGTCTCTTACATTTTCTTGCAGGACAAAAAATACCCGTCTTGTTTTTATATACGTAAATAATGCATTCAGAGGGTGTGAAAACGGCTGCCGTGCTCGTTTTGCTTCAAATGGCCATGGCTTGTTTGTTCGCTGGTTTTGTAGACTACGAAGATCAAGCGAATGCTTCCAATGTCAAGAATAGTGTAGAACCCGCATTAGGTGGTTTTAGTCGAGAAAAGCAAAAGCTAATGCGATTTTATCCTAGTGAGTACTAAAAGCTAGCCATGTGTCATAAAGGGACTTTGCACCTGGAATTAAAAGCTTACCTTTTGCGTTTGGCCTCTTTTTCGTTGTGTTTCAGTGTTCCAGGATGTCCACGTTATGATGTTTATTGGTTTCGGCTTTTTGATGACATTTTTGAAACGCTACAGCTATAGTGCTGTAGCCCTCAACTTCTTGATTGCTGCCATCGTTTTACAATGGGCCACCTTGTGTCAAGGTTTCTTCCACAGTTTTAAGACCGGCACGCTGCTCATCAACATAGAAAAGTAAACGACCCCTACCGCGTGTGCGTTAAGATCTTTAACTAACATATTCTACTTTTGAAATAGTTTGCTGAATGCCGATTTTGCCTCAGCCACCGTTCTCATTTCTTTTGGGGCCGTCTTGGGAGTGACAACTCCATTGCAACTGATTACCATGGCCTTAATCGAAACTGCTCTCTTCGCTACCAACGAGTGGATTGGTTTGGATTTGCTAGAGGTAAAAGCTAATGTATCCTGAACTCATTTCCATTCCCCTTTTGCCCTGACGCCTATCAATTATGAATTTTATACAAATACGGCCACGTATCCTAAACCCAGTGTGCTTATGGACTTATGCAAATCGCAGGCTGTTGACGTTGGAGGTTCTATGTTTGTTCACGTTTTCGGAGCATACTTCGGGCTAATGGTCAGCATGGGTCTCAAGCGAGACGTAAGCTCTGCCAAAGAAGGGGCAGTCTATCATTCCGATGTCTTCGCCATGATCGGTAAAAACCCGCTTGAATACCAAATTCTGGCTATAAATAACATTAGCGCTTCTTTCACTTTTACCTCTTCCACACAGGTACCATCTTTTTATGGCTGTTCTGGCCCAGTTTCAATGCCGGCTTAGCGGAAGGCGACGCTCAGCATAGGGCCGTAATTAACACGTATTATTCCTTGGCTGCCTGTTGCGTTACAGCCTTTGCCTTCTCCTCTCTTCTGAGCAAGGAAAATAAATTCGATATGGTAGACTTTCCTAAAAGCTCCATTTAAGTAACCAACCACTTAACTTAAGCGAGGAAACGAATTTTCTGCTTAGGTTCATATCCAAAATTCTACATTAGCGGGAGGCGTGGCTATTGGTACAGCGGCCGATATGATGATCCACCCTTTCGGAGCTATGATTGTGGGCAGCATAGCGGGTGCTGTCTCAGTAATGGGCTACCGATTCCTCACAGTAATGCTCGCTATATTAGCATACATAGTAGAATAAATTCCATTCCATTTTTTCTTTCTTAAAGCCATTCCTAAACAAGAGGCTAGGACTTCACGACACATGTGGCGTACACAATCTACATGGAATGCCAGGTGTGATTGCGGCTATTGTTGGAGGCATTGTTGCAGCGTGTGCTACACCAGAAGAATACAGTTACAAGTACAAAATAAAAAAAAGTATTTCGTTGGTACACTAGTAACTATATTTACCTAAATTTCGACAGCTTGTATCGCCAATTTCCTGCCCGCGCTCCTCATGCGAACACGTCCGAGTTTGTTGAGATTTTTTCACATAACACGGGGATCAAACCCGGTCACGACAGATCAGCTATGGAGCAAGGCTCATATCAGATAGCTGCTTTAGCGGTGACACTAGCAATTGCCCTGACAGGGGGACTTGTTACAGGTAAGTTTGGGGTGAAAACCAACGATGTCGTGATTGGTACTGATCTAAAGCTTGATTGATCTATAGGCCTGATTCTCCGATTACCCGTTTTTGGAAAAGTCTCGCGTGAGCATTTGTTTGACGACGAACATTCGTGGGAAGTTCCTGAACCTGAAGAAACTCATGGTAATGGCCTTTCCAACAATTCTCATACTGGTGGTCACCTCTCCACTCCTGGTCCTCACCAGCAATCGTATAACTTACATCAAAGAGACAGCAAGATGTGAAAATTGATTGTATACCAATAAGAAATTAAAGAACTCCTAGGCCTATTTTTTCTAACTGCTACGGTACCAACAGTCCAAATTGGAACTACCGAATGTTTCCTTCGCACAAAGTGATGTCTGACTTGCTTCTTTCCGGATTTCTACTTTCCGAATTACGACAAAAGTGACGATGCGAATAAATACAATGACAAAAGTTTTGCTTTGTCTTTCAGTTCCCCAAACAAGAGAAGAAGAACGCCTTATGTCTTCGCGCTCCAAAACTGCACGTGTTGGTGGAAAGTGACTGTCTTAATCGTAATGTAAAGCTGGATTTCAGCGTCCTACTGGACATAATGGCATATAAAATTGTTTGTACTACAAACAAGTCATTTTGGGTTTGCGCTCTCTGAAACTTGGACACAAAAAGCATTTGGTTGAAGGTGTAAAAAAAATTACCTTGTATAAACTTGTCTTGTCGGTATTTCACACCAGCCTTTTCAAATGGACTGCATCCAACTTCTGGCTTCAAGCTGCATTTGCTGGCTGTGTCTACAACACTTTCGAGCTCCATAAGTCATGGCAGTAGAAGTCCCGCTGCTCACTCCTGGCGTTCCTTAAGGTCTTTCTCACGTGTACTCAGCTCGGCCATGTCGACTACGAGGGAGACCTTTTACTAATTTATGCACACTCTTTTTGGTTACGAACCCTTTAGAAAGAGAGATACAAATTGAAAATTCAGCGTCTTTCCTTACTTTCTGTACGTTAAGAACTTGTAATCCTAATCAAGCTATCTAATTTGAGTTTTCCAGCCGCTCCCAACCTGCTGAATCGACTGTAGTCCAGTTTGACCACAGTCGCCAGTGCGAATACTTCACAATCTTGCCAATTAGATGTAGACAGGTTCTTCGTCTTGTTTTTGGCGGACGACGAAAGAGTCTGCGCAAGGCTGCTATAGAAGATGGTGCCACCGGGACCGCAGCATCAGTTCGTCAGATGCGGAGGTGCGGGACAGTCGTGAAGATTTGAGTTTCTTGGCGGGAAAGGACTAAAATTCTCCAAACTGGCTTGTGTGTTTGAACCAACCGACATCTTTCCTTGTATGTCCTCGTAAATAAAGCAATCAAAATACTCAGGTGTGACTCCTCGTATAAACCAAGCGAACATGCTTATTTACTCTCGCAGTTTAGTCAGATAACCCTTCGTTCTGAGAAAGTGTGTAAAGAAAATGGCGATTCCTGTTATGCAACTAGTATTGTTAACTTTACAGTTAGTGTTGGTGTTAGTTTTTGCACTTTTTGTGGAATTCGAGACGAAGGACATTACGAATGTGCCGCCGCGCAAATCACACATAACAAGAGGGATCCAAGCAGGATTTGTGCCGGAACCTGAGATTCGTAATAGTAGTTCGTTTCTCGGGCATAAGCAACCTGATCCTGATTATCCAGCTTTTGCGGATGGGCAAATATCCCTGAGCAACGAATCCGACCAGCATCAGCAAGAGCAACAGCATGAGGAGCAAAGGCCGAGTCCGTTCGAGCAAGAAAACGAATATTACGACTTGGATTTAGATTTCCCTGGCAGCATCCAGAAGCGATCTACAGAAGGTTTCAAAGAACTGACGAGCGTGTCAGAGGAAGGCAGACCGCCTTCTTCTAATATTCAAATTTTCATCGTACGTGATGGCACAGCGTTAACGTCTTCTTCAAGTAGGTACTCTGCAAAGTCTAGAAGTTAATTAAAGCCCTTTCTCGTGCCTACCTGCTTTTCAGCGAATATCAGAAGGCCAAGAGGGCCGGTCGGTGTATTTGACCCTTTCCTTACATTTCCTATCATTTAGAACACCATTTCGTTAGGCCGACCTCCTCATTTTCGTGTGAAAACTTGAAATACGAGATTGTAACGCCACTGACCAAAGAAATAAAGCCTCCTCATTTGTCGGTAGAATTATACCCAGCCGCCCAAAAAGCCGTGTAAATGGACTTATTCTTTTGACTCGAGTCGTAAACCATTTAACAGCAACGTGCTGGTTGGTAAGTGCGGGGTAGTATAAAGGCTTGAGCGGCAGAAAGGTATAAGGATTCAAATGCCGGATGACTGTAATTTTCTCCCGCGTATAGCTTTGAAGTTCTAATACGCTAAAACTTTTCAAATGATACCAAATCATCGCATGGTCTCAAACAAAATAGACTATATCAAGAAACTAGTCGCTCTAAAAAAAAAGCTACTGACCTCAACCGGTTCGTTAAGCTTGTTATTTGCTACGTTTGGTTTTATTGCCCATGCACGTAGACAGCGTGTAATTTGCTTCTTTCACCAACAATACATGTTTAGAAGATGGACATACAAGAAGTCAAGCAGCTAGAAAATAACCCCATATGCTTAACACAGCCGGGGAACTGCAAGCGAAAAAAAAAGAATGGTATGCCAGGCCTAGAGAACGGTTTCAGACACCAGTCCACCTCGGGGACAAGCTCATTTGCATGCCATTAGCATGTATCCTTAGCAGACGTAAACATATTTTTCTTACAAGTGCTCTGCTTGAAGATCAACTCGAAAATAGCCACCTTGAAATCTCTTCGTAATAAGCCGACCGGCCCAACCTGTTAATTGCGGGAATTAACGTCCTCAGCGTCTCTGGTTTGGGATCTGATTTTAAGAACCCTTTTTTCGCTTGGTTTTTTTTGACTTGATTGTTTTCTACCTTTGCGTGCGTAAAAACTTGCCTTCGATGAATAGATTTGCTGTTCAGCGACCAATTTATTATGAGCTTCATGGGCCTGGGATTTCTGCTGACGTTGATTTATCGGAATAATTACGCCACTAGTGCCTTCAACTTCCTCACCGTTGCTGTCGTCCTCCAGTGGGCCACCATATGTCACGGATTCTTTCACAACTTCCACGCCGGCACAATTCGGCTCAACTTTTCAAAGTAATATCGTTTACAACATCGCCTAACTGAAACAGTGAAACGAGTAGCCTTTGCTTGATTTGACAACATGGACAGCATTTGCGCAAAATGTGTAACTAAACGACAGCTGACAGGGTCAAAAGGTTAACAAGAACACAAGGAGCTGCATTTATGTTTGGAAGACCGTCTCCTCTGAGATGAGACTTGGGGGTTGGCCGCTTTGAGTCACAAGCGAAGGCATTCAAAAACGTCTTCCTCGTATGATTTATACAATGTTTTCTCAATCCTACAGTTGGCTCCAGGCCCTATTTGCGGCGGCAGCAGTTCTAGTTTCGTACGTGCCTGTCCAGAGTTCTTCTACACCTTTCCAATTACTGTTTTCGGCACTCGTGGTCGCCACGTTATACAACGTAAATGAGTGGATTGGATCTACCATCTTTCACGTAATGAAACTGTTGTATCTCTATATTAATAAAACATTTTTTTTGTGTCTCGGGTAACGACATACGATAGTTAACTTAATAACTACTCCTACAGGCCAAGGATCCAGGCGGGTCCCTTTTCCTGCATGCTTTTGGCGCCTTCTTCGGTCTCTCCATGAGCTTCGCGCTGCGGACGCGAAAAGTACGCCTGATAATCGAACCACTGGAAAGTGCAGTTGTATCCTTAAGTAAGCACAGAACACCAACGTTATGCTAATGAAGTTCTGACAGACTAAAACTCATATTTCATTACTTTCCTTTTCTGACTACTTTTTGCTAAAAAAATCAGGTACCAGCTTTTTATGGCTCTTCTGGCCATGCTTCATAGCTGGTCTCACGATGGGGAACGCCCACCGCGTTCTCGCGAACACTTATTTAACTTTTGCAACATGCTGCAGCACAGCTTTCGCCTTAACATCACTACTCCGGGTCGAATACAAAGTTAGCATGGTAATCCCTCAAACTAGCTGCTCAATTTGACGCAATCCTTGTACAACGACCTGCAAAAGAGTCTAATTACTTCACTTTTTACGGCACATTTAGAAAGATGTCCAGAACTGGACCATGGCTGGTGGAGTAGCCATTGCATCCGTTGCCGATCTCATCATAAACCCCTTCGGTGGTATGATAATAGGCTGTATAGCTGGTATTACTACAGTCTTGGCTCAAGCGTTTATTACGGTAAACCCCGAACCCTCGGGAAACTGCACTGAATAAGTGCACTGTGAAACCTCATGACATTTTTTTAACCCTCCTCGCAATTCTTAAACGTTTTATAGCCCGTTTTACGCCGTTCTTTGAGAATGCCGGAGACACATGACGTCCATAATTTGCATGGTCTCCCTGGAGTATTAGGAGCGACGGCAGCAGTCATTCTCTCGGCTTTAAGTACAGAGAAAGACCTCGGTTACCAGTAAGTTTCGGCAAAGACACGCGTTTACTAAGTCCTTAAAACCCCTGCAACTATTTAAAACTTTATTTTACTACTTACGCAGTCTATACCGAAGATTCCCCGCAAGGGTTCCGTATGCAAATACGACCGCGTACGAAAAAATCTTAACGCAGTGGGAGACTGTACCTTTGGGCTTAAATCGCACTGGTTTCGAACAGGCATATTTCCAATCAGCTGCTTTATTGACAACCCTTGCCATAGCCGTAATCGGAGGCCTGAGCACAGGTATACACCCCACAGGTTGTCGAAAGCAAGCTTTATGAATTTGCTAACGTTACGCTAAACTTGACAGGCGTATTCATGCGTTTCTGCGCGTTCGCCAAAGGGAAAAGATCAGGTTACAGCCCTAACCAAGGACCCGAGAGTGCGAGATTGCAGCCCATTCCTGAAGTTACTTCAACAGCGATGGAAAGACAAGAGAACGAAAACGAGGTTGAAGGTGTTTAAGCCACGCACTTACATCAGCAACGCGCCATATTCCTAAATCAAAACTGCTCACTTTTGGCCAACCCTAATCCCTTTATACGGTTCCGAGCGCCAATTGTTAAAAACGTTTTTATTATATGAATTACGAACGAGTAAAATACATTTCTTAAGGTACACCAATCTCGCAGAAATAGAAGTAACACCGAACGTGAGTAACGTAGTAAGAAATAAATTCAAAGAATCCACACATAATGAAATACATCTTGTGAATGCAAAACTTAATACTCCTGACTGGAAAGACTCGACTCCACCAGCAAGCTGTCAGCTACCCCTTGTCTTTTTAATAAACAAATCGTTTGGACGTTGTCTTGAAGCAAATATGACCGAATAGGTAGTACCCGGTACGAGGAAATCGAATCCAGAATCCACTCCCTGCTCACACTCGCTACACCATAGTTGTTTAGCCAACCTGTCAACCGGGAAAACATGTAGTGTAAACTGCGTTAAACGTTGTCAACATTTAATACCTTCCGGGTCGTGTTCTACACCAGCATCGCTCTGCGCGATTATCAAAGGGACCGAACCCGGCGCCAATCCTTGCAAGTCTTTCAGATGGCTAGCGACACCGCTTCCACACAGCCGAACCATATCCTATTACATAAATGATTATAGGGCCTTAAAATCGTAAAGTAGCGGATACTTACATTCATGTTTTCTACTGTGATGTGTGTAAAAGGAGGAACGCAGCAAAATGTAAAACCTTTGGAAAAAAGATAAGAATTTAGTACCGTTGCTTCTGCGCATCAAAAAAGGAGTTATTTCTTTTTGTTTTTTACCTTTAAACAAAGTTCCCTTCATTTGGCGGCCAAGTCGTGGACCCGGTTCGCCATCTAAGTCCAGAACTTCGTAGGAGGCCTGCCGACAAAAACGTTATGTATAAAGAGGGTTTTTGCAACGCTGGGAATTTAATATTACCTCTGGCAGCAGCTTGCCTTGCTTAATCGAATCCATAATCCACTTAATGTCGACAATCCAGGCACCGCTTGCGACCCCAAAGAGATACTTCAGAGTCCGCTCGGCCGTCATATTTTCATCTGCCTTGACGATCACATGACTCACGCTGTCGCTCACGGCAGGTAGCAAGGTCAAGTTAAACGACTGCACTAACTTTTGCACAGCTAAAATATCCTGCCGGTCTAAACCGGTGTACATCAGCGCGAGCTTCTTTACTACAGGAGAATCTTCCTTTTTAAGCGAAGACAAAGATTTATCCAAAGAGACAATGCCACTGACGTTTTCCCTAACTTCCTTGGGTGAAACTCGCGACTCGTTTGGAAATTGTCGCGAAACGCTTACGTTTGCCAATGGGCTTCTTCCAGTAGTCTTCTGTGGTGACTTGACCGCTCCGATCCTAAACAAAGTTTTTCCCTTTTAAAGCCAGAAGCTTTAAGTACAGGATGCTTGTAATTACTTATCCGTAGAGCGGTTACAAGACCGATTTCGCTCATCTTCTGGAGTAGCTTCAATCAAATCATCATCACTTTCGAAAATACGCGTCCTCTCAACACGTGGAGACTGAAAAAAAAAAACACTTAAATACATGCGCACTCGGTAGATTACCTCTAAAAAGGAAAATTTGAGTTTCCCCATTCAGCTGCACTGTTTTTAAGTCAGAAGCTGGAGCAACAGGGTGTAACGACCTGTCACATTTCGCAGTACTCGTTTAAAGTACTCGTGATGAAGCAAAGTAAACACGGAAACAAAGTCTTTACCTCAGGTCCACGTAGCTCAGCAGCCTCGAATCCTTCGAAAAAGTCGCCCGCATCTTCATCGTCACCAAAAATATCGCATTTCTCTCCTATACAACAATTTAATAAATTTAAATTACGAAATAAACAAAATAAAAAGGCAGAAACATTAAAAATAACACAAAAATAAATAAGGATACATCTTACCTTTGCGGTCGCTTTCCGTTGCGCTCGCTTTCGCATTGGCTTCTTCTCTTTGAATAACTGCAGCTTCAAGTTCCATGGTCTCCAAAGATTTTGGCAAAATATCAAAAGGTGAGAAGTTTTCATTGTTGCCCACCTCTCCGAACAAATCTAGGGTCTCTGCGTCGGGTATAATTCTCGGCTCCTCCTGTGCTGCACACGTGGCGGGGACTTTGTAGGACGAGCTACTCCGTTCTTCCGTCCTCGCTATCGTAGTATTGGCCAAAATCGACTGTGATGGCGAAGATATTCCTCCAGAGCTCACGGAGATAATCGAAGGAGCACGTTGTATATGCGTGGTCACTGGACTTGCAAAGCCTTTAGCTGTCGACGTCATCAATGGTGAGCTTAGCGGATTTTTCCTCGCCACAGGGTTTGCGCGATTCGGCAAATCTTTTGCTCCATTTGAACTGCTTTTATTACTAGCGGGTCCTTTCATTGGTACGATCTCAATAGCAGGAACGTGTCCACCTTCATACAACTCTCGCTTAGCCTCTTCTACTGCTCGCAGCAAGATTTCTTCACTGTCGCCTCCCTCCAGCACCTGAGAACTCTTTATCTCCACTTCTTTTTCCATATCTGCCCGTTTCTTTGCAGCCGAAGATGCCCTCGTAGCCATGTCGCGTTTCGACTGTTTGACGACTTGAATTTCTTCCTCAGAATCAGATTCGCTGGATCCAGCAGTTCGAATACGCCTAAACTTACGCTTCTTGGTTTGCTCTAAAGGAGTGGTCTTGGCGACAATACGGTAAGATGGCCTCGGTTCGGGCGATCCTTCGGCTTCCGACGAATATAAATCATCATTGCCGGCGCGGATGCGCTCCATTAACGTAAGTTCCTTTTCTGGTGAGGAAATTATGGATTCGTCCGACGAGTCTGCCTTAGCAGTTCCACATTGAGCGGTGGATGCTAAGCTGTACCGCGTTAGACTGGCCGCTAAAATGGAAGTTTTGCCCCTAAAGGATTTCGGTGCGGAGGCTACTGGCTCCGCAATTGCGACGGGCAGAATTTCTTTTGGCAAAACTGCACCAGTTACTGGAATTGTATCCGGAACTTCTAAATCATTTGTCACTTCCATCCGTGTTGGTGGGAGTGGCACGTGATTTACGGGTTCAATGTCTTCGACTCTTAGTAAATCGGTGCCTTCTTGTTCCACCTTGTCAGCTCTAATACCAATAAAACCCTGCTCCTTTGCATTTGAAACAGAGTTTGCTACACAAGTATCTTCCAAGATGCAAGTTTCGTCGGTTTGAGCTCCAGCATCCCTGAACACCTTTTGTGTGGTGTTTCCGGAAGTCTGCATACCAACTGTGCGTTGCTTTTTGACTACTCGTTGACTTTCTTCATCTGCATTATGCAGCAGATCGAATGGCCGCTTACCGTAGCTTAAGAACCCCTTCTCTTTCCGCAGCGTGCCCAAAGCGTGGAAAGGAATCGATCGTTTGAAAACGCCGTCCCTTACCCGTACCAGACGTCCTCTTTGGACGAAAATCCATTTTTTTAATGGCATGTTTATTACGTCTGGTTCGGTAACTTTCGGGACTCGCAAATTGATCTGCAAAATTGGTTGAGAAACGACTTCTTGCGTTTCTTTTACCACTAAAACCGCTGGCATTTCCAAATCTGGACGTTGAATGGAATCTCCTGGCGTTTCTAGATTTACTTCATGGCGTTGGGGTTCTTCGCTATGCTCCGGAAGAACGTTACCTACCGACTCAGCAATAAGCTCGGGATCGGCAATTACAGGAGCGGCTTGGATGTTGCAAAGTTGGGGAGCTATTGGTTCTATGTCAGCGTTACTTTTCGGAAGTCGTTGAATGGACTTGGATAGCGAATCCCGGCCTTGTTTGATCGCTACGTCGATGTGTCCTTTCTTGCCTTCCGTGAGTTCTTGCTTCATTTCCTGTAAGCGCGACCAGCCTGGCGAGCTCCGCTTTACGTTATTGGTATTTTCAACCGTCGCGACGGCAAGAAGAACGGACTTTTCGGGACTTAACTGCCGCATTTCGGCTGGCTGAGCTTTAGACGCAAATTCAAGCAACGCCGACTCGTTGCTAGTCAGCGAATCGGCAGTCATTGTACCAGAACTTACGTTGGGGCTTTTAGCTTTGTTTACAAGCAAATGGCTTGTGCTTGCATGGGCTTTGGCCTTATCTAGGTGGCTTTCCTCCAAGAATGTGACTTTTTTACGGGATTTGCTCTTAACGTTCTCTTTATGTGTTTCGGCATCAGAAGCGGGTAAGATGTTGAGTTCTTGCTTGTCGACGTCATCAAAGAGCAAGCGGATACTTTCTATTTTCTCATCGATATCCGTCTGCTTGGGGCTTTTGGATGTCAAAGCTTTGGGATTTGTCCTCTTGGATCGGCCTCGACGCTTTTTCGCAGGGCTTTCGGGAACCGTGACCACAGGAATCTCTTCTAAAGGTAAGTTGTCGTCCTTAGCTGGTTGACTTTCGAACAATGCGACGTCAAACTCCGCCTTCTGAGCTGCCTCTTGTCGGTTTCGGGCGTTTTCGTGAGCGCCAGTGCGACCGGGGAGCTTCTCGGTTAAGGGTGACTTTTTCGCACTGGCTTTAGCCAATTTTGGGTTGGACTTCGTACGCTTACGCGACTTTTTAGTCTCTGCTGGTTGCTGGCTAGGAACAAAAGTGTAAGGGTCGTCATTTTCGTCGGGTTGTAAGAAAAGTGATGAAGTTGGCAACGGCGACGGAGTGGACATTAGCCCGTACGATGTGCTTGGCACCTGACCATCTTCCACGATCTTCGGTTCCGATACCATAAGCGACTTCGGCTTGTTTATCGGGGTAGTTTTCTCAGAAATCGTTTCGTCGACATGCGAAGAATGAACCCCTGACGTGCTTTCTACGCAGAAAAATAAGAAAAAAGATAGCATTTAACAACGGCGTGCAGTGCTTGACACGGCCGATAATTACTTGCACGAGTTTCAAAACGTTCCAGTGTGGGAGGAGACACTTCAGCGACTGATTGCTCCGATCCAGAAAGGAAATCAACTACGTAAAATAAATTGATTATTTTACGCTGCTAATTCGCATGCCATGACTTACTTTCCAGGCCTGAATTTGCTAGTTCTTTCGCTAAAATAGTGTACACCCCAACTAAGGCTTTTATCTTCTGGTTTTTAATAACATGTCTACGCGTGACGACAGCCTTACATAAAGGACAAACCGATTTAGGAACCTTGGTCACCTTTTCAATACAGTGCTGACAAAACGTGTGTCCACATGTTGTTGTAACAGGTTCCTTGAACAAGTCCATACTAGTCAAGTAAACACAAAGTTACTTTAATACGTGTAAAAGCGAACTTTTATTAAGCATGTCCTCACTCTCAAGAAAAGGATAAAATTTAAAAGCTTAATTTTTGTGGCGGTTTTCTTACCAGACAACGCAACATAAGGAATTATGTAGCTTTTTCAATTCTTCTCGAGTGGCGTTTGAATTCTCCGTGGTTTCGATCATTTTTCACTTCTCCTGAATATCGTCAAAGGACTGAAGTTGTGTTTTACGTAAAAGAAACACTGTCGAGTTCGCACCCCGTTCGCGCCAAAACAAACGTCCCGAACCTTTCATAGAGACAAAGAGCATGGAAGGCGACTACCAGCTTCTCATATCCTGTTTATAGTGTGTCGCGACCTAGTGTTCATACATTTAAACTTATATTTCGAACACACGTAATATTACGGTGATACGAAAACTGAATTTTCAAAATTTTGAAAAGCAATGTTGAAAAACTCAACAAATTAAAAGCAAAATTAGATACGAGAAACCATTCCTTACTTTACATTCAGTTAAAAAACTATGTTAAGTAACTAGCGTGCAAAAGCTCATTGAAATATTGTGGAAGGCTTATGGAAATATTTCAATCGAATTATCGGAAGTCTGTATGAATTCTTGGAAGTCTTAAAGAATTTTTGCGTTAGTTTGCTGATGGAAACGGAAGAATTAATGCGAAATTTCGAATAATTAATCATTTATGACTAAAAAATTAGATCGGACAGGTAGTGGCTCGAGGTTCAGACTTTAGTCTTTTGATTTATCGAATCGTATCGGTGATTGTTGTCTAGATGTTTTCCATTACGATATAAATTATGTTTTTTAGACTTGCGTTGATGACCGGATGATTTGTAGGTACCGTTAAACGGAAAATGTGCTGTAAGTATATGGAACTCAACGTATCGAAGCTATTTTACCTCGTCCTTTCCTCTACCTACTTATAAGACTTGCTGTAGTTTCAATTTAAATCATTTCCCGTTACGTGTGGTAAGTTGGATTTTGTGCCAATGTTTGTGTGTACACCCGTGAGGAAGTTCCGTTATCTTATTTAAACTTACTTATCTTTTTCGTTCGATCGTTTGTTCCTGGTCACTAAGGTATAGCGTGATCCTCCTAAATGAATTTGTAGCGATAAGATTTTACCGTGTAAAGGTTGATTCGAAAAGTGACAAGACTTCCTGTTTTATTGCAGGCGACATTATGGTCTGGATTGTCTGAGCTGGGCTATCGTACCGAGATAGGTAGACTTTGAGTCTGTCGTAGCATCGTCGCAACTTGACCGTCATAAATTCTTGCTCGGTGAATCTGTCATATTTACATGGTTAATCTGTGTTCAATCAAAACTTCGACAACATGGACAGTGTAAGCGAACCCGAATCTATCAAGTCTTCACGGTAATATTTTGTACGAAAATAGAATTTGGATTTAATGAAATTTTCATCCGTACTTCAGGTGGCCTGTGTACATGAAATCAGCATTAAGAATCGCATTTGTGATTGTGAATAATTTGTATTGCATTCCAACCCATTGCTTATGGCTGCTAATGTTGTGGCCTCTTAAATATGTAGCTCCTAAAGTTTGGTACTCATTCGAGAAGACAGGGTTTCAGTGGTTACTCTCCATGGTTTCGTTCTGGAGTTACTCAGCTGGTTATCGAAGTAAAAAATATTATTTAAAATTTCCCTGTGACCAGAAGATTCAGATTTGAATTTCTTCTAGTAATTGAAATGGGTGATGATGTCAGCGAGTGTGAAGAGGATGAAACTTTAGTACTTGTCAATCATCAATCCACGTCAGATGTACCTTTGATAATGGCAGCTTTCGATGCCCACTGGGGTCGCTCATCTAATGTCATGTGGATTATGGACCGCATGTTCAAACGGACAAACTTTGGTTTGGTTTCCGTGTTGCACAAAGATTTCTTTATTTCTTCGGTAAGAAAAGAGGCCTTCGTGGAAAAACTCGAAGTAATAAGCATATTTCTAATAGGGTAAGGAACATAGAGAAACCTCATTGCTGTTGCTTCGACAACACATTAGTGACGTGTATATCCCTTTGAAAAGGAAATGGATCATTCTTTTTCCTGAAGGAGGTTTTTTGCATAAAAGAAGGGGAATTAGTCAAAAGTAAGATACCATATTTGAATAAAACCATTATATATGTTAACTCATCTTGTGCGTAGATTTGCGTTGAAAAATGGGCTACCCACTTTACAACTCGTTACACTGCCCAGGGTTGGAGCTATTCAAACCATCTTCGACTCCATTGGTCCCAAAGCAATAATTCCTGATGGGAATCTCAATAGCACCCGAGGTAATTGCAGCCTGTTATTGCTTTAGTGTACATAATAAAAGTTCTGTGCTGCAGACTCGTCCCGATGTTCCTTGAAGTGGGTAATTGATTTGACATTGGCTTACCCCAAAGGAAAACCTCTCGATCTGCTAGCGGTGTTAGCTGGTCATAAACCGCCATGTCAAATTATTTTTCACTACAGAAAGTATCCTGCCAATGAGGTAAGATTATCGTTATTATTTGCGAAGTTTATTTATTTTTATATATTTTATTAATATTCTGTATGTAGGTACCGGCGGATCCCGAGAATCTCACCAAGTGGACTTACGAGAGGTACTACGAAAAGGAAAAGCTGCTGGACACGTATTATAGCACTGACAAGTTTCCGAATGTCACCGCAACGGACAGTGCTCCAAAGCACGTAATTCCGGTTAAGCAAGATATATTCCGTACCATCTTGTTGCACATGTTTTACTTATCCTCGACGTACTTTCATGTCAAATTCCTTACTTCATGTATAACGTGGTTATTTTAATATTGAACAAAACAAAAACAAAAAAAAGAAAAAAGCTCATCAGTGCACGTGCACGATTCTAGTCAGGTGCAAGACGTTTTTTGGGTTTTTGTGTCTGAAAAGGGCTTTTTGCATGTACTAGTATAGTATTACGGAACCAGTGAAACTTCAAGTTGACAAAAAATAAGATTTAAAATCGTGTAGCCCGCATGCGGCTGTCACACATTGATCCTTCTCATTTTTTAGTTACTTGACAGTTGTTGAAAGATGCATGTTAGAGGTGTGATAGTTTGTTGGGCTACATCGGAGGGGCTTAGCGTATATAGATTAGGCGCCGAGGTATCCATCTGAGTGGCAGAACAGTTTGAACGTTTTTTTTTTATTTTTATGTCATGGTGGTTTGGTGATCTCCTTAATTATTCTTTTTGCTTCTGTTATCTCCCGTTAATTATGTCATTGTTACTTAAGTGGGCATCTGGGTACGCATAAATTACGTAGAACAAATACCAAGGGTTTGCGTTCCGTATATTCAGACTTTCACAGTTTAGCGAGCAAGCGCAGTGACGTCAGAAGGTCAGTATCCTGAAGATTTCCAAAAAAGGCTTGCTGACGTCATCACCCACCCAACGGAAATTGGTGGAGCCTAGCACGAGGAAACGTCCCTTCGCCCGAAAGAGAGTCCCATGCTACCCTCCCTTGTCCCAGTCCCGTCGGCGAGTTCCAGCTTGTGAGGAGGGAGGGCTATCCTACCTCCCCCTTTTTCGTTTGTTAGTATCCCACAGCGCCCGCCTCCTTTCTATTTAGCTTCAACGTACAGTTTTAGCGATGAGTCATACAGTAAAAGTGGCGAGTCTGAAGAAGCTTCGAAAAGCAAGAAATTCCACTGTTTGTCATCATTGTTGACTCATTCACACGTTGTGGAAGACGTTGTAGGGAAGCAAGGTTCTCAGTGATATCCCAATCAAGTGATATTAGCTAGTAAGGAAGCAGGTGGTTCTTTCCTTGCGTCATTAGTAATTTCGCAGCAAGCGTCACAACAAATTGTTTTCTGTGTAAACACAGACTCACCTGGAATACTTTAAACTACCAAATTGAATTGGTAATAACTTGTTAACGGTTAATTACGCATGTTTGGAATTAAGGAGAGGTGGAAAAGTAGTTACGGAGTGTTGTTTTTCCCCAGATATAATCCCAGGGATGTATACAGCGCCCACAACTTCAGAAAGCTCCGACACGTCTCGAATGACGGTTGCGGATATTTTGTCCAGTATGGCTACAGCGACGGGAACAGAAGCTATGACGCCCACTACAGTGCGCAATAATTTCTTTCTCTAATAACTCGTCTGTATCTATTTGTTACTTACTGTTTTCTTTATCTAGTTATTCCTTTTGGATGGATTGTCTGGTGTACCTACAAGAACTACACCAACTTTGACCCCTACGACGCTACGGAACATTGAGCAAACGTTTTTGGATCTCGCGGCTGCTACTAGCCACGTTCCTCACCAACACGAAGCTGGATTTGTCCCACCTCTAGTTGGTTCACCTCAATCGTCCATGTATTCAGTGCCTCAAGTTGTAATTACCGCACCCGAGTCTGTTGTTGTATCATCAGCACCTTCCTCTGTATCCTCCGTGAGTCAAGGTGAGTTTAGTTAAATAAATTCGTTGAGTATAACATTGATAGCTTGTTTGGTACAGCTGCAAACTTGAAGGTTGAGAGGTGGAACAGCGGAAGAACATCTCAAGCTTCTATGTCCTCAGAATTGAGTTTAACTCGTTCGACAAAAACAATGAGTTCAACTTCTTCACGATCTTCGTCTGCTTCTATGTCGCCACCACTCCCTACACCAAAACGCGGGGGCGGAAGGAAACCAAATAAGGATCAATACGAATTAGAAGTGAGAGAAATTTTTGGAGGACAGCATATTTAAATAAATTCGCGTATAGGAGACGTACGGCCCCGAAGAAGCAGAAAGACGCAAAATTCGCAGAGAACGAAATAAGATGGCGGCTGCTCGATGCCGTAAGCGTAGATTGGATCATACCAACTTATTGCAGGAGGTAACATCTTTCTTACTGCAATGAAATAAATTTAATGATTTTAAATCAGGAAACGGACTGTCTCGAAGAGAAGCAAAGAGGGATGCAACAGGAGATCCAGCTTTTGCAGCGTAAAAAAGAAGAATTGGAGTTTTTACTAGAAGCGCACAAAGCTCATTGCAAGCTGCGAAGAAACGATGCCAGCAAGGCAATTGCCAACGTGCATATTAAGAAGGAGATCGAAGATGACCAAGCCTTTATCCCTCCCATGGCGAAACAAGCAAAACTCAGTTCCTACCAAAAAGAAAACTTTAATCACCCGAACACCAAGTCGGTGCGACCGCGACCAACTTCTTTGCCGGTTTCGTCGCACTTCGTGCCTTCTTCGCCTAAAACTACCACCAGTGGCGTCACGGAAATCGCTGGTGTTTCCATCACCACACCGTCAACCGGACTAGGCTTTAACTTTGACTCTTTGATGGAAGGAGGTACGGGGTTGACGCCCGTTGCCAGCTCAGTTCAGTTAGTCGCGCCGTCACCTTCACCTTCGTATAATACAACGAAGAACCCAGTCGCTGATTTGGCAAGTCCAGAATCCCTCCCTCCTAAACTAGTATCCCTTTAAGGGAGCTCTATTCTTTTTCTTTCGACATCGTTATTCGCTTCATCTTGTGTTAGCCTAAAGGTATTCCGTTCTATGCTAGCTTATTTCTCACGAGGCTGATTGTGTTGGCGGACTGCAAGCCTGTTGCAGAAAAGACGCAGATCAATGGAGAAGTTGATATGGAAATGGTTCATATTGAAACTATGCAATTGTTGCCTTGATTCGAAAAGAGTAACTCCACCGTGACACTGCCAAGAAGTGGCTTGGCTTGCTTTGTCTCTATTTATGGTGCGTTTTCACAATACCCATGTTTGCTAGTCCAGGAAAGTAATTTGTGTTGAATTTAAGAGGTCACCTGCAATACTTGTATTGAGTTAACCATTGATGAAAAGAAGAAGCCTGCTGTGTGTCATTCGTGATGTCTGTGAAATATAAAAAATTCATTGTATTCCATGTTTTCCTTTTTCTGTTGTGGCTAAGAATGTCTATAAAAGCCTTATTTTGCAAGCGGATTCTACGCTGATTCCAGTTTGAAATGAAAAGCCCGCCCCTTTGCCAGGTCATCACTAGTTTCGCAGGTTCCCACTAGGAGCGTTAGCAGCGCATTTTGCTTGTGTGGTGAGGTGTTTTTAAGAGCTTACCTGCCAATGGTTACACGGAAGAATATCTATGGCTTCGTAACAAAATAAGTGATACTACAGTATTTTGAGAGAAATAGAGTATATAAAAACTTGGGAACAATGAGTTACTTCGGTGGACAAGTTTCACTTTTGGCATTATGCTGTTTGTTTGCCAGCTCAGCTGGGCTTATGTTCCATCTCCAACCCAATGCTAGAAAATGCCTTCGAGAAGAAGTTCACAAAGGAGTAGTTGTAACAGGAGAATATGAAATTTCAGAAGCCCCAGGACAAAGAACTGACTTAGTCGTAAGTATTAATACTTCCTCCAATAATTTGCCGAATGCTTGGTTTCGTTACCAATTAGAAAGATTAATTCGTTTTGCTTAGGTAACTGACAGCAAAGGACATATTTTGGTGAGCCAAGAAGACAAAACCAAGGGAAAGTTCGCTTTTACTACTGATGACTACGATGTTTACGAAGTATGCGTCGTATCCCGGGTCCCGCCAAGTAATTTCTGTAGATTAATACAATACATCAACCAAGCGATAACCGGTATGCTTTGATTTATTTTAGCCATTCGAGGAGTTAACCAGGAAGTCTCCATGGTGGTAAAACATGGTCTTGAAGCGAAGAATTATGAATCTGTAAGTGCAATGGTCGTCCTTTTTTTTCTCATATGCTTTAAAGGAATTGTGAGAAATTACTAAGTTACGAATTTTAACGCTCTTTTCAAATCTGTTGATTGTTATTCGGGTATCTTCCTTCATGGCGGGCGGGATAATATAGGCGGTAAATATCTTACGTTTGTGGTGTATTTGCCCTAGTTTCTTTTCATTTTCCTTCTGTGTCTAACCGCTTCTAGTAGTTTCGCTGTAATTCGCATCGTAAAGAGTGATACACTCCCTTGTGTCAGTGCATGATTAAAATATTTTGCATTGCAGTTGGGCGAAGCAGCGAAGTTGAAGCCTTTGGAAGTTGAGCTGAAGAAATTGGAAGACTTGTCCGAGTCCATCGTCCAAGATTTCGCTTACATGCGTCAGCGGGAAGAGGAAATGCGAGACACGAACGGTAAGCAAAACAGATGTTTTGTTGGAAAGTTGGATTAACCTTTTCTTTTCGCCTTTTTCAGAATCCACAAATTCTCGAGTTTTGTATTTCAGCATATTTAGCATGTGCTGCTTGCTGGGACTTGCCACCTGGCAAGTGCTCTATCTTCGCCGGTTCTTTAAAGCCAAGAAACTTATTGAATAAAATAATCGCATGTCATGTCCCCATGGTGGAATAAGTAGTGCGATACTGTAAGGCATTTCTGTGCCAGAATGCGAGACTGGAGTGAGTTGTAAAACATTTTCTCCTCTTTTTTTTTTTTTCATTTCATGGTGGTTTGGTGATATTTTCATTTGAAAAGTTTGATCGACGCTGGAATTAGTTCATCTCCCTCCCAGTTGAATTGGTACTATTCAATCCGAGAACTAAGCGCTCGTAATGTAATAAATTTACGTCCTTACAATCCGCTCAACGACTTCTTTACTATCCTGCATGCACACATGTAAAGAACTTAAATGAGGTTGAATTTGACGTATATTTACAATGTGTATTCATTAGACTTGTTTTCTTGTGTAAGTACTGGTTTTGAGATTACAACGAGTAGTTTAGTACTGAGAATTTAAACACTTTCAGTAAATTTTCAGCTCATTTATCAGCTAGTCGGAGCTGTGGTCCAGAATTTCTGAACTTTGGCATTGCCAGTCTGGTGGGCTAGCTTAGAATTACAACATTAAAACCAGCCTCTTCCCATGAGTTCCAGTACCAAATCCAAGTACCGGTTACAGTATGCACGGTTGGACACTAGTGCTTCTACCGTTACGTTCTTGGAGTAATCTTTATTCATCTCTTTGCCTGATTCATGAAGATTACCGCTGGAAACGTCATCTTCGCCGGATTTGGAAGTCTTAAACTGACAAGATACTTTTTCATTTAGCATCATCGGAAGAACAAGCGAAGTAAAGCCCAACGCTGTCGGAACTCTCGCTGTAAATTCACTCAGAAAAGTTTCTTCCGTGTAGCCTGCGCTTTCCAAGTCCAGCCCTAACTTGAATAACAGATTCTGAAGATGTTCGAAGTACGTATGTAAGAGCTCGTTCCAATGGTCTCGCCACAGCGTCTTTGGCGTGCTGGTCATGAAAAAATATGCGATGTCTCTAGCAGGATGGCCGACGGAACAAACCTGCCAATCGACCAGAATAACTTCTTTAGGCAAGCCTGTCTCCGTATCGTATTGAAATAGGAAGTTATTCGTCCAAGAATCGCCATGGATCAAACATGCTAAAACTCCGGACTCGTCTTGAGTTTCACGGGTGCAGAATTGTGCAGCGTGTTTTTTAATATTTTCTAGTTTGGTGGCAATCGCCGGATAACCCATGTGGTCTGCAAGCTTTTTGGATGTTTCGAGGGCTGACTGGAAAATCATTAGACATGAGGGCGTACACTCTGGCACCGTCTTCGTAAAAAGCTCCAGATTTTTGTTCTTTTCTTGACCACTACGTAACCGCCTTAACATAACGTTAGAAAGCGCGTGCAAATGAGCCAAAGAACGAAGAACAAATTTCGCATGATTGAGGTCGCATCCTTGGTACTTGTTCGCTGCCCGGAATCCTGCAGGACTCAGATCTTCAATAGCTAAAATAGTTTTACTGGTTGGGAAACCCTGGCTGCTAAGTCCCAAGTTTACGTGGTACAATTGAGGCACGAGAAAGTATTCTGAAGGGTTTAAATCGGCTTGGAGCAGAAGGTTCCGGAGATAGGGAAATATATCAGAATACGTTAAAATTTCTTGTTGATGGAGTTCGAGCTTTCGAGTAATTTCTTGAAGTGCGGGGTTTTTAGGAAGTACCTAGATTTTGTAAAAATAATGATAATTAACGATAGTTAATGTGTATAGGCCTATTTTTGCTTAGTTGAACGTGCCTTAACGAAACACAGGTACTCTTTGCCGTTTGCGTTGGCGCGGAGGCGGAATACTTGGCTCATGAAGTTTTCGCCATCAGAAACTGCTCGGGTGACACTTAGGCGAATTTTCTTGTCGAGCAGCACAGTGAACCAGCCATTTTCACATTCGGCAAACGGCACACGCTCAATTTTTCCACCAGAGATGGTCTCATTGTTTACAATAGAGTCAAGATTTTCACTGATGTTGTACTCTTCCAGGGTGTGTTTCCAGAAATCACTTTCAGTCAGTCCTTGTTCCATCTCAAAGACTTTTCTGTAGTTGGTATCCGAACGCGAATCACAAAGAGTAATGAACAAAGCATAGGCCGTTACGAAGGATTTTGTAGACATAATATTCCTCGCGTACAAACATTCGTTCGTGTCGAGTCATAAGATGCCTATCTAAGCGTCCATTGTTTTCAGCCGTAAGGGTAAGATTAATCGTAAACATGCGAGGAGTCACAAGTCTCTATTGGCGATTGAGTTCTCAGTTGCTTTCTAGTCTTGTCCGGATTCATATTCGTAAAGGTGTACGAGGTATGAACAATAATAGTAGAGGCCATCTATTAAACCGATTTACCTGGCCAAGCATTTCTTCTTATTGTACTGTAACCGAATGTCTCTTCTTTTCGCAGATCCTGCAAAAGTCGAACCTGCTTTGCCGTAGAAACTCCGTCGTCCAGACTTCGTTGGAACAGATAAACGTAAAACTAAATTAACTGACAACAGAAACGACTGACTGGATAATGGAAGCACAAGAGTGGATACGTGACAAAACGATTAACGCTAATTGGCTAAACCATGTTCGTAAAAGGATTCACAAGCACTTTCATATCAAAGAAGGTTGTATAAATAAAAAATAAGATTACCAACATCTTTAGCGGTAGGACGTACTTTCCTCATACATAACACTCGATAAATCATAATATTCAGTGTTCGCTGTAGCGAGGCCTTGCTTTACTAGGTCTTCACACATATTTTCGTTTTTTTATTTAGAATTGGTCGGTTTCAGTACAGATACTATTAATATTTCCAATAGTCGTAATAGTTTTTCTCTAATAAAGAATTTCATTGTAGCTATTAACATTGTGCTCTTATCCTGTAACTGTATGGTATTCCGTTGACTAACAGCTGGAATCGTTACATTCAGGCATCTATGATTTTTATTGTTAAATATTTTTAAGTGATACAGGAATGTATCGAAGTCTTAGCACCATTTTCTGTCCATCAGTTCCAAAAGAAGATTTACGACAATGTCGCGCCACGCCTGATGAGCCAACAGTTTCTCCGAAGATGCCGTACATGTGAAAGTTTCCTGGACTCCTTGAGTGAGGTCAGCAGCTTCACTCGCATTTTCGACATGTTCTTCATGAAAATCCCGTTGGGATCCATCATTTTTCTGAATTTCCGAAGCAATTTCTTCGCAAAGCATAACAGGAAGAGCAACAATCCCTTGAGGCATTCCTTGAACAAAGCGTTCGGCAAACTCGCTCAAAAACTGTTCTTCTGTGTAACCAGAGTCTTCGAGGTTAACCCCCAACTTGCATAGTAGACTGCTTAAGTCTTCGTAATACGAATGAAGAAGTTCGCTCCAATGGTCTTTCCACAGCGACTTCCGCGTACTGGTTATAAAAAAGTACGCAATATCTTTTGCCGGATGCCCTACGGAAGGTAATTGCCAGTCCACCATAGCTGTAGCCAATGGGAAGCCAGAATGCTCGTCATATTGGAAGAGCATATTATTAATCCAATAATCGCCATGAATTAAGCATGCTAAAACTCCACATTCCTCTTCTGTTTTCCTAGAGTAATACTCCGCTACATTATCTGCCACAGAATGAAGTTTTTCCGCTACGCATTTATATCCCATAATTTTTGTCGCTTCTGCGCTACTTTTTAGCCCTTCTTTCATAAGAGATAATGTCGAAGGCCTGCTTTCTGGCGCGTCTTGTTTAGTGAAAATGTCTAGGAAGTCGAAGTTTTCGCGTTGATTCCGTGTTTCGCGGAGCAGAACGTTGGACATTGCATGAAAATAGGCCAATGAACGCAATGCAGTCTTGGCTTGATTTAAGTCACAGCCTTCACGCTTGTCCGCCATTCGGAAACTGCGAAGAGACAGATCCTCTGAGGCAAATATGGTTTTACTGGTGGGTAGGCCGTTGCGATTGAGTCCCAAGTTGGCGTAGTGCAAACGCGGTACCATCATGTAATCTGAGGGATCTAATCCAGCTTCGGTTAGTTTATTCCTTAGATAAGGAAACACTTTGGAAAACATTGTGATTTCACGCTGGTAAAGCTCGAGTTTGCGTGCTAAGTCTCGCAATTCCGCTTTTCGTGGGAGTACCTAAATAAAAGGGTGATATATTATTTGTCGCACAACTCAAATTTATAACTAGCAGCTAAATTCAATCTATCCATGCATTGTAATTCAAATTCATTTCCAAAATCACCTGGAAAACCTGACTTAACTGAAATATTATCAAAAATTATAATGTAAACTAACGATACGAAAAGAGGAGTAGGTAAAAGTTGCAATATTTGAAATATTTATAAAAGAAATATATAGTGGAAATTTCTCTAATTGTCATAATTGCAAATTTTTCTATTGTAAAGGAATTACCTTTACAAAACAATGATAGACATTGTTGGTTGTGGTCGCACGGAGGCGGAAAACTTGGCTCATAAAGTTTTCGCATTCAGACACTGCGCGACTTATCTCTAAACGGATGGTTTCTCCGAGAAGTACAGTAGGTTTGTTATTCTCCGAATCTGAGATTCTTGCTATTTTAGGCCACGAAGCACATGGGTCGCTGACAATGGTTTCCAGTTTGTCTGCTAACTCATATTCTTCTATCGTCGCAGACCAAAACTCACTTTCTAATTGAAACGAATCCATTGTAACCTAGCAGAACAGTATTGGAGTTGTGCGCTTCTTTCAACAAGTGTGAGGAATGATGCTCATTGTAAAACCTTCAGGGAGATTTAAAACCTACAGGTTTTGAGTCTACGTGACGGCCAGTGAGCTGCTTTATTTCAATTCTGTTATACAGGCTAATCAAAAGTAAAGCTAAAGCGTGGCCAGAGCGGAACGTGATGAAACATATTGGTATCTATTGTGAGGCTCAGTTATTCAGTGTATATCTCTATTGATCACCGATAGAAGAGTTTTTAAATCCTAGTAATCAACGAAAGATGATTACAAAACACACTGTTGGAGTATGAAAGCTACAAAAGGACCCCTCCCCATTATTATTATTTTTTTTTGCTTTCTTTTTTCGAGTAGTTCTGGCAGTCATAACAAATGTGCTACAGTCATAACAATATTTAACTACGCAGTGAGAATTAGAAATATAATAAACTATTAAAAATCCTATTATCCGTATATGTGTTAAGCGGTTCTTATCACAAAAGTGTTGGTGAACGGGAAATCAGCATAAATTTGAAGTTTTAAAAAAGCGCTTTAATTTCGAAACTAATGATATCTTCTGATTTCTTTTCGAAATTATTGCCCGTGCAAAGAATCATAGCCGACATAGGTGAAAATTTTAAAAGCTTATTTATATATTAACGGCTTCTATATAAGGATTTTCTGATTTATTTCTTTATTTTTTCTTTTTTTTTTCTTTTTTACTGGTTATCCGGTGTAGGGACTATTTTAGACTAATGGGTTCAGATGCGATGAGGGGGATAGCTTGTATTCCGTAGCTAAATACATGGAATTGTTAAATCTATGTAACACAGCCAGAATATTTCGTGTACAGTATTAGATTCTGCAGTGATGGATACGTAGAAAAGAATCGAAAGGTAGACGGCAGTTTCGTTTTATCCGACTATTCTCGGGAAGTCAATCGTCAGAACCAGAACCTTGAGCGGAAAATCCTAGTTGCAGGTAAACTTTTCCGTTGAAGCACCTAACCTGTGTACACGTTAACGCGTTAGGAAGTTTTACCCGTAAAGGTGCTTAACGACGTTTGTGTGTGCAGTTCTTACCATCTTATGTGTCGATATTCGTTCGATGACTTTGCATTTGGATCTATTTCGCAATCGGTTACAATAATTGCGTGAACAGAATACAGGATCTTAGCTATACATCCTTTTTATGCATAATGAACCCACGATAAAACTGCCGAAGGCTTGGCACCTGGGAAACCGATAGATACAATTTTTCGTCACTTCGCAGAAGGTCTTTTCTTCTCAGTAATGTAGCAACGGCGTTGTTTTGTACGAGTCTTGGGAAATCAGTTACTGAAATCTTCGACTAAGACGACTACCTGGTATATAAGAGCTGGAACTTTTAGAGCAAGTTAACCATTCAAACAAGAAAGAGATATCAGGGAACATTTTGATTTTAACTTGAATCTAATGTCATACAAATCTTACCGTACAAAATGCTTAAAGTTTGCCACCTTTGTGTTATTATCGCCTCACTCTTCTTTAAAAGTGGAGTGGAAGGTCATGGCATGATGCTAAATCCGCCATCCCGTTCTTCCTTGTGGCGTTTTGGATACGAAGTCCCTGTTAATTACGATGATAACGGACTTTATTGTGGTGGCTATGGGGTAATGTCTTAAACGATTTTTTTATTGTAACTATGTCGACTTTTAGGCACAATGGTACCAAAACAGCGGTTTTTGCGGAGAATGTGGTGACGATTGGGCTTTGCCCCGTCCACGCGAAAACGAAGAAGGTGGCAAATATGGACTAGGAATTATTTCTGCAAGATACATCGAAGGCCAAGTAAATAAATATGTTCCTTTCTATATTAAGGTTATAAACGCCGTTACTTTTAGGAAGTCAAAATTAAAGTACACCTCACATCCAGTCATAAAGGTTATTTCGAGTTCCGTCTGTGTCCGAAATCTTCCGCCAGTGAGTTAGTTCAACAATCTTGCCTAGACCAACACGTATTAGAAATGGCAGACGGATCGGGAACTCGATATTTTATTACAAGCTACGGAAATGGATTATATTACCCAGTAATACGATTGCCAAAGGATGTTACCTGTGCCAACTGCGTACTTCAATGGCACTATACTGCGGGTATGAATGCTTTTTTTAATATCTATGGAAGAAAATTAACGTGTACGCCTTTACTCACATATAGGGAACAGATGGGGGCTCTGTCCAAATGGGACCGGTGCTCTTGGTTGCGGGCCTCAGGAAACTTTTCGCAATTGTGCTGATATTGCTATATTGCCGATATCCGTAGCGAAAAAGCACATATTTTCGAAAGATCCATGGTAATTTCAGACAAACTTCTTGTTTGTTGCTCCTAAGTGTTGTATGAATCTACCTTGCCCCACTCCACTGGATCTCGAAGAAAAAAGCCTTTACGCCAAGCCAATAATGACTTTATGCTAAGAAGTCCATTATCAAAAATGCTGTGAGAGGAAAATTTTGCCCTTGCTGGAATGAAATCCAAATATGCTCCTTAAGTTTTTGTTTGCTTGTTATTAATCGCATAAAAAAATAATGTGTATTTGTTCCTCCGATTTCTACTTTTACGTTCGTAGTATTGTTCTGTACGCTAGTGCGGAGTATGAGTTGCTTTTCAAGCCTCTGTTATGTTAATCATCTTAAATTCTCTTACCGCCGTAAGGTAATTTAATAAAGAATTATGAATGCAATTTCATGTATTTTTCAAAGCTTCAGTGTGAACTGTTTTTGGTGTGATACAAGTGTAGTATGTTCGTTCTTATCATATTGTGACGCACTATTTCGTCGTGGGGACGATTTTAGCACGTCGGGTCCTTAAGAAAACTGTCTGCTTGCGGGATATAAGTGTATCCAGTGGGGATACAGGAGATAACTCTGCCCTGTGCCGGGCCATACAGCTTACAACACTTCGGTCACCGCAACGCACTACCACCTTCACTATCGCATCTCAACTCACCACATCTACTTTACCACCCTTCAACTCTTTACTACTCTACGTCTCTACTCTACGCCGCTCTTTCTCTACTTCTTCGACTCGCCTGACACTCTCTTTCTTCAACACCATCGTCTTTCCTCTTCTAACGCCAACTAACTTTGTTAGTTGAGAGTTGCCTCTCCCCTTGACCTTTTATCTACTTACCTTAGCCTTGACCTGTCACTCTCTCGCAGTCACCATGCATTTCACCTCGAGTCCCCAGGGACGACGCTTCGAGGAAGGCATCCAAGGAGCTTGGGGAGTGACAGTGCCCAAGACGGATACGGAACGCCACACCCTTAACACACTACCTCTAGCAACCCTGATCACATTCTTACGTTACAATATAGCCAACGCTGTCTCAATCTCAACTCTCAACCTTAAAGGCTGCACGGGGTTATTGGCCAAATTTTCGTGCTCGCTATATTGAATCTCTGAGGCATATATAATTTTCTTAATTTTTCAAATTATTTTATATTTTAAGTGTTGCTTCTTCGTTGTCCAACGGGTACACTTTCCAGACTGTCCATGGACTGGAGACCATCCCAATAAATTCGGAATATCGGTGTCAGTGAAGGTATTACAAGGGCAATATTGCGACATCTGCACAGTTTCGGAAAGTCTCCTGAGCTCCGCATCCAATAGCCCCGGTACCGTTTTCGCAAATTCCCCAACTATTACCTACATCGGTGCCAACAAAAACTAATCTCTTTTCCATTGATAAGCGTGTCGAATTGTTATACCAGCTGTGTACTGCCACTGCAAAATGCAATTCTGGCAAGTTACTCCTTTCGGTAATTGCACCACAGGGTAATATAACCCTACATCGAAAGTAGGGACAGGGAATCGAGTTCCTGATCCATCCGCGAGTTGCAGCAAATGCTGGTCTAGGCACGCTTGCTGGACGAGCTCAGTGGCCGACGACTTGGGGCAAAGGCGAAATTCGAAGTAACCCTTATGACTAGATGTGAGATCGACAGTAATTTTCACTGTCTAAAATGGAACACTTTTAGTTAACAATCGTGCTAGAAATTATTTTCGTTACTTGGCCTTCGGTGTAGTTCGCAGAAATAATTCCTAATCCAAACTTTCCACCTTCTTCGTTGTCGCGCGGACGCGGCAAAGCCCAGTTGTCACCGCATTCTCCGCACAAACCCTGATTTTGCTTCCATTGCACCTGAAACGCGTTTTATTATATAAGCTATATTTTAGGTTTTCATTGAAAATTACCTCGTAACCTCCACAGAAAAGCTCATTGTCGTTGAAGTTTTCAGGCACATTGTATCCAAACCTCCATAGTGACGAACGTGAAGGAGGATTTAACATCATACCGTGGCCTTCCACACCATATTCGCAAAAAATCACAATTAGTGTAACGAAAAGGGAAATTAATTTTGACATAATTCCAGAAAAAGCTGTATGTTTCCAGAAATATCAAACCGGGTAGGCAAACGAGAATTTCTCGGTAAGTTATGTTGGCTTCACGGTGGTTCTGTTTATATATGTAATGTTAAGTTCATAATAAAACCCATTACATCACTGATAAAGTCTAAAATCAACCATATACATGCAGACTATACAAAATCCTTCAGATAAGAGAAAGGGAAGTATTAAGTTTTGACTCCAGAAAAATGTTCTAGCTGCAATAAAAAGTTTGTCTTTCATAACTGCCGTTCTTTGACAATGTGTTCTGAGAGCGAAAAGTACAAGCAAAAAAGCTTATTGCTATTCTATCAGCAATTAATCAAAAAGCTCATAGTCTTTATCGTGCAAAGCACCTCTACGTAGAGCTCTTTAATCTTCACTGCTCGAAGTGTTTGCTTATGCGTTGGAAAGAAACATCGACTACTAAATGAGGTGTTGTAACTACAGGTGACGTTTACTACTCTTTCTGGATACTTCCTAGGGTTTTGTGTCTGTTTGAGCTCGTGTTGTTCAGGAATTTCGAACTATCACGATGACTTGTGATTATCTCGTCCTTTTATGTCGTGCTTTCACATAAATGTGGCAGTACGTTCGTATCGGTGAAAGAGGCACGTTGTTTATTCAGTGTGCTGTCCCAAACAAAATTCAGCCATGGCGTTCAAAGAATACGTTGAATTTTACAACGGGCAAAAAATGCCTATTATCGGTTTGGGTACTTGGCAAGTAATTAAAGAGTCTTTAACCATCGTAAACCTCGTAATCAAATTTCGTCTTGATAGTCTGAGCCTGCGGAAATCAAGCGTGCTGTAAACGCAGCTCTGGAAGCTGGATACCGTCATTTTGATACGGCTTATAATTATCTAAATGAGCCGGCTATTGGGGAAGTGTTGCAAGAGTGGATTGAAAGCGGCAAGATTAAACGCGAGGAACTTTTTATCGTAACAAAGGTGATTCTTTTTACATTTCGATTTTTTCTTTTTCTTATGATGCGTTCGTGTTCATGTCAAACAGCTTCCTATGATTGGTAATCGAGCTTCGGATGTGGAAAAGTTCATGAAGCTTTCGTTAAAACAACTACGTCTCGAATACGTTGACCTCTATTTGATTCACTTCCCGTGTGGCCTGCTTCCTGGCAAAGATGACAATGACGTTTTTCCCATGAAAGACGGCAAGCTTGTAATAGATATGTCTACAGACATTATTAGTCTTTGGAAGGTATACACATGCTTGTGCAAGAAAGAACAAGATTTACCTTAGCGCAGCTAAAAGTAATAATAGAAATCGATAGGCAATGGAAGCTCAAGTAGACGCTGGAAGGACAAAGTCTATCGGGTTATCGAACTTTGGCATTAAGCAAATCGAGCGTATCATGCAGGCTGCCCGTATTGCCCCTGCCAATCTTCAAGTGGAAATGCATGCCTATTTTCAGCAGAAACCACTGCGTGAAGCGTGTAAGAAGCACAACATTACGATCTGCGCATATGCACCACTTGGTTCTCCTGGACGCGGATCCTTTTATGCCAAAATTGGCAGACCGTAATTTAAAATAACTGATTAACAAAATGAGATCTATTGCTAAATGGTTTGTATACCAAGGGCTCCCAATATTCCGGATATTTTGAACCATCCAGTCATCGTCGAAATCGCAAAGAAGCACAATAAATCCTCTGCTCATATTTTACTTCGCTTTCTGACTCAACAAAATATCGCAGTCATTCCCAAAAGTTCTAATCCGGATCGAATTGCGTCAAATTTCCAGGTAATCTCAAAAAGCTAGTTATGCGGTCTTTAAAATTAAAGTGTCCCTCTTTCGGATCAGATTTTTGATTTCGCGTTGGACGGCGTCGATATGCAACGCTTGACTGCGTTAGATCAAGGTGAAGCCGGTAGGAGCTTTGACATGCGAGCGATGGGGTAAGCCTTTGATTTCCCTTTAATTTTTCTTTATTAATTCAGCTTTTTGTGCAGTGTGGAAATCCATCCGGAATACCCTATGAAACACTAAACGTTATCGCGTAACGTCACTTGTATTTTTCTCCTTTTTTGCTATGGTAAAATACATGCTATTTTTTTCTGCGACTTGAGATGAAAGGTCAACTTGAAATGTGATGCGCTTGTGTGGGAACGACTGTTCTATGCGTAGTCGTTTCGGGTGTTTGTTGCTACCCTGACTAGACATACAAAACGTCAGTGACTAGTGAAGCATCCTTAGAATCAAGGTCATTGTCAATGGGGCTACCAGTCAGACCTATAGAATACCTGACTAGCTCCAAACAAAATTTTGAACGTAGGACGGGCAAATCGCTTATATACACGTGTGAAGGACGTCTGAGAGCTATTGTTTCTTTCGCAAAGTACTGGCTTGCCAGTCATGGAATTCAAGGACCACGTAGTGTTGCACAATGGGGCCAAGATGCCTATTATTGGACTTGGGACTTGGCAGGTAAATTGTAGCTTTTTGTTGCTCTTTTTTGCTGAAATCATTTGAATAGGCGATGAAGCCTGAAGAAATTAAGGTGGCTGTTGACACCGCTTTGAAAGCCGGATATCGACATATTGACACGGCGTATGTGTACCGAAACGAGGAACCTATCGGGGAAGTACTGGAAGAATGGATTAATGGAGGGAAAACAAAAAGAGAGGAGCTATTTATAGTTACGAAGGTGCTTTGTGCATTTAAGTGCCATTCATATTAGTAACGCTGTTTTCACTTTGTCAGCTTCCTATGATTGGAAATCGGGCTTCTGACGTTGAAAAGTTTTTACGACTCTCGTTAGAAAAATTGCGGCTGACCTATGTCGACCTTTACCTAATTCATGTACCCATCGGACTAGGCCCAACGGATGACCTAAATGACTTCATCCCAAAAACTGAAGACGGAAAACTTATTTTAGACAAAACCACGGATCACGTGGCGATATGGGAGGTAAAAACGTCATTGGTTTGAAAAACGTGTAATTCATCACCCATGTTTACTACAATAGGCAATGGAAAAGCAAGTCGACGCTGGTCGAACGAAAGCTATAGGTTTGTCCAATTTTAATAGTGTGCAAATTGAGCGCATTGTGAAAAACTGCCGCATTAAGCCTGCGAACTTACAAGTCGAATTGCACGCCTATTTTCAACAAAAGCAACTACGAAAAGTGTGCGAAAAATACGAAATGACCGTATGTGCGTATGCACCACTCGGTTCACCAGGGCGGACAAAATTCTACGCTGAACATCACATAAAGTAAATTATTTCCTTTGCCAAAAGCAAGATTAACGACACCTGCCGTAGGAGTGTTCCTACAATTCCTGATGTAATGGAGCATCCAATTGTGAAAGAAATTGCTGAAAAGTACGGAAAAAATCCAGCTCAAGTTTTGTTACGGCACTTAGCTCAGCAACAAATAGTTGTCATACCCAAAAGTTCTAACCCGGAAAGAATTGTGTCCAACTTTCAGGTTTGCAGTTTTGTTCGTACATCGTGAATCTTTCATTAATATTCCCGCATTCTTTAGATATTTGATTTTAATCTTAGCGACGAGGACATGAAACGTTTAAATGAACTAGACCAAGGGCCTTCTGCACGAACATTCAAGTTTGACAATTATATGGGGTAACAATGCATTTATTTTTACATCGTACGCCCATGAATTTTTGTCTTTTTATTTAGTTGGCAAGAGCATCCTGAATTCCCTTACCATATCGAATATTAGGAAATTTTGCATTCACCGGCACGGGTCGGCAAGTGCATAATCGTGCTCGTATGTGCGGATAATAGCTATTCAAATACTAAAAAGAAATTAAGAAATCGTGAATAAAAAAATATGTAAATTTGACAAACAGGCAAATAAAAGCAGAAATGGTGAATAGTAAAAGAGAATTATAAAAAGATGTCGGCATTTTTTTTAATCAATTGGAATGAGTACGGAGTTGAATACGGATTGAAATAACGCCTTGTTATTTGCATTCGAATCGCGCGCCATCTACATAATCACAAGAGAAGCATACTTGTGGCCGGTCTCGTAAGTTGTTGTCATATTCGGCGCCGAGTTTTCCGATTTTCTAAACATTTTTCAATGCTTCGAAGCATTGAAGAAAAGAGATGACTCAAGACACCTTAAAAATGTAAGTAGTCCTTATTCAGGCAAACATAGTTATAAATGTTAAAGGAATTATTGTATAATATCTCTGATCATAATAGTTTGGTGGTCGGGGACGTTAAAGGAAACTATGGCAAACTCTTCACGCGTGTTAAAAACGTAAATGAGAAGAATGGGCCATTTGAAATGCTACTGTGTGTAGGAGAATTTTTCGGAAGTTCCGAAGAAGATTGGGAACCCTACAAGTCTGGTCAAAAGACAGGTAATTCTGTGTGAGTACAACTTAAAGATTACAATAATGGTTAACCTTTCTCCTTGCAGTACCTGTTCCTACTTACATCTTGGGCCCTTGCCAATCTCAGACGACGGTTTTTTACCCAGACCTTAAAGGTTGCGAACTAGCTCCAAATATTACGTATTTAGGAGATAGAGGCATGTATACCGGAGGAAACGGGCTGAAAATAGCGTATTTAAGTGGCAAAGAAGGACAGAAATCAGACGTGACAACGTTCTCTCATGATGCTATTAAGGCCATTCAAATCCAAGCAATGAATGAGCCCATTTTCAAAGGTATTGATATCCTCATAACGTCGCAATGGCCCAAGGACGTGTGTAAATTCACTACAGCTCCAGTGAGTTTCTCAAAAAAGAGTTTTATAGCACATTAATGTCTTTTTTTTATATCACAAGGATGGGATTGATGTAGAAAAATGTGGTTCCAGCTTAATTTCGAGTTTGGCCAAAACTTTAAAACCGCGTTACCACTTCGCCGGCATGGAAAATCTTTTCTTTCAACGCCCAGCATATAGGTAGCACCCGGAAGCGTTCTAAGGAAGTCGTTTAATAGTTGCGTTACTTTTACAGAAATCACAGAGTACTCCAAGAAAGCGCAACTCATGTTTCGTGGTTTGTCAGTATGGGCGAAGTAGGAAACGCTAAGCAAAAGTGGATTTTTGCCTTCAATATCACTCCTTTGAAGAAAGAAGTTCCTGCTAAACTTTGCGTGCAGCCGGCTGGTGTCACTGATTGCCCCTATACAGCTTCATCAACATCCGCAGAAGAAGCGCGTCAGGTAGTAAATCACAGATACTGTGCATATTTAAAAGGGGCAATGTACGCTTTCGTGTTTGCAACAACTTTTTTCTCTTTTTCTCTCTAGGAAGCGTTTCAGAATCAGTTCTTTTATGACACGAAATCTCAAAACACTCAACAAGATAACTCACGAAAAAGGAAACACAACGACCAAGGACAAGCGCCACGACCACCCCCTAAACCTATGGGTATGATTATTTATTCTGACTTCGATGATAATTTCTGTCACATACATATATGATTATCGATACAAAACTTTTTTAAAAAAGTACAGATGAATACATTAGCGAGTTTCTTATTTGTCTCCAAGGTCCTTGTTGGTTTTGCCTCTCTAGCCCCGAAGTGGAAAAGCATTTGGTAATCAGTGTCGGAGATCAGGTACGGTATCGTAATTCGCGTACTTTCCGTAATTTTCATGCATTGCTTCCTATGTAAACATAATTTACCAGCTACTTTACTTTTTTATCAGAGTGTTATTAGATTTTTTTTAAAGGAATAATAATTTTCTTGATTGTAGTGCTACTTGGCGTTAGCGAAAGGTCATCTGACCCCAGATCATGTCCTGATTTTACCTATTGGCCACTATCAGAAGACGGTGGGCTTACCTGAAGAAGTGTTGGACGAAATCAACAAATATCCTTTATATTATTAATAAGGTTTTTTTGTAGTGAAGTCTTTATTTTCCTTAATTTTACTATTTCCCTGGTATACGTTTAAACAAGCGTTAAGGGACTGCTTTAAAGCGAAGGGAAAAGGTGTGGTTTTCTTTGAAAGAAATTATAAATCGCCACATTTGCAAATTCAGGCCATTCCAGTCCCCTTGTCGAAGTTAGACATAGACAGACAGAGTGGGCTTCACTTCGATGAAATATTCTTAGTAATTTAGTCGACTTTTCATGTCTTCGGAAATGAAAGGTTAATTTTCGTGTTCTATTAGGAAGGAAGCAGAGCAGTAGGAGTAAACTTGCAGAAGCTTCCAAAGGATTCTGATGTGCAAGAAATCGTGAAACCCAATGCGCCTTATTTTTACATGGAACTACCAGGAGGACAACAACTGCTATCTTACGTTCAAAGAGGTGTTCAGTTTCCTCTGGAGTTTGGCCGGTACTGGTTTTTAACGTTATTGCCACGATCTTAGTTAATGGGCTGATTGATTTTCAGGGAAATCATGGCATCCAAGAAAGTTTTAAATTTGCCCGATCGCGTCCACTGGAGAGAATGCAAAGTTCCGAAGGAAGAGGAATTAAAGCTTGTTGAGAAATTCAGAGAAATTTTTAAGCCCTTCGATTTCACGGACTAAGTCTTTTCTTCCAGACTGCAATGCGCGTAAATACAGACCAATAAATTGTATGACATGGTAAAAACTTCTTGTGTAATGAAGTGTCTTTTTAAACCTCATGGTTTTATTACGATTCCCCGAGATCGATCATGTCTCTTATGAAGTAGCATACGTACACAACGAACAGTTGCCCATTTCTGACGCTGTTTGCGTCATAGTGAAATATCGAAATTTGCGGAAAAATGTCCATTGTCGATGGGTGACGACATCTGTAGAAGACTATTTAGCTCCCTCGAAAAGGTACGGTCTAACAATTTGACTTTCATACTGTTCAACGACGTCGATATACGACTTACAGGAGAAGAACATTCTAGTGACGTTGATCTCTGAACGTTCGTAGATGTTCAGTGTATCACGTTGAATGTTTAGTCACACTGTCTCGAAACATTTATTGAAATAAAAACTGCTAGTGAATCTCATTCTAAAAATTAACAAAAGTAACAATCAGTAACAACCCAAGTGGCGCCCAGGATTTCGTTATTAAGCAAATTTCGTCCAGTCTTTTTTTTTCCCCCATGGGGGTAGTACTTTGGAAGCAAGCCATGGGGGACATTTTCAAATAGGTACCTTTTGTATCCCAGGTACTTAACAGATGGCGTTTGAATAGACAATAAACAATATTAAAGGCAGTGCAATACAATTCAATAACAGTTTGCACGGTAGCCATGCGTTTGACACAAATTTTACTCAAAAAGGCTAAATCTAAGTAAGTATTCCTGTATAATTTAGTTGAACGCCATACCCTGTGCTTGCATGATGTAGCTTAGCAAGATTCCCTGGGAAATTTCTGACTAACCTAAGATAACTTTATATAAATATAGAACTGGTACATTCAGAAGGACTTGTAGCCAAGAAATGAGAGATGTTCGCTTATGATATAACTTAATTGTACTTGGGCTTTAGGGATGTAATGGTCCTAATGGAAAGCGTTGTTTCCGGACACAAATATATGTGGATACGGCCGAGGCTTGCCGACAAACACGAAGAAATTCGCTTTGATCCTCGAAGTAACTCCTGTAAAAATCTGTGGTAGTTTTACCTAATATTTTTCTTTCATAGTTCAAACCGAATGCGTCTACAAAGAAAAGAAAAAGATCCGTAGTATGTAATGCGTGTGTGAATTATATTTTGTAGTTAACAAACAAATACAGTGAAACACTTCCGAAAAAGCAACGCAATCTGTTGACAGCTTTATAATGAAAGCGTAGATCTTTTCTACCATCCCCCTCGGTCTTGTCGTCCACCTCCGCCTCTTCCGCCCCGCCCCCATCCTCCACGCCCTCCTCTCTGATTTTGATTCCACTGAGAACGCTGTCCCTCCCTCTGATTCCAGTCACTCCCTCCTTGATTCCAGCCACCTTGGACTCGTCCACCACGCGAAAAATCGCCTCGACCGCGACCCCCTATTAAAAATCGTTTTAACTATACACGAATGGAACACCGTTATACGATTCGTACCTCCGTGACCAGGTTGCCGTTTTTGCCAACTTGGCATTTCGGGCGGTGGAGGTTTTTGCTCATAAGGTCGTCCACCTCGATCTGGTACCTAGTTAAGGTTCATCATAAATCTAGTCTGCAAAAATTCGCAACTTCCGTACTTGGCCAATGATGACTTTAGTAACAGAACTCTGGGTGTTCTTCCTGATCTTTGCACTCGACGTTTTTTCTAGGACTGCCAGATCCTCTCTAGCTGCGAGCATATCACAGATTTGAACGCTAGGCGTAGCCGATAAGGTTTGACGAATGGGTTGAAACGCGGCTGCCATTTCGTTTTCTTTGCCTTTCAGCCGTTCCGACCACTGAAAATGTACAATTATTTCCCCTCACGCGCCAGAATTCACTACAGCTCACCGTAAAAGACTGAATAGTAACATCCACCCGTTTTAGCAACATTTCCCGTCGCAGTTGATACTCTTTCATCATTTCTTCGTACAATTTATGCAAGTCCCACCACTGCTTTTCAGTCAAGACCATGGTGAGCAAAGGCTTGCCGATTAATTGTGGCGGGGCTTTGTTTACTAGTTCTTTCAACTGCAAAGGAAACACAACTAGTTCGTTGTTCTTTCGTAAAATGCTTGTTTACTTTGGGATGTAACTTTGAAAAAAGCTGTGACGGTGTAATATTCGGGGGAGGTTTCGACATATTCAGCATCTGCAGCAATTCTCGGAGATTTTTCGCAGTATCGCTTTCATTCTAAAGTGAAATCCGTAAATCACAATCTTTAATAATTGATAACGCTTAACATTATTCGATCTCTTTACCAAATTATTTTCAACAGCTTTTTTGGGCTTATTCACCGCAATCATTACACTAGCTTCCGCTTCCGAAGTTAGGAATAACAGTAATGTGATCCTAGCTTCCGCATCCGACAAGCGGTTAGAAACAGGACCTTCCATTAACGAAGTATACGGGCAGGCTAAATGTGAAATTGCGGTACAGATAATGGTGAAAGATTCTTGTAATTTCACGACATGTTTTACCCAGCTCTCGAAGTAGACCAGTAAGCTCCATGCAAAATGAGTCAGCATCTTCTGGCCCGGAAGTTGGATGGACACGTTCGTCCAAATCGTTGAGTGACCTGAGTTTGTCAGAAAGCCAAGAGACTAGACCAGTGAATTCCACTGAAGTCGCACCTCCGTTAATCGCTTTTTGAAGGGCTTCCACGTTGTTCACCGGACCGTCGTACCTGCATAACCAAATGACTCTTTTTAGTACGCGCAAAAAAAAAGTTATGAATACTTACCTAAGCACGTCCAACGACTCCAATATCTCTTCCATTACTATATTTTCCTAAATTTCTTTTATCGTGTTTGTAACTTGAATGCGATTCGTCAATGTTCGATTTAGTGAACGAAACAGTCATAGATGGCATTCCTTTCTCATGTGTCGATGCAAATAAAAATAATATTACTCCGAAAACAAGCCTGTTTAATTTAACTGATTCTAGAACGTTCTGGAAATCAATACTTAAAAGATTAAAATTAATACAAATATTCTCAGAAAGATTCTTTATTTGATAACGGAATTTGAGATTCCAACGCAAAGGTTGAATTCAACTTTCCTGCGTAGCTAAACTAATTTCGCATGTCTGCTACTAGAGGCGTCGACAGTCTTGTCATTTGCTGTGTTTTCCAACTTTCCTTACCTCCTTTCCACCTCCCATTCAATCCCGCGGGAGGGTGGAAAAGGCGGGAGACGGGGGCTTGTGGAAGTGGTGAATAGGGGGGAATGCTCCACGCCCAAGGCATAGACATCGCTGGCCACGCCAGGCAGGGGTCGTTGAAGTCCGTCTTGTGTGTTGTGTCTGGGTGTTTTGCAGCTCTCTGTTTTCTCGCAAATTTGAAGATTAAAAATTAAGAAAACTCCGGTTTTGAAGTGGCAGTGGAGGGCAGATGACAGTGTTTGGTATGTGTAATACCAAATCGTGGACTCGACTAGTCGTATTTGTGCGTAAAGTGCTTGCTTTCACTGCATGAGTTGGATTTTTAGTTAGTGCGACGCGACGGCCGCCATGCTGCTTTACCCGCCAGCTTCGGCCGTTGGACTTGGGTGACCATGGAAGTGAGGCAAACATAACAGGAACACCCAACGTGAGGCATTGCTTACTTGGGTATTCAACGAAAACAGCCAACGAGTCTATTTACCTGTGGTTAAAATTTCGGCCAGCTTGACCTCCCGACAGGCAAATTATTTCATGAACGTTCAAAAAACACCCACGGAAAGTTTAAACATTGACGTATTACTTGTCATAGCGAGGTTTTGTGGTTAAAGCAACAATAGACATTGCATTCTAACTCGTTGAAGCCCTGGATGTCGTGCACGCGTTCAAGTGAAAACGAGAGAAGGTAAGATAAAAAAAGCGCCAAATTTTCGAAAGGTCTAAACCCGACTTAAGAAAACCGGACTTGGAAAAGGGTTGCATTCCAAGAATCGGTCCGTTTTACCTAAACGAGAAACGTGAGCTTCCGTGCCTTCAAGTCTAATTCGAGTCATTTGACTCGTATCCGGTTTTTACATTCTGGAGAAATTTGCAATGCAAAAGTATTTCTTTTCCCCAACTTATTTTGCGCTTGTTGTGGGTTTCGGGTTCTTAAGCATCCCTGCGTACGCACTACGCAGTGTTATTGCTTCCATAAACCCCGCCTTTCTTATTATAAAGGCGTCAAAAGCACCCTGTTCCTTGTCGGAGATGTATAATGTTCTATTGGGTTCAAGTTTTCGCCATTTCCGAGACTAATTGTTCCTATTTTCTTCTCATCACAAGCGTCACAACACAGTTTGGACCACCAAGGATTGCTTTCGTCGCACTTCCGGTTCCGAATATCCTTTAAGTGTGACAGTTTGCTCTGGATGCGCTTTCTGCAGGAAGGAAAAAGTGATAGTTTCCCCGGAACGCCCGAAGACGCAAAAAGAAGTCCTGCATTATTATTATATGTGGAAGTATTATACCCGCATACAAATTCGCATACTGAAGAGGAAAATCCACGCTGGAGCGAAATACTATTTACCTCAGAGACCTGATCTAAAAGCCCTTAAGCTCCGTCCGTAAAACGAAGAGTCGTACGCGTGGTAAACGCCAGCCTCTTGGAACACCTGCGTATTATTAAACTGCGGTGCATATTTTTTTTAGTGATCCCAGCTTTTTTCGAAAAAAGGCGCGAGGAATATAGCGAAGGTAACATTTTCCATGCAGGGTCCCTTGGTGTGGCTCAACTCTGTGGTGACTGCCTCTGACCTTTCACCTGTTAGCAGTTCAAGTGTGGAGACACCTTACCTGGCTGTGGGAAGTTTTACCTCGACGATTTCCGCACTGGCCCCGGGGAGCAGATTCGCGCATCATTTCGCCATGGAGAGTTCCGTCCTCGTGCAAGCCAAACGCCCCGATTGGCATAAGCACGAGCAAATGATGCACCGAACCAAAAGTGAGTCATCAGCCTCTTGCCTTGTATAGTCGTAAAGCAAAGGTAAAACAAGAAAGGGAAAGGAAGGAAATTCGAAGAAGGGAAACCTAGTTTGACCAGTCCGCTGACTTGCGACTGAGCATTGGTTTCGTCTGCGTGTGAACCGATGTAAACAGACTCGGGTCCCATCTTAGCTCTGCTTAACGTTGGGTGCCGGTCTTAGGACCCTTATCCAACAAGTAAACGTGATCCACGCGTTGCCCAAAACAGACTGACTCAACAATGAAGTTCGACCTTTTTCTCCATTTCTGAGATCATTACACCTCGTTCTGTGCAACCTAACCGCTACCGGTCTTTGCCGAAACGTTGAACCACTAACCTTCATCGCTATTTGTTTATTGCGTTGAATTCACTTTTTAAAGTCCCCCAAGATGTCCACATTTGCGATTTGCGGGCTAAAAGATAATTTATTTATTTAAAAAATGTTACAATTGTGTAGTTGCACTTTAATTTAATTTTATTGAAATTTCACTTATTTTACTGTAATTTCTTTTTTGTCATATTTTAATTTTTAGACATGGCGGGAAGCGACGTAGATTATTGCCACCTTGTATACTATCAGTTAGGTACATCGTACCAAAATGTTATATTTTAAATATTATTGTATTTTTATTTATAATATAACTACTATTATATTGGACAGCATATTACTTAAATGGTATAAATGCGTTTTTCAATTATAGGCTTATTCAGCTTATTTCTATGTATACTAGTTATGTGCCAATCCTCTATACAGTAGAACTACGCAATTACAGCGTAGCCAACGTGTTTGGAAATCTAGGAATTGAAGTTTACTTACCTTGTTAGTAATCCGAAGAAAAGTTTATTTCTCAAGTAATTGAAATGAGCAATTGCAGAAATGAACACGTTTGTTTTTATATGATCTCTCGAATTCTGATACCGTACTAGTCTCCGTAGTGTTTTTTTTTTTCTACAAAAGTACACTTATAATTCTTCATTTCTACAAAAGTACACTTATAATTCTTAAGTCAGCGTTGAAATGCGTTTGATTAATCTATATAAAAATATTGTCACTTCTACTGTTATTAATATTATACTATCATGATTACTGTAGTAGCATAATTCTTGCCTTTCTCAGATTTTAGTAAAAATATTACGTTTAAAATTTTTATATAAAATTATTTATTAATCGTGTTATTAAAATTAATTGTAATATATAATGGATTAAGCACTTGATTTTTATGCTGATTTTTATAAGTTGTTGATTTGGTTCGACTTGTGCGGCTCGAAAAAAGGATGTTGGTAATGGAAGTTTTCACGACTAATTCGCAAGGTTTTAAATTACCATGGGCCGCGTACGGGAATCGTGGAGTTTACCTACGTCCACGGTAGCCATATGGCGAAAAAGGGGAGAGGCGAAAAGCGATGGGTAGGCGGGGGTGCGAGGTGGGTTATAAAACTCGACTCGGTACCCCTTGTTGCTAATCAATACGCCGCGAGAGTCCAGGTGATCCTGAAAGAAGCCTCTTTGGCTATGTTGGGGTTCATTTTTATTATCTTCTCCTGTCTTTTTCCACCCTTTCATTTAGTACAGGAGTCATGTGTCGTTGTTTGTTTTGTATACCGAAAGAAACTCCACTGGCCTTGTTATGCTTTACAAACTTTAGTAAAAAGCCCTCAGAAGAGGGAAAAAACGAAACGTAGAAAAACGGGAGGCAGGGAGAAGGAGCTGGAGAAAATCGCTTATTGTTACCTGGACTAACCCTTTTACCTGGAAAAGATGCTGAAAATAGTCCGAAATCACGTGGTGTTTATGTGTGATTCCGGGAACCACGCGGTGGCTCGCTATTGTATTGTACTAGTTTGGTATATGCCCTGCGAAAGATTGAGGGCAAGTTTGCTGTGGACTTTTATTGAGAGGGATTGTGGGGGAGGGGAAAGAGCATTATTCCAGGATCCCTGTACTGCATGAAAATACCCATGTTTGGGATGAAGAGAAAAAGGTTAGTGAACTTCACCTTCAAGACTTGCTACTAGGCCGCACTGAGAAAGCTAGCCGAGGAAAAATGTGGAAGCTGAGAATTCAACTCGGTAAACAATGACGAAGTGGAATTTTGGTCCACTGTATTCCAAGTATTTGCGTAGGATTTGGCAACTTAGTCCGTTTAGCTACATACTGAACTGCTTAGCGATTCCAGTTTGCGTCTCACGCTCTATACAAAACTTTGGTTTATTGAATACTACCAGATTCGTTCCTGTACTTCGAAATTAAAGCATGCTGATTGTGACTGAAACTGAAATTCACAATTGGTGAAGTTGTACAAGTGTGCTGTCACAGTTTATTCGACGTAAAGAACCGTAAGTTCAGTGTTACGATCAGGCAGATCTTGTGTTAAACCGGTATGCAAATAAGTAGAGTGCACTAAAAGCACACTTGTATTAGGAAATCTGGCAACACACAAACGCAAGTAGGCAGTATAGAGCACGTGTCAGAAACTAAAGCAAGCCTCGTTTTTTGACTCCGGATTTTAAGAAAGGAAGAGGTCAAAATAGGGAGAAATAAAAGTGTGTATGCTGTAGGCTATTTTCGTGGTCTTGGAAGTCACAAAAGCCGCCGTCTGGGCGTCCCGGCGTCCTCCCCTGTAAATAACACCGGAGGGTTTAGGCTTCCTGATTTCCTTTCCTTACCTCAAGGTCTTCAGTGAGAACGCCACGTGTTATTGTTCCACGGAATTTTATCCCTGGACTTGTGACTCAGCAGAGTTATGCAAATAAATCCGGTAGTGCGCGTGGTGGGAATATTTTTTGTTGTTGTCCTTCCTTCCGCCCCCTTACGTTCTTCCACATCACCCGGGCTTTGGGAGAAGGTAAACGTGTAGTTTGCGATTGTTTGCAAAAGGCTGGTTTCATAAGAGCTGTCTGTCTAATTAATAGACACGTTGTGGGTGGGAGAATGTGACGTAAGCGTCGCAGAAAGTACCGCACCCTGCGCCTGTATGCGCCAAGCTTGTTTTGTTCTGCTACTGGGGCTCTTGTGTGCGAGAAAGAACTCTAGGAGCCGAGTTTGGGTATAGGACAGGCCAAAAGCGAAGGGCGATGGCAAAGACCCCGAGCCGGGGAAATTGTCGTTTCCTCCGGTGCAGCACCCAGGCACAATCCCCCCACAAACACTGGAATGGGTGGTATGTCAAGGCGGCGCCGCATGGCGTCCAGACAGATGACGGATGACTTGGACAGGGTTGAAAAACCGAGGCTTCCCGAAAGCAATACACAGGGGGAAGGAGGTGTAGCGTACCGGACTGTACACTCTGGGCGCTGAACTAGGTAGAAAGAAAATTTTTGCAAAAGCGATGGGGAGAAATGGGAAATAAGCAACAAAACATATTGAGGGAAGACAGGAAGGAAAGTAGAAGATAAATGAAGGTAGATAACGATAATGAAGTAGAACGAAGAGAGGGTAGAATGGGAGAAAGGGCTCCCACATAAGGTGCGTACCCTTGGCAGAGACCCTAGACACGTGTGCGAATTTTATGGCCATCTTACCTGGTCCACCTGCAATTTTTTAAAATAATATTTGGTAAGGGGTAATTTTTCCGTTTAGAGTTCTTTTCTTAATAAATGTAACTTTTTTCGTTTAATTAATAAAAATCTGTAATGCACGAAAAAGAAGGGAATGCGTGCAAAGTCAGGGAAAAAAGAGAAAGAATAGCAAGCTAACAAGCACAAGATAATGTAAATAATGTCCCTAGACTAATCGTACATTTTTATTTTATTGCGTGAGTATGATTCGGAGGCATTCTTTACTTTTTCCACGATGTTCTGTATATTATTTTAATACTTTTGCCGTAAAATGAAGGAATATAATTAGTGTGTAGTGCGGAAATCTAAAAGAAATTCCAGGCTTTGAATTAGTCCAGAACTTATTGGAGCAGTTAATGTGTCGTTAGTAGTGTAAAATAATGTTATAGTGGGCTTTTTAATATATGTATGCGTTTGCTTTTGGAGAATTATAGTGAACTGAATTATAGCTACTGTGTACAACGGGAAGGTTAATTATTATTAGACTAGCGTATTTGTTCGAAATGTCTAACCGTTTTTGTTCGTCACCTGTAAAACTTACCATAAGTCAATTTATTTCGGTGACTGCTTGATTAATTTTTATTTCAGTAATTAGTATTCACTCAAGTCACAAAAAATCGTCAGCAATCTTGTTAGCATGATGGAAGTAGTGACGCTTTCTTTTAAAGGAATGCGCTTGCATTTCTAACGGTCATCAACATCCCGATTCGTGGATACAGTTTTGTCGAAAATATGTCCGGTTGATGGGAGTCTGGATTAGTGGGCTTGTGTTGAAAACTGAAGTATTAAAAAAAAGCTTCTAGGTTGGAATGGTACGCATATGGTGAAAGTCCGTCTTATTTTCGTCATTTGATTGATAACGGCTTATTTATTCGTAAGACTCAGAGATAAAGCGCACCCCCAAAAGAGTGAATTAGCCTAGTTTAGAGATGTCCTACTTTATTGCGTTATCGTGGAACTTTTGAACTGTGCGTGATGCCAGTTGCTATTATGGGAAGTTTGTTTAATCTGGGAGCAATAGCGCTTTTTGCTATGGATCTAGAGCAATTAAAAGTAACTCAACCATTCCCTTGGCTTGGGTGACATCATTCATTCATAACTTGTGTGGGCAAAGTTTTGCGTTGAGGAAGTTGATGAGAAAGGACGTGCGACAGTGAAGTGGTAATGATAGTGTTGCGCAAGTTCTCTTTTTTCCCATGCGTGGCTTTGATTCACAGGAAAAACGGGAGGGGATGTTGGCTTTCAATGGCAGTGTCATGAGATGCGATGAAAGACGAGTCTTAAATAGTCAAGTAAAGCGAGTTAAAGCTTTAGTATGATTATGTCAGGAGAGAACGAGCTCAGATCACGCCACTGCGATTTTTTTTCTTTTCTTCCTTGGCACCTGCCATACGTAAAAAACCAAACGATGTTTGGGCTGTTTTTTAAGCTTAAGCAAATTACAAACCTCAACAGAAACCACATTGAGAACTTAGGCAATGTTGTTCTTTTTTACCTCGATTTAATTCCCGTGAACTTTTCTTGAATTCTTGACTTTTGTTTCTTTCTTTATTGGATAATGGTATCACGAATAATTATGTGTTCTTATTAAAAAACTAAATTTTTCTGTGGCCTTGTCCTGAAATGCTCACTGGGTGGTGTTTTCCTCCGCAGTTCATTTTTGGTGCATTTCAGGGAGAAAATAGTTCAAGGACTTTCGCACTTTATCGAGTGCAACATTGGACATCGTTATAACGGTAGGATTTTTAGAATGGGGAAAAGTGGAGAAAAGCGTTGAGGGGTAAATGAATGCGAGTTTGACGTCACGACAGGTCCACAAGCTTGAAATGTTATAATTGTGGGAGAGCTTGGCATGGATTAAAGCAGGCCAAAAGCGAACAAACGTTCCGGGCGTGGGCCCCTAGTAATGGGTCCAAGGATGGGATTGTAAAGCTCTACTTCCGGTGCATATTCTTAAGAGAGAGGCAGAAGACGGGACGGCACCAGCATCTCGTTAAGCTTGTTGACTTTCGAGGAGATTACATAAGAGTGAAGGATTCTTTGCTTTTGCCCTATGTTGGCTTCCCGGTTTGTTTTCCCCTTTTTTATTCTGTGTTCAACCCATGTGGGAGCTATTTATACGTCCCATGTACTGGAGTAATACAATACACATGGGAATATTTTCCTCTTTTAGCGTGCCGATGTCATGACTAAGAATGCGGATGCTCTGCAACGACTAGGAAACAGATCGCAGATTCACGTGTTGTTTACGAGAACCTGAAAGCAAGAATCTTCTCAACGAGCTTTATAAAGTGATTCTTACTCGAAGGTTGTACAGTACATTAGCTTCCTCACAAAATAGCCGTGTTTTGTGTTCAGAGAGCTCCTAAATGCAGATTTTTTTCCCCTTTGAGTCTTTGCCTGTTTTTGTGAGTGAAAAATGTAGGTACGCCCAAAAGAGGGGGCAAATTAGGTTCATTGGCAAAGAAATGTGGAGCTTTAAGAGAAACTTTTTTATGTCTTAAATTTTGTGTTTAAATTTTTTACGGCACTTTTGAAGTTTGAAGGATGTACTCCAAGTCCTTTTCGTGACTGAAATGCATGTTTTGGGGCTCACCACGCACCTTTCCCTGAGAAAAGCTGCTCGTGTTTCTATTCTGTCGTCGCCAAATTTTCTCCTTATTAAACATGTCTTTTTTTTTAAAAAAAAAAAAAAAAAAGATCTACCGTGGAACTTAATTAAAATGTAAAGCAAAAAGACGCGAGTTAACACATCTTACAGCGTGTTTTTGTACATTTTTTGTAGGTGGTGATATCTCATTACCTTTGCCCATGAGTACAAGTGTGGCAGGGAGTGTCTCGGCTAATTCCGGATCCGCCTCTTCGCGCTCCGCCCACAGCACGACGGTTTATGGGCACTTAGTACCGGAAGAACAGCTGTCGATCTTGGGCCACAACTTGGGCGTGGGTGCCCTGGGAGGCGTTTCAAGTTCAGTGTCCCTTCCGGGCTCCGCCCCCATGGGCAATTCCAGTGGGCCACACAGCATCGGCCCGTCCTCGGATCTCCAAACCATGCAATCTCGAATACCACACCATTTCAGGGATCCTGCTAGCGCACCCTTACGAAAACTCTCCGTGGATTTGATCAAAACCTATAAGCACATCAATGAGGTAAATCTCCCGGTGCCGATACACTTTTGAATATCTTTTAATTTCTTTTATTTTAGTATTATTATCTTTTATTATTATTATCTTTTAATTTATTATTATTATTATTATTATTATTATTATTATTATTATTATTATTATTATTATTTTGCACATCACGATCCTGGAAGAAATTTTCGTGCTAAGGGTTACGAACTGAAATAATGCGGGTATTTTACTGGGACAAACGTAATTTTTGTAGCGTACGAGTATCGTGATACCAGCTTCACACGGGTTCTAAGCGAAGAAAGCGTGCGACATTGGTTTAGCTTTCTAATACCCTTAATCACGTAGTAAATAGCAGGATGAGAGTCCAATACCACGAACTACACGACTGCAAGGCAAACAATAGTCGGAGCCGTCTTACCCAGCTCAGAATATTCAACAGAGTGCAAAACAAGATGCTTATGAGAAGTTAAATGTTGACTTAATTACTGTCAACTAACTCTTTATAATTTGTCCTCTTTTATAGTTTAAATAATATTTTTCAATAATTCATTGGACGTACCAGGACCGTGTGTTTTTATTATGGCCAGTGAGATAGGAAAGATCGGTCAAACCATGCTTTATGGTGCTGATGCGTAGGCCGGATAAACGGAAAGCCAGTTAGCTGGTAAAATTGGAATAAGTGATAAAACACAACAAAATCATGCGAATACAATAGAAGTCTTCCACCCACGCTTTAGTGATGAGAGGTTTTGACCATTTTTTCTCCGCAGGTCAGTGTTTGCTGCATATTATAGTAAATTCTCGTTATAACGTACCATTTTATAACGAACTTTTGGTTGCAATAGGCGGAAGTTAAATCAACGAACTTCGAATATGCATACAAGATTGTGTGAAGTTTCATTCGTATTACACAAAGTACAGTAACGCTCTTCGAAGTTTACTTGGAACGTAATTCGCTCATTAAATAAATTATAATTTTAAAGACAAAAACAGGAGCATTTTATTTTTGGAATGATTGCTTTTTAACTTAACAGGAGTAGTATACTCTTGATACTTTGTACACTGATACTTGGTAGCCATTTTAAGAGTTTAATGTAGTTAAGTAAGCAGTCATTTTTCTGAGAAAGTATTACATTCGTTGAATATTGCACATTCGTTTTTTCCCCCAGAATACACAATATACTTAATTCGTGAAGTAAGTATTTTCCAAGTTATCGCTTGTTTAAGCGTCGCTGGTGAAGAAATTTTTTATTGTAAGTTAAAAATGTATTTGGCAGCATCGTAGAAAAAGTTGTGCAAAAGAACACAGCATTTGGCTAATTGGTGTTGTGCTCGACTGCTGTTGATGAGTTTCGGGGCGTCTTTTGGGTGGGTGGAGGGTAGATTGGGGGCGCTGCTCAAGGAAATAGGGAAGTCGAGCATTCTTATGGCTCTGGAGAGAATTTTGGCAAAAGGGCAAAGGGAAGTTTGACGTCAGGACTTGGGGTCGACTGGAGAGGACTCGAAGCTGCCTTTTTAGCCCACTCATTGCCATGCTTGTGACGCCGCTCCAGACGTCTGCGACGCCATCGACGCCTTCCCGCGTTGGCTTTTTTTTTATCTTTTTACTTTCATATTTTGGGCTCGCAATCCCTTTTTTGTGAAGGGTATTGTCAATTTGCTTTTTTTTTCCTCTTCCTCACCCACAGTAGCCCTATCTTTTCTTGTCCTCCTCAAGCTTCTGTTTCTGTTACTGGTTCTCTTGAACTTGTTATAGTACATTTGGAGTGTGCTCTGAAGGGAAAGGGCGAAAAGGGAGGGAAGGTCGCGTGCTGCTATTTTCTAGTCGAGCGAGGAGTCATTACTGCCTCCTTTAATGTCATTGGTAGTTAGTGTCACCGAGCAGTTTCGATTGACTTAGGAAAGGGCAAAAGCTAAGACAGACGCGCTGTTTGACTACTTCTACCCCGCAGTAAAAAGCCGGGTTGCTTTGAAAAACCTACCGTAAGGTGATTTTCCCGGAGCCTCTTTTCTTCCTTGTGTAGCGTACTTGTTTGCAAACAGTGTCCTATCGCTTTGAGCAGAGTGCAGCATCGAAGGTTTTTAGCTTCGCCAAATAATTGTCTATTGGCTCAGCTGCGCTGAAGGCTCAAGATTCTCAAGATTCATTTTTTCCTCCTTGCAAGATCGCTTTTCCTTAATGATCGGAGACCGATCTTGACGAAAAGAAAATCACCCAACAGCATTTCTTTTCCCGAGCAAAGAGCTAGGGACATCTTAGTACTATGAAAAACGAAACTGAAACTCGTGGCAGGTGCTTGGGAACGAGGCAAGCCCATGTTTCTCAAGCGAGGATCTAAACCACAAAACGCTAAGATATTTGTATTTTCTCTGATTGTTGTAAAGGTGGAATAACAGTAAAATTGCCAATAGAGACCATGGATGGGTTTAGGCGATAAATGGTTTTGCAACCTTTCGTTTCCCATTCGTAGGTTAGAATTATGACTTCATTGTATTAAAGGAAAACAAGTGCATTTTTTGTGGGGAAAAGCTTGCGGGTAAGCTTGCACTTTTTCGTTAGAAAAATTCAAATTGGCGTTTCCGTTATAGCAAAATAATCCCGTTCGTAAGTCCTCCACGCGAGTCCCCAGCTGCTCGCGTCTTCGAGAGCCCCTAAAATTCTGCGGACTAGGGCTAAGAAAGACTAAGCCCTCATTTCTTTTAATAGCAAAAGGGCATTAAAAAAAGACCAGGTCTAAACTTGCTTTTTAAACGCTAATATAATGTAAAAAAAAAATCTTTAAACTAATACTGTAGTGAGAATCTCGTTATAACAAACCTAGTAGAAAAAATTATTCGGTATATCAGACGTGTCTTCTCTACATTTAAATACTCGGGACAGTAAAAGCCGTACATTATAACTGACAGTGCGTGGTAGTAGTGCTCGTTGTAACGAACTTTGTGTTAGTTGGGCACGTAATTGGTCTTAAAATTTCAGATACTTGCTCCCTATTGTTGTGCACAATGCAGAAGATTTTGTGATATTGTGTGAACGGAGTTCAGATCTTAAGATTCGGTGCCGGATCACTGAAGAGAGAAAACAAAATCAGAAAAGAGCGGGAAATAAGATAGCAAAATCTGACTCAACGAAGTCTTTTGTAGAGGAGAGGGATCAGAAGAGAAGCACTCTTACGCCTGACAATAAGGTTAGGAAGCGGTTTGCGTCTTGCGGTCGATCTTAATGAAGTGCAACATTTTCATTAACCCATAGCACAAGGAGCCGACCTTTTCGGAGTCTTTTTCGTTACTCTCGCCGTGCGAGGGAAAACGAGCTTCCGAAATGAGATGGGGAAAGGTGACAGGAATAAATGAAGAGACACACTCGTTGTGTTGGAAGTGGGGAAAAGAATAATACATAAATTGTAAGTCCGGTATTGAAGGGAGAGGGAGGGGAAAATAACATTGCTTCGTCATTTGTCTTATCCAATTAGCGTGCTGATTTTCCTGCATGTGACAGTTAATACGAGGACTGAGTACTCGATTTGTCTGGGAAATGCAGGGAGCAATGGATGTTGAGTGGGTGTCGAGACAAGGTGAAGGTGACTACATTGTTTTTCTTCTTTTTAATAGGTGTACTACGCGAAGAAGAAACGCCGGGCGCAGCAAAGTCAAGGCGAAGATGCTCAGTTGAACAAGAAAGAGCGGAAACTCTATAACGATGGCTATGACGACGACAACCATGATTATATCGTCAAGCATGGAGAAAAGTTTCTCGACCGATACGAAATCGATTCTTTGATTGGAAAAGGCTCTTTTGGACAAGTAAACTTCAATTCTTTCCTTGTATAGCTAAGAAAATTTGGCTTTTTTCAGTGAACAGCTTTAAAGTTTCCCAGTGAAGCTAGCCATACGTAATGAAGGATTCCCAGGCCGTATCTTCGTCTAATTTTAAGATTACAAGCTCTTTTGGCGTGTTGCAATTTTAATAAGTCGGTGGGTGGCACAAGAGAACCACGCTCTTTCTGCCGCTGCGTGTATGCGTTGCATTCTATTGCTGCAACGAGATCTCTGTTCCGCTTGTTCAGCTTTGTAGTAATGATTTATCAGACTTGGGAGGGGTTAAGTACGAGAAAAAAGGTACAGGCAAGCGTATAAACGGGCTGTTGACATGAGGAAATGAGGGAGATGGGATAGGGACATGCCACATGAAGGGTAACAAATGGTCGGGTTATGCAATGCCTAGGCATTTTAAGTTGCGAGGGCCTTACAATGGGGTTCTAAGGTGGCTCTGTTGGAATACGGTGTATTGAAGGGTGCTTAAGAAAGGGCACGTGGTGTACCGTTTGAAGAGCGACAAGGGAAATCAAGTGCTTCTCGGTTTCCGTTTGACAGCCTGTCTTGCCGTAAGAATAATACTTCGTAGGCGTTCTTATACCATTTTGCATGCGGATTTGAACTATAGGATAGAAAGAAAAATGATACACGGATGGAAAGGGGTTAAAAGTATTTTTTACTGTTCAGGGGGTATTTTTCTTAGTTCAAGAGGGAGAGAAAGTGGACCGGTGACCTACTCGTAGAACTGCGTAGTAGTTCTTGTCGGCCCAAGGTCTTTTTTGTTTTGCTAGATTGCCGCTGTTCTGTTTTCTTCCGGAGCAAAAAGCAAACCCTCGCTCCCATCCTTCCTTGTAGCCACCCTCCGGTCCGTAGTCACGTGATGAACTGACGTCATAGCCAAGGGGGTTCGTATTGATCGTCACTGGGAGCAGGAAAGGGTTAAATAGGCTAGGGAGAGGAAAAGAAGCCGGGAAGGGGCGGGAGAAAGAAAAAAGCAAAACAGCCTGTGTATTGCGACCGTCTTGGGCGAAAACGCCGAGAAATAAAAAATGGAGCTTTTATTTAAAAATGCGACTTAACCATCGTTAGGGGATTACTTCTTACGCGAAACGAAGGCGAGAAAATTGGAGAGTTGGGGCAGAGAGGGACATTTTTGTGTACCAATAAAGGTTAGGGGAGGGTGTTGTAGTTGGAAACTTGTTGAGTTGACTCATGTATTGCTCTTTATGTTTATATTAACGTATTTCTTTCCCGGGGTTGCACGTTCTTGGCAGGTTGTGAAAGCGTACGACCATGAAGAGCAATGCCACGTGGCGATCAAGATCATCAAAAACAAGAAGCCTTTCCTAAACCAAGCCCAGATCGAAGTCAAATTATTGGAAATGATGAACAAAGCCGATGCGGAAAACAAATACTACATTGGTAATCTGAGCATTTCTTCTAGTGATGCGTTTTTGTCTGTTGGCGTTCTGCTTTTCGCCGTGCTATTTGGAGTATCATTGCTCATGCGTCTGCTTCCACGCAGTTGCTGGCAAGGACAGGAGAGAAAGGACAAATAAATTGTTTGATCTTCTTTTTTTTTTACAGTGAAATTGAAGAGACATTTTATATGGCGAAACCACCTGTGCCTCGTCTTTGAGCTGTTGTCCTACAACTTGTACGACTTGTTAAGGAACACTAATTTCCGGGGCGTTTCTCTCAACTTGACGCGGAAATTTGCTCAGCAGTTGTGCACGGCATTGCTCTTTCTTTCCACGCCGGAATTATCGATCATCCATTGCGACTTGAAGCCTGAGAACATCTTACTGTGTAACCCGAAACGCTCAGCCATCAAAATTGTCGACTTCGGCTCATCCTGTCAGCTAGGGCAGCGAATTTACCAGTATATCCAGTCGCGGTTTTATCGTTCACCTGAAGTCCTCTTAGGCATCCCTTACGATCTGGCCATCGACATGTGGTCCCTGGGTTGCATCTTGGTGGAGATGCACACAGGTGAACCCTTGTTCTCCGGCGCCAACGAAGTGGATCAGATGAACAAGATCGTGGAAGTGCTGGGCATGCCGCCCAAACATCTCCTGGACCAAGCTCACAAGACACGTAAATACTTTGACAAGCTGCCGGACGGCTCGTATGCCCTTAAAAAGTCCAAAGATGGCAAGAAGTATAAAAGTGCCGGTACCCGGAAACTCCACGACATCATCGGCGTGGAGACAGGTGGACCGGGTGGCCGTCGGTTGGGTGAGCCGGGTCACTCGGTCTCGGATTACCTCAAATTTAAAGACCTCGTCACGCGGATGTTGGACTACGATCCCAAACATCGCATTACGCCCTATTATGCCCTCCAGCACAACTTTTTCAAGCGAACTGCCGACGAAGGCACCAACACTACCAATTCCACCTCCACCTCGCCAGCCATGGACCAGAGTCACGTGGTCGGACACGCCCACAGCCCTGCCAGTGGTCACGGGCCAACCACTGCTAATCTCGTGCCTGGACTAGGGGGCGGGGCTAGCGGTTCGGGACGAGCGCGCTCTGACCCCACCCAGTCGCATTTTCACTCCGTGTTACCTTCCACCTCCTCCACCGCACCGGTGCATTCATCGTTCACCCAAACGGCGCAAGCCATGGATTGCGAAAGCCCGCGAACTACTAACCTAGCCACGCAAGGCCACGCCCAATCAAGGACCCAAGGCCTGGACCATAGTCACAATCAACGGTCTCGCTACTCCCACCCTCGCATGTTAGTACCGGACCCGCCCCCTGTGAATATGACCAATCTGAACCCCGTCTACTTGCCCTCTGCATTTGACTGTACCCAAAGTGGTAGCCTCAACATGCAGTTACCAGGGTACCCCTCGCCCAGCTCTGCCTACACCGCCACTTACGTGAACTTAGCTAGTATGGGCAACCTCCAGGCGCCGGGATCGGCGGCCTTGAGCAATCACAGTTCATACTTTATGAACCCACCTTTCCCTTTCACCAGTGGGACTTCCTTTAGTAACTTTGTGGGAGTGGGGATAGGCGTGGGGAGCGGACATACAGTGACAAGCTCGGGAACCGGGCCAGGACCGGGCTCCACGATGGGACCTATGAGTGTAGGACCGACGAATGCAACGATGGACCCCAGCGGGACAGCCAACAGTGGCAGTAGCAGTAGTAGTGTTGGTAAAACGGGGAGCCGGAGTGCAGAACGATCTGAAAGTCCCATGGTGGGAGTTTGTGTCCAGCAGAGTCCTGTTGCGAGTCATTGAGTGATGGGAACTTGATATACTATATTGTTCTTAATTGTTACACGAAACGAAAAATTGGAATGCTTTTTTTAAGAAAAAGAAAAAATGGTTTTGACGCAACCACAGCCATGGTGATTATGTAAAGCTTGTTTGGCTTGGGTGTACGGAATGCGAGAAAGTTGGCTTCGTCGAAAGGCACTGTACCGGATGCTAAAAACCAGGAAGTCTCTGCAAAGAAATATTTTGCGGGAGTGTATGGAGGATTTTGCTCAAGCGTTGTGGTTGGACATGGAAGACGGTTTAGTTAACCCGTGTGTTCTTGTCTGTGCTGATATGTTAATTATCATCAAGATTAAGATTTTTCCCGACCTGTTTTTTTTTCCTACCCCATGGGAAGATATGAATTTTTATGATCACATGCGAGGTTGGTGTTACGACGGTTTTTGCAAGTTTCCAGGCAAGAAGGGGAGGGGGATGAGGGTGATTTTTATTATTTGGCGCATAAAACCGTAATGTACACAGAGTAAGACTCTGTCACAAGTGTAGGCACATTACATAGTTAACGTTTTATTTTTGATTTTTCTCCCGTGGTATTGAGCAAAGCTACAATAAGCTTATGGAGATTTTCGTATCGAACCCGATTAGGTTGTTGGCTAATAAAAAAACATATTGTATGCTTTTATAAAAGAAAAGGCACCGGATGTAAATCATGAGGCGCTTTTCTGTTTGCGAAAGCCAATTTACCCCTACAGTAGTAAGCAAGTTTGGTGCGGTTTTTATTTTATTTTTATTTTATTTTTTTTTTAACGAAAAAAAACTTCCCTTTTTTAGCAACCGAGCGGCCCCAAGTCAATGTCAGAATAATTCATAACATGTATCCTGAGTGTGTTGGCAAGAAAAGAGAGCAAAACGAGCAGCTATAATGTAAAAGATACCTCCGTAGACACGTACAATATTTTCATTTCTGTCTCAGTTGCCTTTTCTGTAGGCGGCCTGTCGTGACAAGTACATAGGAAAGCAAAAGCTCTGGTCTCATTCTTGATAGTACTTTGGTTACCAAAAAGAAATTTGACAACGGAACACAATATGTCAGTAATAAAATAAACTTTACCCACGCATTTCCCGGTACCCAGACATGATTTTTAAAAGATATAGAATCGTATGCAACGTGTAAACGTCACAAAAATTTCACACTAAATTGGCGAATCTTGCTTTACAAAACTGAGAAATTCCTTATTAGAGAATTAAATAAAGAAGAATAATGGGTTTTGCATTGACTTTAATGTATCGAAGTCGCTCTTTGACCAGCCGGCCTTTTTAACAACTTCCAACTTTTTTACATCGTTCTGCTCCTTGGTTTTTCGTTGGTTAGGAGACCATAACGTAATCGAAAATTTGTAGGACTTTCTTTCTTACAGTTATAAGGTAGTGGAGAGGTTAAGCAACCTCCGATATTTGCAATACCATTTACGAGTTCCTACGTCATGAACCCGCTTAGAAACGACCCTCTCGCTCCCGCGCTTTTTTTTTCGTACGAAACAAAAATTAGAGTATCATTCGTGCCCGGCCCCTCTTATTCCGCACCCTTTTGTTTGCTTGGGTAATTATTATTCATGTTGATCTATTGGTGATGTTGTACCTCTACTCCATCGTATGTTCAATCAACTTGGAATCGAATGTAAATGTATTATTGACATCAAAGACAATAATTCCATGCGCAAAAAGGTTGATTTTTTACTCATTTGAAAGAACAAGTGTTCCATCAACGGCCCCCTCCCCATTTAGCCCATGCCATACGTAACCGTTGACTGTGCTTTGCAGTTTAATACCTTTTCTACTTTTTTCCCTTATTTATTTATTTATACATTTTTCTTGCTTTGTACAAGACTTGTTATTGCGGAAAGAAAGACCATTTGATTTTGAAATGATTTCGCAAAAGTTCTGTGGGTGGGAGCTGCTGTTTGGCTGTGTGACTTCTTTAATTTATTGATAAGAGTTGTTTCCTCCTTTCTCCCTGGATAGTTAAAAGAAGACTAAAAACTTTATTTGTGTTTTTGCCAGTACTGTAAATAAATCCAAACACGCAGATTGTGAAAGCGATGTATTCTTTATTACGGAGTGGTAAGTTAGAAGTTATAGCAACAGGAAGAGAAGTAAATCTAGTCCTTTTTCGCCAAGGTGTCACGGCTGTCACGAACTCGCAAAATTGCTTTGGAGCCTTTTGCGACGAGCAATCTGAAGGAGACGTACAAGTTAGAAGAAGGTAAATAGAGTACAAACTGAGCGAAACGTAAATCATAACGTGACTGAAAACTTACTTCGTAGTAATAGTGGGGAAATATTGACAAGAATATAATAAGGCTAAAACCGGGTTTAAAGCAATCCAAGCTTCTTCCAAACGATTGATAATTGCAATGGCACCAAGATACGCGCAGCGTTCGGTACTCATCCGCTTGTCTGTTGCTTGCATTGGTGTGCCGAATATCTAGGCAAAGACGCCGTTTTTTACTTTCAGAATAAATAATTCTAGTATTTAAAAAATAATATTAACAAAGATCAGAACAGCTCCGGAATCAATCCATCTGTTACATTCCCTTCACAAGACAGAAAACAGGAACCAGGGAATTAATGCAATACCACTAAACTTGTAACTTTGCCATAAAATAAGTTTGTAAGTAAAAGAAAACCTTTGACAAGGACGGGCTATTTTTCGTAAACTAATTACCTGGCCTGGCTTCTCAGTGTAACAATTTTCAAGGAGGTTAGAAAATACAGGACCCGGTATCAGCAAGGTAATGTCTATTCCTGTATGGGATTTCTCTAGGCGTAAGCATTCGAAATAGCCCTAAAAATATTACTTATTACGAATGAATAAAAAAGAGCAGTTTGCGTACCTGTAACGCGTGCTTGGATCCTGTGTAACTTGCAGAGTATGGTAGTCCGAACTTCCCGGCGATACTTGAGTTGACCACAATATGCCCAGATTTTTGTTTCATAAAAAATGGCAAGACTTGACGAGTTAGAGCTACTAAACTGAAAACGTTCAGTTCGAAAAGCTCTTTGTCGACATGAATGTCGATGGAATCCCATTGAGCTCGCTGAGAACGCCCCGCGTTATTAATCAGTATATCGAGCTATAAACAAGTAAGAATCAACTCTGAAGTAGGCTATTTATACAGTAGCGGTCAAAAATGGCTTTACATGTCCGAAGTGGTCCAGCAGTTTTTGGAAGCACTTTTCGTGGCTTTCTAACACCGTTACATCCATAGGTACCACAAGAACGTCTTCAGGAGTTAACCCGGCTGCCTTACCGATTTCTATACACAACGGGAACGCATATAGTTTGTTAAGTTAATTTATAAGGCACTGTTACCGAGGCATTTCTGCCGGACTCGCAACAATTCCGATTCCCGTCGAGCAGATAACGCGAGTTTACCACCATTACAAGCAATAGTATAGGAAAGTTGCTCCCCGATCCCACTTGATGCACCAGTGATCCACACTACTTTCCCTTTGTAATTGCCTGAAAACTTGGTTCTTAATGAACAATGAAAATTCGGTTACTAATGGGAAGAAACTCACTTAATTTCTTGCCAAAGCGCTCATAAAAGCTTAATGACCAATCACAATCCAATTGCCAGGTAATAATAGAAAAGATGACAAATAACAGGACCGGGAGCACGCAGAGAAGCCCGATTAGTTCAGTGTAACTCATGGTCGACATTGCAGCAAACAGCAGCTCCGGTTCTGAAGTTGTAGTGACGCCATGCAATCCAAAAAATGTTCATTAATATTACTCAGTTTTATCGCTTTTTTATATTCAAAACTATTCGAAGTAACCCCATCCTCCAGCGTTCTATCACACTGTGTGTTGGCTGAATTCCCTGATTGAAGGCTTTGTCGCCTTAATTCACAAATAGCTTGTTCTGTGCGGGAGCCACGCTGTGACTTACCAAAGGTGCACCTTCTACGTTTTTTTCCTCTTTTTAAAAATTTACTTGTTTTATTCCTCCGTATTATATAATAAAGTTGGGAATTATTTCCGGTGTTTTTACAAGCTTTCTTTTCGTAACGTTGCGTGATACCATAAAATTAATTAAAGCAACATTCCTTATAATGGAATAAATTGCCTGACAGATCAGAAGTTACCTTTTCTGTTACAGAATCTAGTTATTTCACAAGTTTCTGTAAGGCATTTTGGTAAGACACCGTGCGACGTGCGAAAAGGCTCTTGAGAATTTTATGTTGAAAGTTGTTTTGTCGGCCACCTTGGATTTCATTTTAATGTATCGCGAACTTTTACAGTCCCAAGGAAAAAATAAGTCTCGGCAATTACAATACCTCACAAGTTTCCCGTGTTAAATCCTTTCTTGGCTTCGAAGTTTGATAACAAGTAGTTAAAATCCTCAAGGAATAGCACAAAAATTGGATGCCTGAGAATCGTCGCGCAATTTTTTCGAACAATCGCTTAACACATGCGGTTACAATGACAGAATATTATTCGAGTTATCCAGTGCACGTCAACTATTAACCACCTTCTGCGTAAGGTATACACTGAAAAGTAACGCAAGGGATGGTCGAAGACTCGCTTCTTATACTGAACAGGTCACTTGTTTGTCTACTGTGTACTTACCTTGAATTTAACTGTTTACGATCTCGTTGCAAATCTACATGCTAATATACAAAAAGACCTTGGATGCTCACAGCAAAAAGGGGTTTTGTGCTTTTGCCCTTTCCTTGAATCGTTGCGAAACAGCAAAACAATAACACCGCGGTGAACACGGAGCACGCGAAAGTGCTTTTATGGTATTGTCCAAAATATGCGAACACCTTTTTTTTTTGACGTGGGATTGCGCCTCTCGCTGATATTTTGCGCGTTCAACAGGATTGCAGCTAATTACAGACAAAATATTTGTGAAAGAAAAATGTATTTCGCTTTGTTAAAACACGTGCCAAAAGTCACTACAGGAAGCAACAACAAAGCATTTTAATCTTCTTTCGACAATGTGTCTCGACTGTCGCGTACTTTAAGAAGTGCTTTAGATCCTTTTGCGATAAGGAGTCTAGTAAAACAAGTACAAATTATTAGTTTTAAATATTAAAAAATATAATCCGTTTATTACTTCCTAGTAATGCTTGGTAAGTATTGACAGCCATAAACACAAGCTAACACTGGGTTTAAAGCAATCCAGGCCTCATCTAATCTGTTGATGATTGCGACTGCACTAAGATGTGCGCAACGCTCTGTGGTCATCCTCTTATCAGTTGCTTGCATAGACATACCAAACACCTGCGTAATAGACGTAACTTTCGACAGGAAATTCTGCTATACGTTAGGGAATATTTTAGAAGCGAGTACAAATTAATCAGGCTTAATTTCATCACCGCGATTCCCTTTGGGGAATAACCAGTTAAAAAAGGAACTCATCGCAAACATTCCTTAAAAATAACAGACATAACTAAGCAATGAAAGTGGCACGAACAAAAATTAAACATGTTATTTATTAATGGGAGGTTGCGTTTTACCTGGCCAGGTTTTTCTGTAAAGCAGTTTTCTAGGAGGCTGGAAAAGACAGGACCCGGTACCAACATAGTGACATCGATACCGTGAGCAGCTTTTTCTGAACGTAAGCCCTCGAAATAACCCTAAAAGATCTGTTACTACTTATAAAGAGGGTTTGAGAATTTTTACGTGTAAAGCATGTTTGGATGCTGTATAGCTCGCAGAGAAGGGAACACCGAATTTTCCGGCGACACTGGAATTCACAACAATATGACCACGTTTTTGTTGTATGAAATACTTTAAGACTTGACGACTCAAAGCTACTAAACTGAAAACGTTCAGTTCAAAGAGTTCTTTGTCTACAAGAATGTCAATGGACTCCCATTGGGCCCGCTGAGAACGTCCCGCGTTATTGACGAGTATATCAAGCTGCAAAGAAAAAAATATGTATATCAATTATCTAGTTCAGTGTTTTGCACTTAAGGAAACAGGATTACACACCTTTCCGAAGTGATCCAGCACTTTTTGCAAGTGACTTTGATGTCCTTGTAATTCCGTAATGTCCATTGGGACTACAAGAACGTCTTCCGGTTTCAAGCCAACTTGTTTGCCGATGTCTATTCGTAATGTTAAAGCCTGTTTCATTATTTTGTAATTGGTTCAACCGAGTTACCAAGACAGTTTTGCCGGACTCGCTGCAGTTCAGAATCACGTCGAGCGGATAACGCGATTTTACCCCCATTGCGAGCAATAACGTATGCAAGATGCTCTCCAATCCCACTGGACGCTCCTGTAATCCATACCACTTTCCCTGCGTAGTTACCTGTAAATATGCTCATTAATTAACACTGCAAATACGCCACAAATAGAGTAAAACTTACTTAAACGCTTGCCAAAGCGCTCACACAAACTTAAGGTGAAATCACAGTCCAGATGCCAAATTATGATTAAAAACAGAAGAAATAATAGGATTTGGATTATGGTTAAAAGGGCGACAAGTTCTAGGAAATTCATAGTGGAAAAACTACAGACCGTGTTGAAGTCTCAACACCTATTAATGCTTGTCTATACGCAGACTGACAGCCGGTATAAAAAGTTCCAAACACTAGCTACTAATTCCAGATGCTCATAAAGCCTACCTTGCTTACCTTGCCTTTTGCTAGCGTGTCCCTACTCAAGTAGCCGATTTAATGCAAAGACGGCCTCCCATTTTACTAGGCTTTTTGCGTCGATGTCCAAAGGTGAGGTGGGGGGAACATCCTCCCGGTCGGGGGCGGAGCAAAGTTTGTTGTGTCTCATGCTTCTCTGTACCACGCGGGATTTAGAAGCTTAAAACAGGTAGAAGAATGTTAAGCTCAGAAATACCGAAGTATAATTTAAAACTAACCGAATTACTCATCGACTTAGTAAATTAGGAATGGCGGCAAATATGGGTAACATGGGTATGGGAAATCCAGGGATTATGATGCAGCAAGCAGGAACTCCCCAGCAACAACAGCAGCAGCAAATGCATCAGTTGCAACAGCAGTTACAGATGCAGCAGCAACAACAGCAGCAACAGCAGCAGCAACAGCAGCAGCAACAACAGCAGCAACAACACATGGCTGGACCACCGCAGCAAATGCTGCAGCAAACTCATCCAAATCCAACAATGGGCCATACGAATCCCCCAGCACAAATGATGGATCAGAATAAACTGGACCACGTTTCGAAGGTTAAAACTTTGATGTGGCCGCTTAAAGAAAGCTTAGGCGTAAGAATTAGAATTTGTGTTACTCCCCGCGTCACATCATTAATGAATTTTAACTGCAGGCTGCAATGAAAAGCGCCTCTCAGAACTTTGGCCAGAACAGCGCAATTGATATTGGTAACCTCAAAAATGGAGACATTACGGTACCTAGATTCGACAAACATTTGGAAGAGTTTTATGCCATCTGTGATCAAATGGAGCTGAACTTGGTAATATTGTTTAGGTGAATTTATACGTTTGTTGTTAATATTTTTTGTTTTGGTTTTAGCGAGCGGCTATCGAATGCGCTTCGGTGAGCAGTAATAGTGCCCGATACGTTCCTACACCTTTAAATTTAGTAAAAACAGATCCAGCGCAAGTTGCAGGACCCATACCGGACAGTTTGTCCTATCCGCAATATTTGTCTGTAGCGCGAACTCAAGTGGCGCATGCCACGGAGATTCGCGACGCATTGTTGCAAGCGGCGTCGAGTTTTACGAATGAATCTTAAATTACAGTTTTCCTTTGAAGCTACGGTTTATGTATTTTATGTTTCTATGTATTGAATACACATGTGTTGGTATAACCGCGTAAGTCTTGACCATCGGCGATATCGCCCACCGGTAGTCGTTTTGAGTTTATCATTATTGCGAAGTTAATACGTTCATGTTTAAAAAGCGTGCGTAAAATTTTCTTTGGTCGCTTAAAAGACATTCTGGGAAAAAAGCGTCCAACAATCAACAATGGTTGAAGAACGTGAAATAGCTTCGAGGGGGGTTCAGTTATAGCGCGCCAACCCACGGACGCAACCGCCCGACGGAAGTGTCGCTGCTGGCTTCCAGTCGGCGGGAAAAATTGGCCGCGTCTTGGTTGATGACGGTGGCATAGAACAAAGACGGTCGTGCGCTCATTTCTCGTGGGATATTTTTGGGTAAATGTATTCAATAGAACTTTATATTTTTATCATTTATAGGCTAATTAAACTGAACTGAAAAAGTGTTTCTTGGTGAAATATTTTGGTAATAATTGCGCTCAGTTTGGTAACAACCAAGCCATAAACACGCATCATCCAAACAAGTTGTTAGCATACTAAGATTAGCATGCTTGCATGGAGTACCCGGGGTTCAAGATAGATCAATTTAACTTACACAACGTGAACTGTTTGAAGTACTACCAATTAACCGCAATTGTTTTTCACAGGATTTCAGCATGGATCCAAATGTAACGCCCATAACAAGACGGCGAGGGAGAGGAGCCTTGTCCGAGTTATCGCGCCAATTTGCTCGTGGTGTTTTGGTCCACCCAACAACTCCAGTGACAAATAATACGGTTATTGAAACTGAAGTCCATCACACTACTCCCATAACTACAGCCAATATGCCCAGTTCCTTGGTGTCTCCAGCACCTTCACCGGACGAAATGGTTATCCGTCTGAGAGGAAGAAAGAAGACTCCATTAACATGGAGTCCTGAGTCGGACGCTGGAATCCACCGTTTGACTAGACAGGAAGCAACACCTACAAAGAATAACACGTCCGCAAGGTCAGTTCTTGGCTTGAGAACAAGCCCCAGGAAGCGTCTCCAAATGTCTGAGACGAAAGATGTTACTCAACTGACTCCGAAGAAGGTATAAGTGTTGGATTCAACGTTCCATGCAAGGAAATTAAAAATTCCCCTCCTAGGCTTCCCCCAACAATAAACGGCAGAGGCTTGAACCGAAACTGTCTAATAATACTGCGCCTTTGGAAACAGTATTGAAAGGACTGTCCCATGCGCAACTTATTAATGTTATCCAGAGGCTTGCTGTTCAACACCCAAGTCTCAAAGACGTAATTATTTTTTTCTCTTGATGATGTTAAGACTAAAGAAGTGCTTTATTAGGAGATTTATGAAAGCCTGCCGCAACCAGACTTGATAGCAGTCGAAGATGAGCTGAACTACCTAAAAAAAAATATCTTTAAATCTCTGCCGACTAACAGGTTAACGTCCAAAACGGACTCTCCAGCCTATAGTCGAGCTGCTACTCACTTACTGGCTTTCAAGGTAACGAAATATGACTTTCCGTACTTTCGCGATGGTATTATTTATCTCTTTTGTATAGAGAGCCATCGTTGAGAACGGAAAGCGCTTGCTTGATAGCCAGCATTGGGAGACTGCTCTGCAGTATGTAGTTATGGCTTGGAGTTACGTGAGAGCCACTCCTATGTGGGATAATGCGCCGCATAATAACGTTCGCAAACAGTGCTTTAAGACCTTGGCTTCCTACGCAGTGCAAGCGTTGAGAAAGGCCCCTCTAGAGCTTGAGTACCGGAAAGAGCTCAAAGAAAGGTAATACGGTTTAAATTTTATCGTATTAAACTTAAATCAAAATTCCTGAATGTAGGTTCGAAGATTTTACATCAGATAGTGATGACATGCAGGCCTGTTTGAAACTTCTGAATACTTTAGGTATGACAGTGACACCTTAAATTTGCTTCTTTAGTATGTAGGTAAATTCGTCTTTATTTGTCCCCATGCACGAGTCTTGATGCATTGAGCAAGTTTTGCAAAGTAGAATTTTAACACTTTGCTAGGATTAAGACAAGAAAAAAAATTTATGCATGGGTTAAAAGTTCTGTTTTTATAAAAACCATGGACACTGCCAGGTCAATGTTAAAATCTTAAGGCGTAATGTTTGAGAATTGTGTTGATTGACATGTTTTAAAATGTTAACGTACTTTGATGAAATCCCATAGAATTGTACTTTTATTTTTATTACGAGGACAATAAACGAACTGACACTTGTATTTTTCTTTTATCGTACATTGTACAATCACTTCCCTTTTCCTTTTTTGTTGTCTTTCTTGGTGTGAGGCAATTTTGGTGGCTCGGCTAAGGGTATATCCAATACAGCGTGATGTTCGCCTTTCACTTTATCCATTGAACAAACACCGCCCACGACTTTTACCAACATTGTCGTCCTATAACATAAAAGAATGTATTAAACCTATCCACAGAGACACCGAGTATATTACTTTTTCAAATCGCAGGGTATGCTTTTGCACAATAGTTGCAAATCCAGGACGTAATTACTAATCATCAATCCGAGGACTATAACGTAACAAAATAGCTTCTCGCGATCAATCTTGCTAATCATTCTAGATTATACGAAAACAAAGTAAATGCAAAGCCAGATTAAATGGCCAAAATTTAAGAGATTACCTTTTGGATCCTTGGAACGTTGTGAATAAACTTAAAACTTTTTCGCGAACCGGAAGGGGATAATCCTTCGGCATGAAATCTGGTTTACGGAAATCTCGGTCGAACTTGAATGATAGCGTGATCATACACTCAACAAACAGGAGTAGTTTAGTGTAATGCAGTTTTTCTTTCTCATCCATACTATTAAGGTTACGAATGCCTTTGAAAGTTTGTTTGAAAAAGGGTGAGTAATTATTTCTGCCCTCCGGGAGTTTGTCGATGTCTTCGTCACTGGCTTGATAGTAATAATTGGCTAAGGCTTCGAGACTCTTCAACTCGGCCTCGCTTATAATATCATGAAGATTGTAGACATCAGAAACCTTGGTGGCGGCGCGGTTTATGGGGGGCGTAAGGTAATCCAAGCTAGAAACCTCTTCCGGTAAAGTGAGCTCTTCGATATTAACGTGGGATTTGTCAGCCGCTTGCTGAAGGTTAGCTTGAACGTTTTCAGACTTGACTGTCCATTTCTCCGCTTGATCATACAAGCGCTGGCCCTTGAGCATACCGAAGTTGTGAACGAAGCTTTTGGAAAGTTCTTGGCGACGGATTCGCTTGACTGCATCATCTTTCTCTCCTTTATCGTCGTCGACAAGCAAAGGGTTTGTCGATTCCGGTGGTGTCACTCGAGGTGCCAAGGACACGGCGCTCAGCTCAACAAGCTGAATCTTGTTGGTCCGCTTATTCCGAATCGCTAGGAAGCTTTTGTCATATTGCGAGACTGGTTGAATGTTACCCAAGTAACTTTGATTATGCTTTCCATTAGATACTTTGCAAACGACAGTCCTCTGGTCTATTTTCTTGCCTTCTGAAGGTGGCGTACAGAGTTCTACTTGAAGTTCTGGCGAAGCCTCCAAATTCAAGGGAGCGTGTTGAAAATTGACTAAAACAACAGCGAGCAGACTATCATTAATTTACGTCCAAGAAAAAATTAGTTATAGAAGCCAAAAAAAAATACCTAACACAGGTTCCAGGCTGTTTCCTGCTGCATCTTTTGTCTTCACATCTTCTACAACGCCTGATGGGTGTTTTGCGACCATTTTCACATTAGCAAGAAACTAAAAGCACGTGCAAGTTCGATTCAAAACAACATCGACTAGTTTTGTAGTAAAACAATAGATGGCTGTACATTAGTGCCAGTGCGAACTATGAAATATTTCTTACATTCAAAAGCTTAAAAGGCTTAGGTAAACTTTAGAAATTTAGTAGTAATATTTATATCTAACGAATTATATTATTTAGACAATAAAGTAAAAAACTTGAACCTTATATTAGAACTGTTCTTTTTTCCAGCTGTTATACGTTCAGTTATCGAATACGATACCGCCACTGGCGGTTTGAGATCAAAACATTCAGCGTAAACCATAACTTCCAGCAGGTGATTGCGACAGAGGCTTGAATTCTCATGAAAAACTGCATAGCACCATAATGTTTACCCAGTGCTTTTCTGCCACTTTGATTCGCATTAACATCGATTCACTGTTGTTTTAAATCAGGTAGTTGTCAATTATTATTACACATGACATAGTATTGGTGTAATAGGTTCGCATTGTACTGCTGCGTTGTACTAATGAATTTTCTTTTGTCTTAAAGGTTCGGCTTACCATTATGGCACAGTAAATAGCCTCCGCGCGTAAAACCTCCTTTCAGGAGGGAGGTTGCAGCGCGCCTTATTTGCCTTATCGCATTGTCTTCTATTTCTATTTTTCTTCGCATTTTCTCAAGTTCACGGTGATGTTCGACTGTACTTACAAGTGCAAGTCGCGTCAGCACGGCCAGCAGGCTACGACTTTGCTTACTTTGTCAAACGACCATGAAAAGGAGCTTATTGGAGCACTCTCCCGACTATGTACCAATGTCGGAAAAGTCAGAGACAATCTCGGACAAACGGCTTTACACATTGCAGCTTCCACCGGAAAATTGGAAGTGGTCGAATGGCTTTTAAAACTCAAGGATGCTGCGATCAATGCCAGCGACTCGGAATCTGGCTACACTCCTCTACATTGTAGTATTTTTTACGGCCAGCTCCATATAGCTCGAGCACTGCTACGTCTGGGCGCCAGCTTGACCCAAGTGGATCATGAGCACCTCAATCCTATTGACCATGTCATGAAAGATCGGCTTCCGGGAGCCCTTCCGTCGATTTACCAACCTAGCGAAGTTTACGTATGGGGATCCAACACTAACCATACCTTGGGTCAAGGGTCCTCCCAAAATCGTCTCGTACCCGAACTGCTCGAAACTTTCCGAAAAGAAAATGTTAGCATCAAGCAGGTATGGATTTTCGCATCACTAGCTTTTTATTCTTGGGTAGCTTGCGAGTGATTCAGATTTTGAATTATTTTTCAATGTCTGTCGCAGGTTTGCATGGAAAAGTTCCACACAGTCTTTGTTTCGCAATTGGGGCAAGTTTACAGTTGCGGACATGGTCATGGTGGTCGACTTGGTCAAGATGTGGAGCTGACTTCTATATACCCTCAAACTTTGAAAACCTTGCAAGGACAAGTGTGTATTCAGGCCGCTGTCGGGATGGATCACACGGTTTTACTTATGGAATCTGGCACGGTATTTTTTTTTTCTTTTCTTTCGGCTATTTAACCATAATTTTTATTATTTGAATTTATATTTTTAAAAGCAAAGTGTGATAATTTTATTTTTAAATTTACGTTCCGTTGATTTATTGCATTTTTTAACTTCCGTTTCATTGTATTTCTTAATTGTAATTTAAATCGTTATTTTTTTCGTAGGTGTGGACTTGCGGATCGAACACGTATCATCAGCTAGGCCACAACCCTCCTCCGCCTATACTCTTAAGCCCCAAACCCTTGGCTCCTATAAATTGTGTCGGGAAGGGCAGTAAAGGAAAAGTCGTTGAATATGTGGGTGTCTGTGCGTCTAAGTTTCATACCGTTTTATGGAATGAAGAAAGCATTTACACATGTGGCTTGAATGCTGGGCATTTGGGTCATTTGAAAGGCGAGAAAACCATTATTACTCCGAAACAGGTTAGAAAAGCCTATTTTTTTAAACGTGATTCATATTAAGATTAATTATTGATTTTCAGGTAACGGTGTTAAATTTGAAAGATACCGTTATTACTCATGTAGTGGCAAGTGAGGGTGCCACTTTAATTGCTACGAAGAAGGGTGATATTTACCTACTTCATGAATACCAATGTCGAAAAATAGCTTCCAAGTATAACCACAATTTTATTTGCTCATTTCGGGGGCTACAGTTTTACTTTTCATTTATACAGGCAGTTAGAAATTGAAAAGATTGTCATGGTGGGCGGGAACCTGGACCCAAAGCTAGACCCAAAGCACCTTTTGACGGACAAAGGCGGTGTAGAGCTACAAGTAATGGTTTTGACCAAGTCAGGGAAACTATTACTGTGGACGGAGCACAATCCTGTCCTTTCAAGGTTTGTAATCTGTGTATACCTTCTAAAGTCTCTTTACTAAAGCAGTGGTACTTTGAACAGATGTTTGCATAATGTTGGACGACAGTTGATTATCCGTGATATTGCGTTAAGCAAAAGCAGTGTCGTGGTAGTCAATCATGAAGGAGAGAGCTTCCAAGGGCTTATTATGCCCAAAAAGGAAAAGAAACAAGCTTCCAACACGAAAGAGTCGCCAGAGAAGCGAGAGTTGACATTGTCTGCGTCGTTGCTGGAATTCGTTGACCGTGATGCATGCTACCAAATCAAAATGAAGCGACTGCCGCATGTGTTCAGGGCTGTGGCAGTGGCGTGTGATCTCAAAGGCCGTAACTTTGCCATTCTACAGGTATGCTTATAGTGTCATGTTAAGTGAAGCTGTTCGAAGTTGAGTTTGTAGAATCATCCGGCTGCCAATGTGACGGAAATTCCTCAGCTTGAGAGGTCTGATCTTGCCAAGCACCTCAAAGAACTGTTGGAGGTAGCGGATGTCATGGATTCTATTCATGACGTTGTTTTTCAGGTAAAATAACTTTCCATTTGAATTTGATGTAGCTTTATTACCAGTCTAATTTGTTAACTATCATGTATGTTCTTCGCTTTCTATTGACTTGTCTGATACAAGTTGTGTGTTTTGTAGGTTGGTGTGAGAGAATTCGCGGCACACCGCTTTATTATCGCATCTCGGTGCGAAGCGTTGCACAAATTGATCATGGATGTTGGTTCTCAAGACGATAAAGTTGTCACGGTGACTGTCTCAGATATTAATCCAGCTGCTTTTCAACTCGTTTTGAATTACATCTACACTGGCACGTGCGTTTTGCTGGAATTTGGCAAATGCTCCTTTAGGTACGTATTCCTTGCACGATCATGCCCATGTAAATACCATGTATGGAAAGGATGGTCATTATTCTAAAATAACTGAGCAATGACACTGTTTTCCAAATTTTCAGTTTGAGCAGCAAAAAAGTCGTAGAAACCCCGAGAGAGCCAGTTTATGAAATTCCGGATTACGCGAATGGATACCCGTCCGCTTATGAAGTCTATAATCACAATAACCGACAGAAGAACGCGAAAAAGAAAAAGAAAGCTAAGAAAGAAACCCAAGAAGAAGAAGTTATAGATCTGGAAACGGTAGCGATAGTTCAGGAAACGGCGAAAAAATTGGGGGTGTATTCATTAGTAAAAGCCTTGGAGCAAGTGCGTTTGAAAAATGGATGTGTTGTTCGCAAGGATGGCAGCACGAGACCGTTTCCTCGCCCACACCTTCAGTTTCAGCGCTGGAAGAAAGCTGAGCTCTGCGACGCTGTTATTGTTAGCCAAGAAGGTAAAGAAATTGGAGCTCATCGTTGTCTATTGGCCGCGAGATTGGAGTACTTCAGAAGCATGTTCGGCTGTGGATGGATAGAAGTAAGCATTTTGCTCATTTACAGTTATTCTTACATTCATGGAATATATTCGTAGACTGCGTCAAGCGCAGTTTTGACCATGCCGATACCGCACAACATTTTGGAAGTTCTCTTGGACTTCTTGTATGAAGACGAAGCGCAGAAAGTTTCCCAATCGGACGACCTGGAGTTTATAGGCAATGTCCTCGTCGTCTCGGATCAGTTGCTTGTCCATCGCTTAGCGTCTATTTGCGAAAATACTTTGGTCGGGCTGCTGACGTTGAAAAATGCTCCGGAATTGCTTCAATTTGCCATAACTTACAATGCGAAACAGCTTAAAGCAGCTTGTTTGCAGTACTTGTGTCTCAACCTTCCCTCTGTCATTGAATTGCGGTAAGGGTTTTACTTTCATGCAAAGAATTTATATCTGAAATTTGTATTCCACTTTAAGTTCGTGGGATATTCTTGACGAGGAAACTATGGAAGAATTTACACGTTATTACCGGGAATTTAACCCATTTATGTCGTATCGTCGTATCACGCCTCGTTCGGATGTTGATGTTAGTCTGCTTAGCGCAGTTGGTGAAGATGAAGGCATGGATGATATTAGTATGATGGAAGAGCGGAAAAGCAAACCGAAAAGACGCCCTCGCTACAAGAGCGAAAGTGGTAAGACTAACGCGGACTCAGCTCGCGCTCGAACGTTATCCACAAGTTCAACGACTTCCCAGGTAATACCTCGAAGCATATTTAGAGAAGATTTTGTTTAAAATCGTTTGTTCAGGATTTGGAAGAGTCCATGCACAATCTGTCGTTTGATCAAGAGGAGCCCGTCAAAGCATCCTCACCTCGCAAGCACTCAGAATGGACTAAAGTCAAAACCAAAGATAAGCTCAAGAAATCGGCCGACTCAACCCCACAAAGCCCCGCAAAACCGGCAAACCGGACTTTAATTCCTGGTTTAGTTTTTCCGTCAAAGTCCCCATCCAACGCGAACCAGCAAGCTAGTCCTATTATCACACCAATTGTCACGCCAGCTCAAGTGCAGAAACCAGTGGCTCTTCTTCCCCTACCTCAGGCCAAAGCTAATAGTCCACCACTTGCAAACAGTGAAAGCATTTGGGGGCCACCTTTACCGACGCCAGTGAAAACGCCGAGTGGCTGGGCCCAGATCGTCCAGAAGCAAAATTCACCAAGTTTACCCACCTTAGCGCAGGGGGCTATTGCAAGCCCGAAGAAAGGAACTGAAATTTCTTTGTTGGATTTAAATGTCGAGGTACAAAGAGGCGGAAAACTGTCTCAAAAGCAAAAGAAGAAGATGGCAAAAGAAGAGCAAAACCTCAAGATGACCCAGGTTGAGCCGGTCATTGCCAAGACAGCTGCCTGGGCACCTGTGACCACGAATAATACAAAAATGCTTTCCGAAGTTATGGAAAGTGAAAAGAAGGAAGTTGAAAACAAGTGAGAAGGAACAATTCTGAGGAAAGTTTTTTTTTTTTTTTTTTATTAATGCTTTGTTATTTCTAAGGTGGAATAGGGAAAGGAAAGACTCCGTGACCGAACCCTTTACAGGCAGTAGTAAAGTATGGGGAAGTGAGGCAAGTGTTAGACCTCGTGAAAGGAAAAGTACGGAAACTAGGGTGAGTGTTAGTGACACCTCATTTGACGTATCTTTCGAGAAGATTCTGGCTGACGAAATGCAAAAGAAAGCCAACTTGGCGAAGGCAAAAAGCAAGCCTTTACGTTTAACTCAGGTAAAATGAGTGTCATTTAAAATGTATGAATTTCCAGATAATAGCATTTTTGTATTTTAGATTGAAGACCAAGCCATCGAGGAACTCAAACTCTTCTACAGCGTGGATAATGTGTTCGAGGAACACGTTTATGTAGTTCGTGTTACCGAAGGTGCCTTGGCTACCCCAACATGGTGCAATGCGTCGTCTCATCGATAAATTGTTTTCGAAGTGGTGATAGATGGAATGTAAATAAATGTAGGGTATTGTGGTGAATACTTCTCTCTCTCTCTCTCTCTCGGGAAAAAAATACTCCTCATTCTGACATAGTATTAGAAGTTTGAATAGGCTGCCTAGTCGAAACCCGCTATACCCGAAACCTGTGCATACAGAAATGCGTTAAAGGCGCTTGCAGACTGAATATTGAAGTACAGTTTTAAGTAGTCTATGCGACATGGCTATAGGTTTTCGGTATAAAAAACAATGGCTTAACAAAAAATGTTCTTGAACCTGAACGAGCCATCCGGAAACCAATTTGGTTAAAATGCTAGTACGACTGCGCCTTAAAGTGTGTTATTGGTAGGTGTCGCCCTCGATCGGCACCGAAACCAAATGCTTGACATTGGGTTTATTGTATAGTCTTGGACGTGGCTAATTAATGAAAGCAAAAACAAGTTTGTTAGTGAGTTTCTTGTAGACCTTCAAGCTCGTGGTGCACGATGTTTCCGTTCCTTTAGATCTTCGACAAACGGTAAGCATTTTGTCCTCAAAAATTCATGGTCGAAACTCAGTTTGAAATAGAAGATTTGATTGTTCTCTTCAGGCTCGTCCTTCCGTTTTGGATCATTTTGTGGGGTCTTTGGCGTCACATTACGGCTTGCTATCCGCTGGATAGCACAAATCTGTCCAACATAGCAGCGTTGTATAGCTGCTTGTGTTTTTTGCAACCAAAGCCCGTAAACTGCCCCAAACTGAAGTTACGCGGAAGTTTCATGAGGTCAAGCACCATGGAACCTGGGGGCAGGTGCACCATCGGGGCTGACCGATCTCCTTCGCCGGCTTGTTTGGCGTACACCTCCGAAAAGCATCCAAGGGGGATATTAGCAGAGATTAACTTGCTCAGAAGCCACCGAGAACTCTGCGATGTGGTCCTAAATATAGGCAATAGAAAAATATTTGCCCACAGGTAGTACCCTCGATTAGACATTTTTTTAACACTTTTTGTGTGTTACAATTCAATTTTGATTATTGATTTTTTCTCCTATTTTAGAGTTATCTTGTCAGCTTGCAGTCATTATTTTCGAGCCATGTTCACTGGTGAATTGGCCGAGTCAAGACAAACTGAAATTACCATTAGAGATGTGGACGAACACGCGATGGAGCTACTAATTGACTTCTGTTATACATCGCATATACTTGTTGAAGAGACTAACGTTCAAACTCTGCTTCCCGCTGGTAAGTTACCCTTGATTAAAAGTTTCATTATTGGATCATTTCAGTTATGTTCGTCTTAGCTTGCTTGTTGCAACTACAAGAAGTCCAAGATGTTTGTTGCGAGTTTCTCAAAAGGCAGCTCGATCCATCAAATTGCTTAGGTATTAGAGCGTTTGCAGATACACATGCTTGCCGGGATCTTTTGCGAATAGCGGATAAATTCACACAGCATAACTTCCAAGAAGTACGTGATGTTTTGCAATTGTCCGGAAAAATCTGAAGTGCTGTTATTAGGTTACTGAAAGCGAAGAATTCTTCCTCTTACCGGTCAATCAACTTATCGATATCATATCGAGCGATGAATTAAACGTCCGCTCTGAAGAGCAGGTTTTCAGTGCAATCATGTCCTGGGTCAAATACAACGCTTCAGAACGTAGACCACACTTGGCACAGGTAGGATTGACAGTTAACCGTTGATAAAAGGATAAAGCTTCCGTTTTCGTTTAAGGTGTTGCAGCACGTTCGACTGCCTTTATTGAATCCCAAATTCCTTGTTGGTACCGTTGGCTCGGATATCTTCATCAAAAGCGATGAAGCGTGCAGGGACTTGGTTGATGAAGCCAAAAACTATCTCCTGCTCCCGCAAGAACGACCCTTAATGCAGGGACCACGGACCAGACCTCGTAAACCGGTCCGAAGAGGAGAGGTTCTATTTGCAGGTACTTCGCGTTGTGGATATCGTACACTCAGCTGTATAAACTCTTGCAATACTTATGTTTTCAGTGGGTGGGTGGTGCAGCGGTGACGCGATTGCTTCAGTTGAACGATATGACCCACAGACGGGAGAATGGAAACTAGTCTCGCCTATGTCCAAGCGTCGTTGTGGTGTAGGCGTGGCTGTTTTGAGTGATCTACTTTATGCCGGTATAAACTTGCAATTCATTCTAACCTTTTTTATATATTTATTTATTGAAGTTTTCTGGCTTAACTAAATTTCCTGTAAATGCCTTTTTTACCATTTATTTTTCTAGTTGGCGGACATGATGGACAGTCATATTTAAATAGTATCGAACGTTATGACCCTCAAACGAATCAGTGGTCATCGGATGTAGCACCTACTTCTACTTGTCGGACAAGTGTAGGCGTTGCTGTGTTAGGTAAAATTGCACTTAATTCAGTTTTCCAATTTTTTTTAAAAATAATCTTATATCTTTGTCGTTTAATGTTAAAACAACCTTGTTATGCAATGGGCATTAAAACCACTCTTCATCTTAGATAATTACTTATATGCTGTCGGGGGCCAAGACGGAGTGTCGTGCTTGAATTACGTTGAACGTTATGATCCAAAAGAAAACAAGTGGACCAAAGTGGCCTCGATGAACACGAGAAGACTTGGTGTAGCTGTAGCCGTCTTGGGTGGGTATTTGTACGCCATCGGTGGATCAGATGGACAAACCCCTCTCAACACAGGTAAAAACCCTTTCAGGACTCAGTAGGGGGTTATTATTCTGCCAAGGGATCTTAATTTCTTGTTAACGGTGTTCAGTTGAGCGGTACGACCCCAAGTCAAACAAGTGGACCCTTGTTGCGCCCATGTCAACAAGAAGAAAACATTTGGGCTGCGCTGTATATAACAATTACATCTATGCGGTTGGTGGACGGGACGACGCGACAGAATTGTCTTCAGCTGAAAAGTATAATCCTCAGACCAATCAGTGGAGTCCAATTGTAGCCATGAGTTCTCGAAGAAGCGGGGTTAGTGAACTGACGATTAGTTTTGTTTTCAAAGCACGGGATTTGATTATTGGTTTCGGTAGGTGGGCTTGGCTGTAGTCAATTCGTCTTTATATGCGGTTGGAGGTTTCGATGGCACCACTTACTTGAAAACGATAGAAGTTTATGATCCTGAACAGAACCAATGGAGATTGTGCGGCACGATGAATTATAGACGACTTGGCGGGGGAGTCGGTATGCTCAGTGATAGTTTTAGGATTTTTCATAGTTTGCTGACCACTGAATGCTTGTAGGAGTCGTTCGCTTGCCTGCTAACGAGAGTCATTTATGGTAATGAATGCAGCATGGAATTCTTAACAAACCTGGACGAGGAAGTGGTGTAAAAAATCTCAAAATCGTGTCCTTCAACGACCCTTGTTACAAATGGAATTTCGTGTCCTTTGTTATTTAATACCAATTTTGTCGCGTTCTGACTAGGGACAGTGTATATACTGCCAGCCAGCTTAGACTAGCCACAGGTAGGTCCCTGTATTCGTCAAAGGGTTTACTATACTTGTGTGTGTAAGGGAATTTTTTTTTTATTTATGGGCTTCGATCGTCTTTTCCAGTTGTACAATACATACATTTTGTTTCCAAAAACACCCTTCCTGTATACATCTTGGTGTTGGATTTGGATAATGACGCGCCAGTTAAAATGTACACGGCTAGTTTGAACGAAAGAGCGGAATTATCGATTTTCTCGTTCCTTGTGCTCGGCGCTTGCGTCCGTGCTTTTTGTTTACTTTAATGCTACTTTTTATGTAGATCCAGCTCATACCAGGAGTAATAGCCGTGATAAGTGCAAGTGACCACAGCTCTTTGAAATGGAGAAAACAACTCCCGAAGAAACCAACGTGGACGGCACAGAACCCCGCGCTGATGACGGTCACATGACAGTGCAGGTAAGAATACATGAAACGGCTTTAATCCTACTTATACAATCTACTTTTGAAGATTACCGACAATCCTGTCGTACACCCACGCGATTCTCCTAACATGGTTAGAAGTAGTAACCGTTTGGAAAGCTCAAAATCTTTGGAATGGGATGTAGCGACGACGACAATAGTAACCATTCAAGGTGATGGTATTAGCTCTCAAATAGGTCGGAGTCACACCAAATCTTCTTCGTTTGTTGCGGAAAGTGTAGCTTCGGAGTCTAGTATATTGCAGATTAATGGTAACGCGGGCTATTTGACCCTTACCGGCACAATAAGGAGAGGTAAAAAGGCGGGACAGACTACGGAAATTGTGGTACCAGTTGATAAAGAAAGGCTCGATTTTCTCGAATCGGTGGTGGTGGAACAGCAAGCGGAAGAAAGAAACTCCCGAGGATGCGGCTGTGGTTGCGATCGAGGAATACATATCTTGCTTTGGAGTCTCATCTGTGTCCCTTTTATTCTCGTCTTCTCTGTGGTCTACAGCTTTTACCTGGGCACAATCACGTGGCACAATGTCTTCGTGCTTTTCAGCGAAGAAAAATCTTGGATTTATAAACTCTTTGTGCCTCCTATTCTAATTGTGTGCTTCCCTATTCTTGTAATACCCTGTGCTATTGTTATTGGCTTGTATGCTTCCGTTGCCCAGATCTCGTGGCGATGGCAGCGGTGGGTGGAAGCCGCTTTTGATCTCGAGAAAGGTTATTTTGGCTGGATGTGTACCATGCTAGGCATCGATGAATGCGCACCATACCAAGAGATAGTTCTCAATGAAGTCCAACACGTTATACGCCCAGAACCTCAGCCCTAACAGCTCAAGATATTAGGACCCTTTAAATACTCCCCTTACATGTCCCAAGGACCTCGCATTTTATTGTTCTTTGTAGCTTCATCGAACGTGAATCGCTTTCATCAAACCAAAATGAATGTTCTTATTTAATATACGTGGGTCGCTCATATGTACGTCATCTTGCTTATCTTTTCCTTATCTGAAGTTCTTAGTTTCGGAAAACATTTATGTGGTCCTGGCAAGAACGACGCATTTGTAAGGACAACAAACCATGCATTTTAGCGTGAAATGTTGGTGGTTAATGCCGTTATTAGGCCTTGCACTCTCAGAACAAACTTGTGACAGAGTTACATGTCTACAGCAAGTCTTGCCCTCCGATTGCAAGAAAATTCCCGGTACTGTCTTTTCTGCAAAAGCAGCATTGCATGGGTGTTGCCCGGCTTGCGTCAAATACAGAGGTAAAAGTATGAGGCATACCGGTATTCAATTCATAGCATTCCTTAACTTCAGGCATAGACGAAGCTTGTGATTCGACACTCCAGTTCGAGGCGAGCGAGTTCTCTCAGGTTTATAGTTTGGAACAAGCCATACCGACCATAGTTCCTAAACAAGTTCCGGTAGTCGAATCGAGCTCCTGTGGGCCAGGCTTGGAATGCAAATCAACAAAGAAATGTGGCACGGTGGTCAACTACGGATGTCTGGACGAGCGAAACAAACAGGATGCGTACTTCAAGCCTGATTGCGATGACGATACGTCCTACGCTGCAGTGCAATGCAAGGGATCGAATCCAGACTCCAGGTAAAAACAGGTCGTGTTACGCATATTGAAAAGGAGTCCGTTGACTAAATCCGTCCTAACTGGCTTTTAGGTGTCGTTGTGTTGACAAATATGGCAAGAGGATTTTTGGCTCGGATTGGTATCCTAAACGGAGTTCAATGACTTGTGGTGTGTCCTTTTTCTTTTCAGTAGTTAAATGCCGTTCTTATTATACGCATTACGCACTACCGAATTAACATGGATGATTTCGGCTGTTTAGCTTGCTCCAGGTTGCTGAATGAATTAAAGCCAACCATGCCGGATATTTCTCTTCACTGCAGCTCGAATGGAAACTTCGAAAGCTTACAGTGTAACCAAGGAATTTGCTACTGCGTGAATGAAGCGACGGGTGTTCCTACTAGTGTATTCGTAACCGAAAGCTTGTGGACCATCCTCCCTTGTTGTAAGTATTCGCTAGTTTCTTTACTTTGGTAGGCTTTGTTTATCCTTTCACTTTAGATTGTCTTTTTTATTTTTATTATTTTTACTGCGTAAAATGAATAATAATGCATAAAATGAATTTAAATGATAGTTTCGAGCCTTTCGGCGAAACGTAAGATCATACTTGTTTTCACAAAAAAGCAGCGCACTATATAGGCTAATGTATAACGGACTCATATTCAACTATTTTTCGTCACTTTTTCCCTTTAAAGACAACAAAACCATCATGGGAAGTCAATATTTACGACAGTGTGAGAGTTTGGCCGTAGCCCAGGCACAATTGCGATCCGAAGTACGAAAGCACGGAGCAACTATTACATCGTTAGATTCGCATGCCTGTGACCCGGATGGTTCCTATTACCCTAAGCAATGCACTGGGGACCAATGTGCTTGTTATACTAAAAACAATGTACGCACACAGTACGCCACACAAATCGGTACTGATCAGGAGCAGGAAATGACTTGCGGTAATTTTGTTTTATTCTACCTGTACAATTTATTTTTGACGCAAAATGACATTTTCTTCAAACAGCATGCGCTAGAGATAAATCCATTTATGCCGCGGAAGGTTATTCTACGTCATTTACATGCCAAGGCAATGGCAATTACGCCCCTATCCAGTATTATGGTAATTACGCTTGCTGCGTTGACTCCGATGGATACCTAACCGGGGAATGTAAAGAGCGCTCGAAAGCGTGCTGTCTGAGTTGTTACTCTCCTAATTGCGCTTCGGCAGAGGGTAGTATCTGTTAATGCTGTACAGTAGAATCTTGTTGTACGAGGGTTACTTATTGCGTACATGGAAATCGCCTCCGTTACACATGACTCCTCATAATACTGTTGAAAAAGAACGTAGTGATTCCGCACCTTGACGAAAATGGTAAAAAAAACTCGTATGCAAGGTTCTACAGTGCATAGCTCTACCAGAACTGCGTGTAATCGAAGCTGATACACCTGGATTTTCTACTTTCCCACGCTTTCTTATGTGTTTAGAATTTTGAATTAATTTATAACAAAGAATGTAACTGTTAGCTATGCTTCTGCCTTCCAGAGATTTTCAACCGATGTTTTGTCAGTCGAATGTTAGTTCTCGCTTAGTGTGATGGCTCGACAAGCTTATCTTCCTTGTAAGTACAACGCTTTCTTGTTCTATTTTTACACTGAAATCAGAACTAATAAACGTTCCCATTCGCGCAAGCTGAAAAAAATGTTACTAGCTTTTAATTAAATAATGAAAAATAAATTATCTGATTGCAAAAACAACAATACTGATAGCGGAAATGGAAATGGTTTTTCGGTGTTCTTTTGTCATCTCTCCTCTAATGCAGCCATGGGTAGTGCGCTAAACAGTCACGAGAAAGCCCAGTCACGCCATACTATTTTAATGCTTGTCCCATTTCCCGCTAATTAAACCGGAGTAAAACCCTTGACCCTGTACGTCACCTTTCACTTTTTTCTACGAAGTTCGTGTGCCATTGCTAGCCTCGAATATCGGGATGTTTTTCTTTTCACATAAGATAGTACAACTCCGGTTGTTTCCTTGAGCCTTCAGGACAACGTTAAAGACAGCTAATGCGCTGTTAGGGGGAAGTGACTCATTTTCCATCAGCGAGTTCCCTTGAAGGGACATATGCAGCCAGCATGTGTTGAATGGATGAAAGACACCTTTTCCTGACTTATAGGTCTGACTTTCTTTTCATTCTTGAAGTAAGATTTTCCCACTCCCAGGTTTTTCTTATGAACATTTTTTCTTAATTTTCCCGTACTTAAAGGTTGAGTAAGTGCAGGGAGAAGACATAAAACTAAAGAAACAAATAGCGTGAGAAGCTGAAAAAGGCTTGCTTGATAAAAACTCGTGAGTTGTCTTCAATTTTTGAGAGCTACGTCCGTCTCTAGCGTAAACAGATCGTGTTAGGTCTACATTTGGAATTATACCTGAAAGTAACTAAGACGCTTTTTACGCGGCTCCGGACCAGTCTGCTTAACGTATTTGGTGAGGCTCATCGTGAACGCAAGAAAGTAGCAGCAGCCTCGTCCCGAATATTAACATGCACACCAGAGGCTGTGCTTGTTGAGCAGGATAATAGGAAGGTCATGCTGAGGCCTTGCGCGAGTGTAATGTGTGTGCCTGGCTTGGCGCTACGGCGTTTTCCTTGCTCTTTGGGATGTGGAAGACTTGCCAGGTAGACGCTCAGAGAAAACCGGGAAGTCTTGCGTTTAGTGGATGACCATTTGTTCAGTTTTTACTCAGCTCACAGAAGCGCAACATGGACTAGACAAACACTCCAACAGCCCGGATTTCTTTACGACTTAGCACACTTGAAGAATAAAGAAGTGGCATTCATTACGCAAAAGTGAACTTTACCCGTGAACATATACATGTTTACCCTATTTCGCTTTTTCCGGACAGTGAACTACGGGTTATCGCATGGGATAAAAGCGAGCAGGAAATGTGGCGTGCATCCTGCCTTCTGGGAATAGGAATATAAAACTTGCGTGTGTTTTGGTTTTTCTTTTCTGTAATGTAACGCATATGTGTCCCGCGTGTGTCCGTAGTAATTTAGTTTTTCGATTTTCAAGCCAAGCCCTCGCGCCCACCTTGCAAGGTTGTAGCGAAGCTTATTCACAAGGTCCCGTTTTCCCTCAGCATCTTTGAAGCGCCCAACCGCTGTCGAGGTGAACAGCATCCTAGCCAAGAAGATGCTTGAATTTTTGTAAGCTTCTTCTTTCATCCAGCCCGCATGATAGCCCTTTTTATAGCTGCTTTATAGGGATAGAGAATTTATACTGCCCATACGACCACAAAGGCAGTGTACTACCTGCGTATTAGGTGCACTTTTGAGCGAAACCAACTCGAACGAATGAAAGGCCTAGACTTGCCGCAGGTTTTATTTAGTGCAGAGCTGAAGTCGGGAGCGTGTAAATCTTTTTGTGTGTATGTCTATAGCGTGTCATTGCTGGTAGGAAACGTAGCAATTTAGCCACCAACGCATCCGCGTTAAAGGATTGTCGATCCCTGCAGGCCTTGCGTTTAGCTCTGTATTTAGTGTTAGCACAGGTGTTGGCGTGTATACACCAACGTCATAACATTACTCGCACTTGACTGGGCTGGGTGCGGGAGGATATTTTCAGTCACGTTGAATAGTGTGTTGGGAACCTTAAACCCCGGTATTGTGGGAGATTTGCGTTCTTAGTTTGTTCTCGAATTGAAGTAAAACCATGGGAGGTAAAAATTGGCAAGAAACGCCGCCACCAGCCCGACCGCGAAGTTTGTGTGAAACTCGCTTATTGCATATATCACAAAGAAACGCGGCGCACTGCGACGAACGTGAGCGTCTGACTCCCGCGCCTAAATCGAACGTTTTTATTAACGGCTCACGAACCGGAGTTCCGCTAAGGAAGGACAACAGTGAGGTGGATGACAGTCAATCAAATGGAACCTCGCCAGCCAACTTCAATGGCAAGTACCAGAGTCCCGCAGCCACGTCGCCTGATCACTGGCGAAGAATCGAAGATTCGGCCCGAAATCGAGGTTCGTGGCCTAGCGTGTCACCCTCTCATTGGCAAAACGAATCTTTCCCCAACTCCACCCATCAATTAACGCCTTATCCCACGCCCATTACTAAAGATGCCAAAGTCCCCTCCATGGCAGCCTTACTCAACACTACGGTCCCACAAAGTATTGTGGTCCGACCTTATAGTAGTCACCACGCCCCTACACGTAATTCGCTGCGACACAGTCGAATGGTGAACTTAAGTCGATGCGGAGCAGGTATGCGCACCGAGGATTATTGTTTCCTTTTTTCCCAAAGGCTAATTCCTATCTTATTTGGTCGTCTGTGTTGTCTGGGTTTTAATCTTATGATCAGCTTAGTTTTTTCTTCTCTTGGGAATTTGCTTGTTGCGTTTTTATACGACAAAAAATTCTGAAGTACCATGCTATGAGCTGCAAAAGCAGAAAGAGCATTGAAACCGTCTCCTTTCTTTTCCGGAAATAGCGGGGTGAATGCGACACCGCACCTTCAAAAAGTTTCCGTTGTGAGAAAAATCTCTATGTTAATTAGTACATTTACGGTACGCGTTTGCTCATTCTCCATGCCGTAATTCTTGTGGAAGACCTTGAACTTATGCTCCGTTCCAGAAAAAGGAAGCAGTTAATGATGAGCGAGGGGAAAGCTTTAATAGTTTGGGAACAGTTTAGTAGTTTCGTTAAGTTAATGTAATATTGCAGACCTCCCACATAATCGAAATTTTTCTTTCGTCCCGTTTCCAGTGCCACGGAAATATTTGCCCCCCGTGATTCATCGTTATAGTCTTGGGACCACGTTGCTCATTTTCCAGACATTCTTGGGTCTCGGTTTGCTTGCGATTGCTGCGTGTTTGCTAACATGGGCGCCATACCTGAACACCCGCGATGTGCCTCACTATAGCGGATTGGCGGTACGCATCTCTTTTTCAGCAAGTTATCATGATTTACCTTCAGCGTATTTGTAGTCAAACTGCTTTTGTATATTTACTACTGCGTCAAGTTGTGGGAGGCAAAGCTCGTTGACAGCTTCGAGGCCATCATGAATATATACTAAACGTCAGACGTTGATGTGGTGTTTGCAAATTTTCGTACGCCCATGTTCAATGCAGATTTCACTCATACGAGCGTTGTCATGTTGGAAAATGTTTATTGCATGTTTGAAAAGATTGCGTCATGTTAGGGCTCCTAATTTTGTTTTATTTCTTTTTTTTACAGTTGTTGGTGGCAGGAGCGTTCGGTTTATTTCTCTTATGCTGTTTTCGGCAAAAATACCCAGGCATGAGAGGAGGCTGGTGTGCCTTTCCTGTCAAAGTTCAGTACTTGGTAAATCTCTTGTGAACCATAAAAATAACTATACTTAATGGAACACGTTTCCGTCCTGCTTTGCTGTTGCTTTAGGTCTTTAGCGTATTTTTGGCCGTCGGAGCCGCAGCCACGTGTTTGTGCGCTTGTACGTTCGCATCCATCCACGTCCATTTCTTGACCACATTAAATTGTGCAGACAAAATGCTTGAGCATAATACGACCCTGATACACGCCTGCGTGTGCGGTACAGAAGATCCCACATCGCTTCGGCAATATACATACCCACTATTAACATGCGGCGAAGTTAAATACAATCTGTTCGCGCTTTTGGTCAGCTCCAGTGTAATGGAAGGGCTCGCTGTGGTTATCTCTATTTGGTACGTTTTTCTGGTCTGGAGCAGCCGGTATTCGTATACTTACGCGGGGATTAAAAGCAACGAACAAAAAACTGCAGCATTGGCTGGTTTAGCTTCTTTGTAAAAAAAAACAAACATGATTTTGTGGATACACTTTTTAAGAATGAACATCTTTTTGTGCGGAGCATCATTTTTGTCTCTGTTTACCTTTTACGTATTTAACAGGTATCGGAATCAGAACAGTCAGAAAAACGTCGTAAATCAAAAGAGTGATATTTCGAAAAGGAGTTTTGATGGAGTAAGTGTGGCCACGCATATGACGTACATAATTACAATACATGGTGCACACTTGTTTCTTTACGACTTTTAAATTAAGGTTTAACTTTGATGGGTATTGGTGCTTTCCCATCAGTTTTAGAGAGAAATCCGGGAATTTCAGTGGGCGTCAAACCAGTTTTATGTTTTGTTATATCCCATACAGGACAGTTCTTTTTGCATCTTCCGTTTGGAAAGGTCACATGTGTGGAGTATAAGGTACTCAGTTCAACTTGCAATTTTCCTCCTACGCAAGCCTTCCCGGAAAAAAGGAAAGCAGGTTCAGAGCCATTTAAAATCTCCGAATTCCGTATGAATTTCCAAAACACACAATTACTTAAAACAGGCACCAAGTACAGAAATTGCTGTATATTTTCGGGAATGTCCGCCTTCACGACACCTTTTAATTTCCTATAATTGTGATAGAAGTGAGCTAGTAGCGTTTTGCTAGTATTCATTCGTAATTGATAGCGAATATTCAGCGGCGTCGTGAAGGGGTGGAGTTGGGAGAGTGCGCCCTCCAATAGTTGGCCAAAGGCCGATTCGGTATATATGTATCATACCTAGAGTCAGCAAAATCATCAAGTACATTCGATAAAATTAAGGTCTCTGCCTCTCAATAAAAACCCACTCACGACGCCAAGCTAACAAGAAACGGTTAAGTGCGGTTGCCTATCAGGGGCGCAGCGAAGGGGGGGGGGGCGAAATTATGAAATTATTTTCTTGTGTGCAAGTAAGCTCAATAGCAGCCTCAAGAAAAAGTTGGCAACCCCCATCCCCACGAAAAAATTCCTGGCTGCGCCCCTGGTAGGGAAGGTTTCCCAACAGCAAGCACGCCTTTGACACGGTTCTCAGCTTATTCGTGTATTCGGAATTGGTCGTTTTGGTATAAGGGCTGGCCGTTTTCATACTTCCCCTCATATCTAGACAACAGATTTGAGCGTCGCGCCAATTCAGCCATTCTGACCGCTAGGTGGCTATGCAATGCTTGGGTTAGGCTGGGGAAGCAAAACATCTTGTGTGCGCGCTGGATCATACAGTCCGTTTCATTGCTAAAGCTCAGCTGTAAGCTCTGACAGCCTCCAGAGAAGAAGTGTTGTNCGCGCTGGATCATACAGTCCGTTTCATTGCTAAAGCTCAGCTGTAAGCTCTGACAGCCTCCAGAGAAGAAGTGTTGTGGGCACCTCATCGAAAGGCAAATATTTGACATGGGATGAAGAAGTGAGTTTTTCCAGTATTGACGAACTCAACAGGAATACAGTCCTAAACAACAAACTGCCAAGTCGGTGTCCATTCATAGTACCCAAGTGTCCAAGTCGGTGTATCAATTCCATTGGGATACTTGAATCCGTTCTTCATTACACGGAGCTCCTGACAATTTTTTGGTTCGTTACAGGATTCAATTATCCTACACGACATGAGCTAATCTTATCCGTACTACACTGAAATGTGTTTGTGCAAAATTTTTGGCTTATTATCCAGTCCCTGATCCCTAAGCTCTGGTGGCAATTGGTCAAGCAAGTGACCAAATCTTGCTGACAGCTTACTAGGTACAAGTGACCCAGAAACCGGGTGTACGCGAATACCGTAAGTTTGTGAATTTACTGATCCTTTTTTAAAATCAATGGCTTGTGACCCACGTTGTGCTTGTAGATAGGTTCTTCCCGAATCTTATAGATTCATCTAGATTTTGACTGTCGATTTTTTTTTTTCAATTAAACTGTGTATATTGTCGTGCCAAATGAGTTTTTGCCGAAGACCCGGATGTAAGAGAGACCCCTCATTTAAGAGAACGGGCTGTTGTAGATAGGTTCTTCCCGATTCTTATAGGTTCATCTAGATTTTCAGTATCGATTTTTTCAATTAAACTGTGTATATTGTCGTGCCAAATGAGTTTTTGCGGAAGGCCCGGATGTAAGAGAGACCCCTCATTTAAGAGAACGGGCTGTTGTGGATAGGTTCTTCCCGATTCTTGTAGGTTTATCTAGATTTTGACTATCGATTTTTTTCCAATTAAACTGTGTATATTGGCGTGAAAATGAGTTATTGTTATCATTATTATTATTATTATTATTATTATTATTATTATTATTATTACTACTACTAGTACTACTACTTTTTTCATTCTACTTTCTCTATTGCCTTTCGTATTACTTACTGATATGATTACTTTTAATATTACTATTACTATCATTATTAATATTATTATTAAATGTGTTATTAATATTTTTATTACTATTACTGTTACTATTATTACTACTATTACCATCATCATTATATTATTATTATTATTATTATTATTATTATTATTATTATTATTATTATTATTATTAAATGTGTTATTACTAAACTGCAGTTTGACGTCTTGCTTCTCTAAGCTTCCGGAATCTTTTCAAATTTGGTTTCTCACTCTTCTCTGAAAATGTCGACCATTAAGTGCTAAATGTGAATAGCAAACCTTCAAAAGTTTTCGCGTACGTGTACAAAATTTGTCTTCGATAGGTTTTCAATATTTCCGTGACCTAAATTAAGCCTAAGCTTATATATCTCAAGCCTTGTGAAATAGTAACTAAATACCTTTTTT
>JAGQDJ010000330.1:0-23938 GCA_022885665.1 Triops longicaudatus
ATGTAGTGAACGAGCTGGCTCATTTCGCTGGCCAACACCTCCTTCGACAAATCCAAGGGGTAGTGGTCCGCCAGGGCAAAGGAATTGACTTTCACTTTCTCATCTGTTGCCGTACTGAAATTTGTGAGAATTTTGAAGCGCTCGTACGTGGCCTGTTAAGGTGTGATCCGGTATTTTAGAGCTGCGCACAGCTTGTCAATGATGACCAAGTAGGTTTCAATACGGAATTTATCGCTTCCGGTGAAAACAATGCTCTCCGTCTGCGAATCACCAAAGATCGTGGTCCTTCTTCTTTTTTTGACTCTTTGGTCATGGCGATAATGTGCAACTTCAGAGGATGCCTTCGCTTTTTCTTCGAATACATCAAACTGAGAACGCAGCGCATTGAGGAAACCATCCAAGGAGGTGAGAAGGTCGATGACATGTTTCAAATCCAAGTGTTTTTTCTGCAGAGTCTTATTGGTTGCGTTGAAGCGTTCCAAAATCACGTTCCAAAAGTGAGCCATGAAAGCTGTTTCAAGCCTTTTCATAAGCTTTTGCAATGAGCCAGCCTCATACCTTGTATGGCTACTCTGGCGCTCATCGTCAGAAATTTCATTTAGGGCAGCCATTATCTCCCGATAGCCTTTAGAGACTGCGTTGGTGGCGTCTGCATGAGCAGACCAACGGGTGTCAGACAGCGATTTGAGCGACAGATGTTTTTCTGTGAGATGTTTCGATATGACAGACCATCGATGGGTTGATCCTGAGAAAAAGGAGTAGAGAGTTTCGAGAAACCCGAAATAACTAACGGCGTCAACGCAGCAATCGATATCGTTCCTTCCAACTAAATTCAAAGATTGCGCTGTGAGACAACCTGCCGGGCAGGTTGTCTCACATAAATATATAAGCCAATCCTCTGGTTGGATATAAGTCGAACTGCAGTTGGTTTTAAAGCCCGCTGCAAGCTTCTCCTTCTGTCCATCTGACTGGGTCACCGGGGCTCTATAAGGAGTGGTACGAGTGCGTGTGTACGAGTGAGTGTGTACGAGCGAGTGTGCACATGGAAAGGATTAGGGGGTTGTGCTGCAGATGTGTAGTGACTGCATGAGTAAGGTGAGGTGAGGAGATTTTTTTGTCAGAAGATCCCAGCCCCCTGAGCGAGGAGAGAAAAGTTGAACATTTACTAATATTTTAGAGTGCTGGGCCAAGGTCCTTGTGCTGAGCTGCTGACATGTGTTGATGTGGAATTTTAAGCACGTTTCCAGGGGGGGGGGGGGGCAAAATCACACCTTTGCCCCTTCTACAAAATTTTAGGAGGGGCAGCTGCCCCCTCTGCTCTCCCAGTTCCGCCGTCGCTGGCTATAATACAGGCTTGTATATTTGTAACTACGGACCCGCGGGTAATATGATAGGTGCAGAGATGTACGCGAAGGGAACTGCATGCAGTGCCTGTCCGAGTGGAACGTCCTTTTCGACCAAGTATCCAGGACTGTGCGGTAAATGCAATATTTCTTTACAACTGGGTTCTATTTCATATAAGCGCGTGTACGACGTGGAAGAATCATCCTGCGGCAAAACAAGTTACCTCACTTTAGTTTGAACTAGAAACCAGTCAAGTATTTTATGTGAAATTGCCTCACGGAAAAAGAGACTAACGTCTAGTGCCATTCGGGGCTGTTCCCCGTTTCAGAGCTTTTTAACTGCGGGCAATTCTTTTAACAATACGCCATTGCGTCTGACGACAAATACGAGTTTAATGCGCCAAAATTTGTAGACTTTGAAGCTGCTGATCTGCACATGGGAGATACGGATCATTATTTCGGTAAGTGTAACTCACACTCTCCTTGGAACAAACATAAAGGTCAAGGTGAAGCTTATTCGTTCGGGAGTTTTCTGTAGCCTTTGTTCACGAATCCTTGTGCCGTGTTTGCATATCGTGTATTGTGACAAGACATTATCAATAGAAAATAACCTGAATTTCATTCTAAATTGTCAATCTCTTCTACTTGTTACTGTAATTCTTTTTCTGGAAAATTTTAAAGTGAAAGTCCTTGAAGTCAATTTAAATAATTTGAGTCAGAATGCTTGTTAAAAATATGCGTTTTCATCTTGGATTCAAGAATCCCAAACTGGTTGATTCTTCTTTATTTGACCGAAAAGTGGTGAAAGTGTCTGGCGCATGTTGACTTTCTTAGCCGGAACATATGTGCTACTGAGTCACCCATTTCGGACATTCAGTTCATATATGAACGTGAAAAAGCTTCGTGCACCATCGTGGGAGAATTTATTTTCGAGCAACCGTCACTTCCATTCATCTACCCTGTTTTTGTTCTACGATTGACCTTAGCGTCCACCAGGTTCACGAATTTTGACATTCACGACCAAGACACAAGACACAAGTCATCGATCCCACTTCGCGTCTTTCGGAAAAGAAGGCTCGTGATAACTTGAACACCTACTGGAATCAGGAGCTGACATCAATGTTGTATTCAAGTTCAACGACGGCAAAGCAAGTCACAGCTCACAGATTTCCTGTACGCTGAATTCCGCAAGATTTTACGCTACATGTGTACGGGCCAGCTTCCGACAGAGCCAGTTTTGATTTGCTATCCCTCTCACGCGCCGCTTACAAATACGACATTTATACTTTAATGGACTGTACTTGAACTCTTTTGGGAGAACTGCTGACCAAAGAAGGCGTCGTCAATGTCCTTTACCACGCTGATGTCTTCGGACTCAAAGGTCTCCATGAAAAATGCACGGACTTCCTGGTTTGTCAGGCTGAGCAGGATCTTGAAGCCCCAATTTCTGCAGTATCGACATTTAATACTGCAACTTGCGGACGCGTGTACAGTCTCTTCGGTTGGTCTCTTGCGTAAATTAAGCCTTTGCTACTGAAGTCATATGCTTGCTCCGTTGTAATACGTGATTGCGTTCTTACATTGAAAAAGCTTACCCTTATGGCGAATTCAATTTTGTTGCGTTTCGTGTTATATTTTTGGTTTGTTTCGGTTAAGATTTGCCAAAAAACGTATACGGAAAACCAGCGTATATAGCTCGAAATAATACTTCGGATTGAGCTTGATCACAATGAGCTTGACTTACCAAATGACGGGGAAGTATTATTAAAAATTGGTACTCGTCACCCAAATTTAGTAACGTTATTCTCTTTATTGAAAAAACTCCCAAAAAATCGGTAGCTTTTGTTTAGTTTTTTCAACGTATGGTGGTGTTGAATATTTCCACTCCCGTTCCGAAGTCCAAAGGTACGTGTGCTTCCCTGCTACGAGTTCTCAATACAGTTAGCTGTTTAATGTTTCTCGTCCTATTTTCAAAATAACTTGGCACATGGAAAAACTTCATACGATCTGTGTTGCGATGGGTAAGCAGGGTACTTTAGTGCTGTAGTATATATTGTAACGCAAAAAAATGTGCTCAGGGTTGATAGAGGTAGTGTGGTAGGGTGACGTTCAGTATACGTCTTGGGCACTGTCACTCCCAAAGCTCCTTGGATGCCTTCCTCGAAGCGTCGTCTCTGGAGACTCGAGGTGGAACGCAAGGTGACTGCGAGAGAGTGACAGGTCAAGGTTAAGGTAAGTACATAAAAGGTGAAGGTGAAAGTTGGAGAGTTAGTAGGAGTTGACGTTAGAGGTGGAGAGTTAGTGGTAGAATAGCTGACTCTAAGCAAAGTTGACGTGTTGAGTGTGATGAGATAGTGAAGGTTGGTGGTGTTGCAGTGGTAAGACGGTGGTAAAGGTGTTGAAAGTTGTAAGGCCCCTGTATTGGGTCAAGCTATCCCCTGTATCTTTATCAAATACATCCATTTCCCCACAAGCCGACCGTTTTCCCAAGGACTCGACGTGCGAAATTCGTCCTCCTGACGAAAGTGTACGTCACAATATAATGTTCGAAAAAGAAACGTTTAAGGAATGGCCGTGTGCTAACCGAACGGAACTGGGCAAAAGTGAAATTTCCCCTTCACTCTAAGATAAGTCCTCCATCTTTTGGGGCGAAAAAACCTCAAAGACAGCAGGAGCCAAGTTGTGAATATTTTTAATACCAAAAAAGAATTCTGGGGCTCCCATGCTAAAACCCGTATATGCAACCTCAGAAATGGTATTTATGAAAGCCCCAAACAGGTATTATTAATTCCAGAATAAGTTAACTAGTAAATCAGCGCCGTTAACTAGAATTTATAATTCTTCGTTTTTTAAGACTATAAGACGAAACGTAATGTATATTAAAATACCTAATTTCGATACATAAACCCCATTTTGTTACACAAATATTTCCCATGAAAGTATTCTTACTACTAAATACTACACTGGAAGCGGAAATTTTCCTTTTTTTAACAATTGTATTCATTAATAAACCTGGTCAAGATAAAAAGGAAAATACAAAACAATTGAAGTTTTACACAAGTCAAAACACAATTCAGTGCGAATCAATATACAAAATAATCAAACGAGTTTTTTTTTTTAATAAGCCATCAATGTGTCAGTTTGCTCACAGCAAAGTCATTTTCGCTTTACCGCTTTCCAGTGGGATGCTGGGCTAAACAACGTGAGGAATTTTTCCTGACATTCAACTAAATTCACCGTACACGTGTTTAAATAATGTTTACAGTTATTAAGTAACTACGTTACTATGTAGTTACCTAAGAATTGGGTCGCCACTACGTTAGTTCTTGTATAAATGAGGCACACACGAACCTGTTGAACCGCAGTTCGAGAACTTGGGTGAACAGAAAATGTTGACCGATCGACTACCGTGGATTGCGGGCTATTTGGCTGTCCCTTTGTTCCTTAATATCGGTATGAGCATAGCCGACAATGACGCCAAGTAAGCAAGAACAGTAGGAGACTTGCAAATTTATTTTTTTACTACGGTCGGTTAGCTTTTGATTACGTTCACAACAATGTACTCAATAATTCTGTCTCGAGACTCAGAATTTTTTCTTTTTTTGCCTTAACCTAAGTTTAAACGCTAAATTATCTAAATAAGTTTAAATTATCCCAATTCTACTGAATGAAACCAGCTAAAATTTTAAACAATTACGACTTCGATATTGTTTATAAATGTACTGTGAAATGAAACTTCGTAGCGTAAATTCTAGCTTTTCAGTGGTTTTCACTAGCTAGCTATATCATTTACGTTTACGAAAGTGAAATGTACTATCCCGGTACAATTATGCGTAGGTTAATTTTTGTGAATGAATGAAATTTTGAAAACCTAAACAAAATTTTCCTTATTTGACGGCGAAAGAAAAATCTAATCGGTTTACTGATGTATGGCTTATAGGAAAGTTTAGCAGTAGAGCTCATTGATTTAATTTCGGAAATATAACGGCAACTCAGGCATTTTGCCGCCCGTTAATTTCCTCTGTTCTAGTTAATAATGCCCTAATGATAAAGGACACTTTTCCCCAAATGTTGTTTACATAACGTGATTTAACTTCTTCACACTACCTAAAACAAGGAAAATAATTGCTACTTTTAGTGCCCCTAAAAAGCATTACGTCTTGAAACAATTAGCTACTTTAGTTTTTTTCTGTAACAAAATTTGACGGTTAAGTTCACGTAGTAAAAATAATTTTAGTGGGCGCTAGTGGTTTTTAGTATGAGAAAATATGACAAAAGTGAGCGATCAAAGCAGTTTTCGTCTTTTTTTATGGGTATTCCACACATACGACGAGTTGAATTTCGGCACGTCAAGCTGTGCAGAGTTGGCATATTTTGCGATTACTTACCCTAGTACCTTTAGTCTTATTTTTTTTTACTTACCTAAGAAATGCCGCTGCAAAAAGCCGCTTGTTCAAAGGAAAAGATTGACTTCACCCAGCAATGACACTGGATTCATTCCCAATCCTCTGAAGACTCGCATGTGCAATTCCTTTCCTTGGATTTTGCACAAACAATCAAGTACAACCAAGAAGTGATGATGAATGAAATGAAAGAATTAAAAAACTGAAAGAACTAAAAAACTGAAAGAAAAAAAAGATCAAGAAAATGATCTGTCAAAATCGGGAGAAAGGTAGATGCTGATTTTGTGTAATATTTTTAAATTGCGGATAACTGACCCACAACCAACATAGACTTTACCGCCAAATACGCTGATGCATGAATTCCCAGCGATTCTATCAATTCCTGCTGGGGGGACGCGTCAGGTTACGTTTGGCTTGGATTGTGGAGACTCGAGTCAAAATGTGACATTCGATTTGATTCTCGGAGAACGCACCATTCCTTTAACCCTGAAACCTCCGCTAGCAGAAATGATCAAACCGGTCTCAATGACTGATAGTGCATTCCTCAGCGAGCAAGGTAGGCTTTTTTGTGTTACTAACGCACTTGTTTAATGAGAATATTGGCTTCTAGCGAAATGGAGAGGAATGAATGAGTTTTCAGCGTCTGTGATAACGGATGTTCAGGATTTGGGAACTGTAAACCAGCGAATATTGGTTGCAGCGAATTTAGGACAGGTACCCTCAAGTGAAGCAAATGTCGCTCGGTAAGTATTGATTAACAGTTTTATTAGATTTAATTTTGACATGGTTCATTTAGTAATTCCCTGTCGTTTTAACTGCCGTGTTTTACATGTTAGGTTTGCTGGACGAACGCTTTCCGGAAAACATGCTGTTTTGGTCACATTGAAGATGACCGAAAAAGTGAATCTTGTGGTCAACTGGGAGAAAATGGTATTTGGGTCTATGCTCCTTAATGAACTGAAAGAAGCTGTTACACGATCTTAAGGTTTTGAGTATACTTTTCTTTGTCCGTTCTTCGTGAAGATTTATTGTAATGATATATTTTTGTCGTTATTGGACCTACACAAGTTACTTGTTCTTTAGTTAAGTGCTAATTATATTTCTTTATTTTATCATTTTTTCATTTTTCGTTTGCTCGAGACAGCTTAAGAAAAACTGAATTCCTGAGCACATATGGTGTCGTTCTATGTAGTGTCCAAAAGATCTTTGCAACCTTCCAAGAAAATAAACGTAAGATTGGTTTACTAGATAAAAAGTGTTGGGTTTTGCATTAATCGTTATAACGGATGTTAAACAGAAATTTCACGTAAGACCCCCCTCCCCCCCAAACCAAAATCATGGGTACGGCCCTGGTTATCAGTTTTCCAGCGCTTGTGCTCGTGTCTTAAGTTCCAAGCAGTCGTTTCACGAGAAGTCGGCTAAACCAGAAACACAATTATAATTGTAACCCCGCCTTTTGTTCGAATTCCAGCTTGCTGATAAAACGACCGCGAATGTTTTGAATATTATTTTCAGAGATCAAATACAACAAATTTATCACAAGTATAAAGTAAGAAACAATTCGCTATTCCAACACGAACAAGTTTCAGTCTAACAAATCTTTACAGTAGCAATAAAGTTTTAGGCCCGGATGACCAATACAGTGACTTTGGTCAAAATAACGGTTCAGGCGACTTATGGCACCGGTTAACTTAAATGTATCTGCCGTAGTGTCATGTTCCACCAAAGTCTCGATCTCCGCTTTTCCAGGCATCGTCTGGAATCTTACGACATACTGTCGTTTATTGACACTAGTTCCATTTGCCATTTGATTCGTCATCCAGCGTGCTTCTAACACCTTATCCAAACTAAGTTCCGCGCACTCTTTCTTAACTTTCAATCTCTCGTTCAGCGTCTGAACTATAGCTCTGGAAGCGTTCTGGATAGCTGGATCAGACACCGGCACTGGTACATGGTGGTAACACGTGCACCAAATATCGTCTATACCCGCATCTTTACATGTTCTCTCCCGGCTAATCACAGTAAATAGGCTTTGTCCATGTAAATGACTTGCTTTGCTCGCCGCGGAAGGCTTGGTTAACTGAGTGACGTTCAATAAATCTAAAAGCGTTTGGTGAAGATCGTATGGTGATGTTAACTTGTGAGAGTTCGCCCGGAAGTTAGCCACTGCTGTTGGGTACGCCCGAGAAAACCAATCGGGAAATCTAACCCACAATGCCGGCAAACGTTCTTCCACGAATCCGAGATAAGTCGTACGGAATTTCCCGAACCGAAGGCCATGGTCGCTCATAAAAATTACTACGGAATCCTTAAACACACCGCTCTTGTTCAAATTACTGAACAGATCGTAATACAGTGGATCAGCCAATTGGGGCTCGTTCAGATCATCGTGACTTAAGCGGACACCCCATGAGAGAGCAAAATAGGGAACTTTTTTATGGGCGACGGCAAAATCCTTAGTATAATCAAGTAAGTGCTCCATACTCTGCTTGTACCCGTAACACAAATCCGCTTCCTTATTAGCTAGACGCCGAACGGCTAACGCGTACGGACGGTAATAGAAATCCGTTGGAGGGGCGAGGAAACCGAGCCTATTTAAACTAAAAGTGCCCCAACTGGGCATGTCTTCCGCATAAAATGTAGTGTAGTTCAGCTGACTGTAATTTTTCCACACGAAAGGACAATCATCCATAGGATAAACGTCCTTCTTCCAGCACTTCCTAACTTCTTTGTCTGTATAACCCGTTAAAACCGCCACTAGGTTAGGGAAAGTATTATCTCCAATCTTATTGTATCCGAGATATTCAATAAAATCCATTTGCTCAAGGAAGTGCAGCGTCTGGGGCATCTGACGACGGAAGTTCAGCCTCGACATCGAATCCAGTCCAATGATAAGCACGCTAGCATTGTTTTCTGGGCGGGAATGTAACTTCGGCAGACGTCGCTTGCATATTGTGGCATGGGTATTTTTGTAAACCTTTTCCTCTCCTTCATAACACTTCACACGGACGAAGTCTTCCGTCAATTTCACAGGCTCCTCAAAGACTCGACAGGTCCCGTATCTAACACGATTACAAAAGATATACCAGACATCGAAGGGCTAGTTTAAAAACATTGGATCTAATCTACGAATTCCGCCTACATATTCTAAAAAAAAAAAAGTTTACGGTCCCAATGCATGCTTTGGCTCAAAATCTGCTTTGCCAAAACTCACTGCATGTTATAACGCAAAGTACGACACCAAATCAAGGAAGAAATCTAAATACAAAAATTAACTATCTTTTTTTTTTGGCCTTAAAGATTTTGAAAAGATATATCAGCATGCATTCGTAAAGAAATCCTCTTACTAAATATTAAGAAATTAAATCGTTAGCCTACGTTAACAATTCAGTTTTGCAGTAATCTCGGGCGCCACGAAGCACCCGATGTACAGAACTTTCGAAAAAAAAAACGACGTCAACGAAGTTTCTATACCTAACTCCACGGCAGTTGCGCAAGTGTATCAAGCTTTATGCTCTGTGGAACGCTCCTGTCCCGCAAACGTCACTATTTTATACAGTGCCGTACCGTTATCATAGGATTCTTTGTTGCGATCGTTTTTTGGAAAGTACTGTACTACGTACCTCCTGTTTCTCTCTGATCGTCCGTTGTTCGCAAATACTGTACTCTCTACGGCAGTGGTGCCCAAACTTTTTTTCACCCGAGGGCCGCGCGCAACATGATATAAAATCTCGCGGGCCTGAATGTTCCGGTTTCGCCAGAATCATGCCGACGTTAAAAATGAAATTATGCAGTGATATACATGAGCGGTATAAATGAACGGGCCGTATGAGGCACCTTCGCGAGCCCGATGTGGCCCGCGGGCCGTAGTTTGGGCACCACTGCTCTACTGTCTTGTGAGAAGTTGCTTTATTCGGTTTTCCTTCTTGTACTGGAGACTTAAATAATTCATCAGATTTTTCTGATTACAACTTTTCCATGAATGGGAACTCTAATCGGACGATCAGCATAGGATTTTAACATCAAACCCTACGGTTAATCCTTTTGACCTGCTGGGGTTTGTTTATTACCGTCTCGCAAGCAGTACAAGGCTCTACAAATTCCCTTAGAAATACGTACTCATATCTAAATCCTTTTTGAAAGCAAATTTACTTCAAACCTACTGACCTGATTGTACTGTCAGCGCCCTGGTCAAACTGCGTCCAGTTTTGCGCCACGCGGTAAATGTACGAGTAACAACACGTGACATCTGTCTTCGCGTACCGCGTTTTCACCTCGTCGTTAATCCTTAGCTTCCCATCCTTTATGAACGTCAATGGTGACTTCGTCTCACATTGCACGGGTTCTATCTTCTCGTAATATTTCGTAACATTCTCGTGCATAACTTCGAAGCCCGGTATTTGACAACCTGGTGTATCCAGCGTGTACTTATTCCACTTTTGGTCGGTACTTGACTTCAACTTCTCTTCCAACCCTTTTTTACACGAAACATTATGAAGTTAATCGTATTAGATACTCCTTTACCTGTGCCTACAGTGGCTGATACTCGAGGCATCAGATCAAGGAAGAAAAAGAACGACAGTGACGCAAATGTCACCAGTACCAGTACACTAAACGTTACGTGAAGTTTTTCCATTTTTTTCACCTATTTGAACTTAAATCTCTAAACTGCAGCTTCAACGTTTGTTCTCAAAATGCTCTAAAAATGCTACAGCAACCCCTTTAATGCTCCGCCGCTTTGACTGTTGGCTGATTCTTCCCATGGGGTTCATAATTAACTATTTCTAGAGAGAACACCCAGCCCCTTCCTTATGGGCCTTTTGTGACAAGCCCCAGGCTTGTGTCGTGAAAGAAGAGGCTTGGCCAAACCTATTCGACCTTAGCCGGGAAGTTTAAAGGGAAACCAAAAAAAGAAATCGATACCAAGTCTCAAAGATCGATTTGTCAACTATTTTCTTTTTTTTTTGCCGGGAACCAGCCGGACATTCAAAACAGTTTAAATTTCTGCGCACTGTTTATTATAAATATGGCAGCGTAATAAAGAACAGCCGACAATATTATGAAATAAAGGATTAAGATAGACAAATAGTTATAATATAAAAGAGTATGAATTTACTCTCTTTGGTTTCGCTTTTTGGTTCGAGGGGGAGTAAATTATATCCATTCAATAAAAAAATCAAGTTCGGCACATAATGTAATAAGACATTAGGGTTACAAGCACAAGAACCGAGAAAAAAAGACAATGAATGGAACTCTACAAAAATAAAGATTTAGCAGGTCCAAAATAATGCTGTTCTTTCAACTCACCCAAATCTTATAGACCTGCAATTGTTGCGTGCGAGAGGTATTAAACATTAAAAGTGAGCAAAATGAACAACTAAGCAAAATACGCTTCCAGGCCATCAGCTGTTTCTACATAAAATATAAATATGGTTTTATGTATGTGCTTTTATAGCTCTATTTCTACAAATACAGAATTAAGAGCTTATATTCAAACTGAGTAATACTAACGTTATTCACAACTTAAATCTGATTTTTGAAAGCTTTTCATACACTGACGGCTGTATTAAAAACACTATAAGCTACTAAAAAGGTGTCTTTTCAATAAAAATTACGAGCCTAGGCGTCCTTTCTAACGTCAGTAAGAGTTAAATATGCCGCACAATTACTTCTCTTTGAATCTGTGAATAAAAAAAAATATTTGTTTATGCTCTTTCCTAGTAGTATCGTTCAGGAAATATTTTTATTGACAACCAGTTGAAGCACTATTGATATCTTTAGACAAAAGCCATCGATACGTTTCTTACAACCAATTACTACTTCTTCCACCCCATGCCTCTCCGACAGCCAATCACCACTTCTTCTGTTCCAGTTGGACTCCTCCTTTTCAAACCTTTTTTCTTGTCACGGCTCTTTATACAGGGTTGATCCCTCTGGGTGCTCTGTGGATTCTTCCTTTCAAATCGCCTCACACGCTCTTTACGGTCGCCTAAAGCCTTTATTTTGTCTCTTGGAAGAACTTTGGTCCCTTTTAAATCTCTTCAACTATGCAAGCCTATCTCGGCGAAGAACAATGGAAACGTTCACAGAACGTTGACACTTTTTGAGATAAATATTTCATTGTTTTCGTTGTGTTGACGAAAAAGATTGTGAGATATTGTATTGGCCCATAAAGGCACTCCCTGTTTTGCGTCTATTGTTTCTTATTACATTCCTTCGGCAGTTGACATCGTTTATACTTTGTCACTTCTAGAGCCCAATCACCTCACAAAAAAAGCTTCCTTTAAATACACCAGAAGAACCTGTAAAATATAAAAAAACACGTTAGCTTTGTTTTTAGAACGTGTTCACATACCATTTACAAAATAAAAAACGGCACAATTAGTGAATGTTTAGGGAAAATGCAACAAAGTAAAGTCATTCACAAAGTTTTTTTTTTCTTCAAATACTATTTCATTCTAGTGTTAAAAATACGCCAATAGGATTAATAAGGAAATCTGAAAAGTTTCGCAACACAAAGCTTTCGGCCCAAGAAAGGGAATGTGGGGGAGGAATGTGTACAATCTTAACATACGCATCTTTTGCAAATTACTCGTAGAAAAGTTCTTTGACCTTTTTCTGCGCGAACGGGATTAATGGTTGTATGAATGAAAATGCAGTGTTTGCATACACCTTTTGACTTCAACAGAAATTAAGTGATGTGTGCTAATCCAGAAAAAAAAGACACTTCATAAACCATTTATATCGAATCATGCGTTTTCAGCAAACTCGTAGTAGCGCATGCAACTTGCCGTAACCAGCCCTTTTCTATTTGCTGTAGTTTAACCAGACATAAAAATTAAGTTTTTGGTTGCAATCGTTAAGCAAACTGCGTAATCTTTGTCATCTTAATTTCCTTTATTTATTTATTATTTTTGTGTGTGTGTCACAGCATCCCTGGCTATCTCTACTGCTAAAGATTACAGTGCTCCAGTTCGGGGCATAAAATTACACTTAATCGTTAACTACGATAAAACGCTTTAGTATTATTAGCAGACCCATAAATATTATTATAATTGTCAGGGACTTATGTACCTAAAGCTACGCTGGAAAAACGGAAGGGAAACTTTGAGGAGAGATAGAGTTCATATTTGGTAAAGGGGGTTCGATTCTATCAGAGCGTTGCAGACACGCCGTGACTTGCAAATGCTGAGTGTGTGAAAGTGCAGAATGGCACAAAAAAACACATATTTAAACTGGCTACTGGCATAGTGCCTGGTTAGGTTGCGATTCTGGCGTAGAAGAAAAATTACCGTAAACTGGTTCCGATTTTCATAACTAAGCTAAGCCCTGAGTTTTACATAGAAATGCCAGCAATGAGCTTCTCTCAGTAATTCTGCACACGGTGTTTTTTTTTTAACAAACGAAAACGTGCTCCGCACGTAAACACTTCCTCCAAAACACACAAAAACTAGATCAGGCAGAATAAAAAACTAACCTTGTAGTTGGAAACGAAAAATCCTTCTCCCTCTTCATTTATACCACGCTTCGTGGCCAGGCAAAGATTCAATTTTCCCCAAAACTTCAGCGACTTGTTTTTGGTGCAGGACCGTGTTGAGCCAGCGGACAACATTCGCGTACGTTTTCACGTTGGCATTTTCGATCACCGCTTGGAATGCGGGCAAAAGGGCTACCGCCAGATTCAAATCAGCCAAAGTGACAGTTTCACCCACTAAATACGTCCTGGTCAGCAACGAGCGGTTAAAGCTGGTCAAAAGTCGGTCTAGTTCTTGTCTCGCGCGCTGCTGTTTTCCATTCTTTCCGGGCAATAAGGGCAACACTGCCGGGAGGACTTGGTGCTGGGCAATTTGCATCCATTGCAAAATTTGCGCTTCTTGGAGTTCGTTTTGACCCTTCAATGCTTTGGGGGCCAAAAACAAGCTAATAGCGTCAGCATCCCATAACTTTACACCGTCAGCAGCAGCCAAGCCTGGTACCTAGTTGGAAAAAGTCTAATTATTATCTTTTCGCAACTGGCAGTAACGGAGAAGTAACGGTGCAATAGTTTATGCTAAACTACACAAACTCCTACAAAGCGGTAAGAAGCTTACTTTTCCTAGCAAAAAGTCTTTTTCGTAGCCGGATGGTAGATCGCTGGCAACAGTTATGTCTTTACTGGCGTATTTGGCTGCGATGAGGCCAACCAAACTTTTCAGGTTTCCAGGCCGCGAGAACAGAGTTAAACCATTGGCGGAAAATGCAACGGGCGCAGGGCTATCGGTCACTGGAGAGGTTTTGATTTCAACTACACCCAATGCTTTGGCAGCGTATGACTGCGCCAAAGTCCTGGCTTCGGCTAACCCTGCTGGGTTGTTACCGGTTGCTTGGGCGGATTCAGGTCGGCCGCCACCTTTGCCATCCAAAACGGTGATAACGGCGTTCACCCATTCGTTAGCTTTCAGTCCCTTTTCAACCACGTTCTAGAAAATATGCAATTATTTAGAAATTTAACAGAAGTTATTAAAAAAACTTCGACGATCTGGACTTCACAAAGTGTATACAATGCGAATGATAGATTGGACTCCAATTATCTCAAATTTCGTACTAAATAAAGCGTACCTTCGGACATGCAGCGAGAACGACAACCTTCTTAGCGTCATGGTCGGCACTAAAGAAAATGGCGGGTGTGGAAGGGGCCAAAGCTTTAACTTGCTTCAAGGCACCATCCAGAGCTTTGGCGTTATTACCGGCTTGGAATTCGTGAACAATGAAAGGAGCTGAGTTGACATTTTGTAAAAGCGTTTTAGCCGCCTCTTCAGTTTCTTTAATCATTGCGTTTTTGGCATTCCTTTCCGCGTCATCAAGTTGTTTCTTCAAAGATTTTAATGTGTTTCTCAACTCATCCTGGAAAAGAAGATACAAACTACTGTTAGAATAAAAAGTCAATTGACAGAAAAGAGCTATGATTCAAGCTCATAATAAAAACGATAACGGGAAAGGAGATAAAGAGATAAAACTATGACGCAATCCGTACCTTTTTCCAATGCGAAATGGAAGCTTGGGAAATGTCGTCAGTCAGATCGACGATTTGGCGGACCAAACCTCGCAGGAAGACAGAATCACCACCTTTAGAAACTTGGGATGCCAACTGAGAGACTTCCTTTTCCAAAACAGCAGCTTTATGCAACGCCTTAAACACGCAGAACGCTTAATTATAAATCAAAATAAGGTAAATTAAATTTTCATACTTTTGTAGCTTCAGGTCCCGTGAGACCAACGACACGTCGAATTCCTTTAGCAATAGCTTCTTCACTGGAAATAACGAAATCTCCGATGTGCCCAGCGTTCAGCAGATGACTAAAATAAGAACAAATGTTCTAAGTGCCAAATCAATATAACACAGTAAAATGAAAACAAAATCGGTCTCTGAGCGCTGAAACGGTACATCTATTTCAAGTTTCCATTCGGACGATTGACGAGGCCGATAGTGTAATTTATATGCTTTAAGTAACACTTACGTGCCACCGCAGAATTCAATGGACGTCAGTGCACCGGCGGGACCACTGGGATCTGCTTCGAGTTGCTCAATAGGAATACCAATGGACACAATACGCACTGGATCGGGATAGGTTTCTTCGAAAACGGCACGTAAGCCTTGGATCGTTTTGGCAATGGCGAGTGGTGCTTCCCTGGCATACACTTTGTCATTTTTCGAAATCAGCTTCACCGCTGCAGCTTCTGCTTCTTTAACTTGTTGCACTGTCATTGGACCCTACAAGAGTGAATTAGTATAGGAGGTTTGAAGAAACAAATACATAATTTTCATGCAATTACACCACGAGTCGTGGCATACTGTACTACTTGGCAAAGAAACAAGGAAACTGAGAAACTAAAGATATACGCAATATTTTATACGCACTTTGTTGGTGAAATCGAATCGCAAACGATCAGGAGCCACCAAAGAGCCACGCTGGTCGGCTTCCACACCCAGAACTTGCCGCAAGGCATAATTGAGTACGTGGGTGCCAGTATGGTTGTTCATAACAAGACGACGTCGCTGTTCGTCGACGTGCAAGTCGACTTCGTCACCGACTTTCAAGACACCTTCTAGGTTACCAACGTGTACGACATATCCACCACGTACCTGCACGCTCTTGACGGTAAATTCGGTTTCCTGAAAAAAAAAAAAGCAAACTTATACTGTCAAGACACACAAAATTGCAGCCATTTTTGCTGGACGACGCCTTCAACATTCTCCATCTTGAAATAAGTTACCAGATATCAATTAGCTATATATTATAAATGAAGTACGCACCTCATCCCCAACTTTAGAGATGAAACCTTCGTCGTAGATTTGGCCACCTTGCTCGGCATAGAAGCATGTTTTATCCAACAACAGACCGCATTCATGGCCTGCTTTGACTTCATCCACGAATGCTTTATTGCACCTCAGTGCGACAACTTTGGCTTTACAGGGAGCCAATACTAATGAATGAAAACGAAAAGGAAGCGTTTATACTTCTTTATTTTTTTTAATAAAAGTGAATAAACGAAATAAAATATATGAATTATTTCTGAAAAGAAATTAAAATAAATTGTTCAAAGAGCAATTTTACCGTATTTAGCGTGACTATTTTCTCCCTCGACGGAATAATTATATTTGGAAGAATCATCCGTAGGTGGTAGTCCTTTCTGTTGTAACTCTGTGATGGCGTGAACATCGAATGAAACGCTGTCTTCAACACCGCTGCCTTTGCCTTGGGACATCGCTTGAGCTGCTTTTTTGGCTTCTTCATAGCTGGGGAGATCGACAGTCAAACCCTTCTCTTCGCTCATGAGCTGAGTCAGATCAACAGGGAATCCGTAGGTGTCGTACAAACGCCAGGCAATGTCACCTTTGAAATAAGAAACACTTTAATATGGAATACACATCTACTTCATAAATTCTAGCAATGGAGGCGCAACAGCTTTTAGCAATAAATTTCAGTGGTAGTGACGAGGGTTATAAAATCATGGTTGATCAACCCAAGGTTTGTGCATCATTTAAGACAACTCTACTCTCCCTACGACTTTGCATTCATGAAAAGATATAGAAACCTTACCAGGTAAAGTTTTTTGGTTCCCGAGCTTGGCAATGGTGCGTTCTAGAAGGCTACGACCGCGGTTGAGGGTTTTCAAGAATTGAGCCTCTTCGTCATTAATTATGTCCATAACCAACTCAGGATCTCTCGTTAGCTAAGATACGAATGCAACAAATCAGTACTCATTACAGTAACATTTGCACAACAAAATTAATATTTTGACATCTGTGAAATTTCAGAATTGTTTTTCAGTGGTAGTGACGAGGGTTATAAAATCATGGTACAAATCAACCCAAAGCTTATGCATCATTACAACAATTCGATTGATACTCCAATTTCTTAAAAACTTGCATACTTTTCAACTTTTATGCAACTTCGTAGTAGAAAAATTGAATCCACAGCAAACTTGTACTATACTACCTCAGGGAAAGTGTCTCCTAAGACTTCTACGACTGTGGGTACCAGACTTGCAAAGAAACCGGGCTTAGCTTGCATTTTTTCCGTTGCATAACGGACACCTCGACGCAAGATACGACGCAAAACGTAACTAAAAAATAATAAAAATAAATGAGTAAAAAAATAATAAAAATATTTGGACTTTTCTAGATTTCTAAAATATATTTACCCTCGGCCGACATTATCTGGTCTGCCACCATCGGACAAAGAAATAGTTAGGGTACGGGCATGGTCGGCTAGTACACGGTACGCCATATCTACGCCATCCGCGTCTTCTTTGCCTACTTTCCCAGAGTAAGGTTTCGCTCCAGTGCCTTTCTGGATGGCAGCAAATATGGGAGCAAACAAATCGGTATCGTAATTCGAGCGTTTATCTTGAATCACAGAGACCAAACGTTCAAAGCCCATGCCGCAATCGATGTGACGTTTAGGCAATGGTTTCAAAGAACTGTCTGTTTCGCGATTGAAAGTCATGAAGACCAAGTTCCAGATTTCAAGCACGTCAGGGTCGTCCATGTTGACCAAATGGGCAGCATCACGACCACCAATGCGGTCATAATGGATTTCAGAGCAGGGACCACAAGGTCCTGTTTCACCCATTTCCCAAAAGTTGTCTTTCATACTTCCGGGTAAGATCCTTTCGCTTGGTAATCTAGAAGAAAAGAAAAATGATGAACAATCACAATTTAGAACAAACAACCTTCAGGAATAGGTAAGCTTTACTTCACAAAGAGAGCCCATGCTTACCCTAAGCTAAGCCAAATTTGACGACACTCTTCATCGGGCTGTAAGCCGGTTTCGGGATGGCCTCCGAAGTAAGTGACATAGAGTCGATCTTTAGGGAGTTTGAACACTTCGGTCAACAATTCCCAGGCCCAGGTACAAACTTCTTTCTACAATAAAACGGTAATTTATCAAAGGCTCACCTCATTACTTTTACTATAAAAAATTTATAATAATTTATGCATTTTATCTTCAGTGGTAATGACGAATACCATTGACAATCATCGAACTGATCACTGGTAAGTTTTCCATAATGTTTTGCTTCAAAGAATGCAAGGGCTAGGGGAAGGGAAAAGGCCGTACCTTGAAATAGTCGCCAAAAGACCAATTACCCAACATTTCGAAGAAGGTGTGATGGTAAACGTCTTTGCCTACGTCATCCAAATCATTGTGTTTTCCACCAGCACGGATACACTTCTGCGTATTAACGACACGAATCCATTTGGACATATCGCTGTTAGGGTCAACTGTTCCCAGAAACAAAGGTTTGAACTGCAAAAATGCAAAGAAAATAATTAAGAATAATTCTTTAACAATTATTCTGGGCAAAATTTGCACCGAATTACCAAGTTTACTAAGAGAAATTGAGGACAATTTAGATTTTGGTTACCTGGTTCATTCCAGCGTTGGCAAAGAGTAGCGTAGGATCATCTTTCGGGATCGTAGACGAGGAATGGACATAAATGTGTTGTCTTTTTTCAATGAAGTAGTCCATAAACATCTTCCGAATAGTTTTGGCAGAAAGAGAGGTATCCATCTTGAGTGAATTTGCCTGAAGTTGAGAGAACACAAACTACGTTTTAGTACTGGATACCATACTGCAATGATTACATCAGTCTCAACGTCACGGAAAGTATATGCAACATATGGGAACTTGAGTTTTACCTCTAAATATTGAGTTACTTGCAAAATTTAAAACGTAACGACAATTTTTTGACACAGCTCTATACATGAGTAAAATTAAAGGAGTTACAAGCCAATAATGCGAAATTTTTACCTGAATTATCTGCGCAAAAAAGAAACCACGCTACTCGTTTGCCCCTGTGGGAGCTTGAGAAAGAATCTGGGGCAAAATAGAACGTTTGGGCTACCTTCAGGCAATGCAATGTAACGGTGCGTAGCTATTGGCCCGCAAAACGTGAATTTATCCTTTTACATCACCTAGTGGGCTTTAGCTAAATTACACTCAAACCGCGAGTTCCAAATTGTCTTATGATTGTATCCGTCGTCAAGTAGTCTACAGTACCCCACTGGACTATTGTACCCATGATTATACGCAAAAAGGTTTGTACCTACTCAAAGGAGAAGTTTTAATAAAAAATCACTTCACAGACAAAAACTAAACGAAAATGAAAGGAAGAATTAATTAATCAAGGTTATTGAATAGCTAACAACAGATAAGTCCATTTGATCCGAAAAACCCGTTTTCATATCAACGTACTGAGTTTCGCATCGTACCGCATGTTACTCTCATTCGAGTTTTTTTCTCTTTTTTCTTGTACAGCACTTATCATCTGCAACTAGTAACACGATGCAATTTAACGTAAAAGAATGTATGAAAGGAATGATAAACCTTTTAAAGTACATAAAATTCGTAATATATTCTCAACCGATACAGTAAAACTAAATCAGCCAGAGTTATACATCAAGTACAGTATATATTGTTAATCAGAGTAAGTAGTATCCCCATCAAGTCCCGCCCCTTCCCGAACAATTACCCTACTCGCCCAAGCAACAGCACGCCCTCCAAGGACAGGCTAAGTTCTGGCACCCATTAGCCTCGGCCGGATAAGGCCCATTTTCCAGCAAGTTACAATAGTACAAATTCTCCGGGATCAAACGCGTGGAATTCTGGGCGATGGTCCATAGGAATTCCTCGCAGACTGATGGACAGCCGCTCAAATCCAAGTACGTCAATGTCTGTCTGGTTAAGGTCGTCGCTAACAATGCTCTTAGCCCTTGGTCTGTAATGTCCACGCAACCTGACAAACTGACGTACTCGAGACCATCAGCGACGCTACATTCGCTGCTAAGTTCTGACCTTGAATCCGAACTCACTGACCTATTACTACCCCAACTATGAGGGCGACGCTCAACAAGATCGCCACAATTTTTGTTCGAGAAACGAAGTCGACACGGCATAGTACACCCTTGGCAACCGTTTTCGATAGACACTTTCGGCCTTGGCTCGTCCTCCCCTAACCGAAAACACGCCCCTAGTAAGGCTAATCCGACATCTGTAATCCCAGAACAGCCGCTAAAATCAATGTGTCGTAAATGCAACGCCGCTCCATTCCGAGCAAGTCTAAATGAGCAAAAAGGCCATTAAACCTTGTAAAATGTGGAACAAATGTACGAACAATTCATATGTGTACGCGCTATATGAGCAACTTTCCTTTACAAGATGCAAGCTTTGGTAGAAATTTACATACACTTTAGATTTTTATTCATCTGACTTATATAAAGTGTATAGTCTTGAAGAAGAACATAACCTGAATAAACACTATGTGTGAAAAAAAATAGTCCAGAACACTAAAAGTAAAATTACTAGAAGGACCGAAACAAATGCAATAAAACAGCACAAATTTTTTAAATTTAATGTACAGAGAGTATCAAAATGTTACCCATCGAATGCTCTGTCGTCGACGGTGGTGTAAGAAATGTCAAGAAGCTGTAGATTGGGACAGTAAAGTATCATAGAGCGTAGCTGCTGACTAGTCAAACCTTGACTTCCGCCCAAAAACAAGTTCTGAACGCCGTTTCCCACGCGGTAAAACAAAGAAGCCAACAATCTTCGCAAAGAAAGGGATTTTAACAACAAGTTTAAGATACAGCATGGAAGCCCAAACATTTCTCAATCTTACTTATCGAAAAAACACCTCTCCTGGTAACATAATGATTCTTCGGTTTCGCTTTCGTCAATGTCAGCATCTTCGTCATAAACTGATAATTTAACACACTCCTTCTCCAAATCAATAACAGGGTCGAAATATTGGAACGTCCAGCGCCCTATACACGCAGAGAATTGCTAAAATTTCATGAAGCTTTTGAAAAGTATTTCAACCTTTTGCCCAGTTGGTAGGGTAAACGCTTTTCCATAAGCTCGACGAATAAACCATATTATCCCATCTCTTGCAAACTTGGGCGCATTTTGCACGCTCAAGGGGAGAAAGGTAGGCAAAAATGTTGAGCATGATTTCATACGGGATTAAATCAATAGGGCTGGGTTCAGTAAAGGTTGTTGTTGAAGATTTGACCGACAGAGATGACAGCGGGCGATTATTTGAGGACTCAATCGGGAAAAAATGCCTCGGATGGTCTTCTCTGGAATGGTATTTATTCGACGCATGGCATTCGGGGAAACTTTGCTGCAAAGTATCGTGCAAAGTTTGGAGCGTTTCATGCCATTCATCTTCACTTTCAACGCACCGATCGACCACTTCCTCTGCTAACGATGACAACCAGACGCCCAAGTTTTGAATGTTCTCCTTTTCGACAAACAGTTTTTCTTTCCAAAGCTCGTGTTGCTCAATGACGACGTTCTTTAACGAACACAGCTCGTCATACTCGAAGTACTTCATTAACAGGGGCTACGTGGAAGCATTTCACAGATGTAAAAGGGCGTTTTTGGAAAGAAAATTCTGGTTTTACCTGAAAAACTTCTTCTTCTTCTTGCATATGGGGCAAAAACGTTTCAGTGAATTCCAGCACAGCTTGCCGTAACTGATTGCCAAAGTAAAGCCGTTCTCCAACGTTTCTGCCCGCGTAACCGAAACCTTCTTGCACCAGTTTTAAGATCTTTTCAGAAAGAATCACAAATATTTCAGACACTTTCCCGCTCATTTTAGATGGTATAACTTTACCTCGGTTAGACGGCTGTCGCGATGACAGTTGCACACAGCGTTGGATGCAACATTCAGTGAATGCAAACGAGCTTTCAATTTTTCCATAATAAATTGGTTTTCAATGTATTCATGTGATTTCAACTCGCAGAATGTCTTCTGTAAGCTGTTTAAAAGACATTCCAAAGATCCGTGGTTTTGAAAATCCGTCTGGGACATCTACAAATAAAACATAATTTTCCTTTGGGGAAAATACTTCAACACGTCATTCAACTACATTTTCACACACATCTACAAAACCTGATCAAACACATATGCAGAACTGAGTGACAAGTAGAAGTAAACCACTTTTCGACGCGCATTACTTGATCCATGTAAACGCTGACGAGCTCTTTCATCCGTGAATGCGGAACAGAAAAAACGTCGACTTCGATGGGAAAACTCGGTGCCATGGCCTGTTCGGATTGCGTTGAGGGATTTGTTAACTATATGTAAGTTGTACACATCGCCCGTTGCGTTAACAGCTGGTCGCAGCTGATAGTAAAATTAAAAATCGAATTAGGGATATCTATTGTAATTATTATGTAACAACTAAGTTTAATTGTAAGCGAAATTTGCTATAAGTATTTCTGAAACTTGCTTTACTGAATTGATAACACTTTTTCTGGAACGATGTGAATGTAACTTTTGTTTACCGACAAATACCCTCTATTACGTCATTACTCGATTCCCTCTAAAGCCATTCGCGCTTCAATTCGTTTCGCGCCTTGACGTTTAAACTTACACGCCAAAATGTTCCGCAATTTAACATCCATTATATAGGCACTATAATCTCAAATACGAAACCCATATACAGACGAATACAAACACAGATAAAATCAAATACGTGTTTTGTGAGGTTCAATACAGGATATTTATACGTTTGAAAATACTTTGATCTATAACCTTTAAATTACGAATTAAGCTTTTGCGGCAGAACATAGACTAATTAGCATAGACTCCATTTTTTATCTGCACAATTATGTAATACTTATAGAAATGAAGAAACAGCCATAGAAATAAGACCTTATTAGAATTAACTCCTTCTTTTGTTACTTAAAAGGAATGTGAGCGAGTTATTACTCGAACCAGAAAAAAAAACTCTATTTCAACTTGCCCACTGATAAGAATTTTTACGAAAGACGTGTGGTTTTGCACCCTTGCGACCTACGTAAACCTATGCTATAATATTTAAACTTCAATGCTTTGCAAACTGTATCTCATAAAAAAATATGCTAGATCTCATTAGACGAGGTATTTCATTCCCGAACTAATAGGCAATACCACATTGCCAGCCGCAGAAACCAAATACCTTTTCCAATTTGTCATCCTTTCAAACATGCTTTTAATTAGCTTTTCTCTCCCCTTCGTTCTTTACCAGGTACGTTTTTATGTCAGTTTCAGTACCCAAAGCTCGCGATTGCACGTGTGCATCCATAAATGTTTGAAACTAACCTCTCCCTCCTTCGTCACCGGTGCCAGTCTGTACGATGCATTCCTTAGTTCTTTGTATACGGTTCGACCTTTTTGTTAACCTCAATTCTTCCCTTTGCCTCCCCCAATCTCACGTGTTCTAAATTGTCTCCCTCGACCCTGTCCCTCACATTTCCACCTGCATTTGTCCTATCGATACAACGGTTACCATGTCAGCGTTACAACAACAGAACTAGTCACGTGAAGGGGTCATCACAACCAACTCAAAAATTTCCGATTCCAGGTCACGCCAACGCTCCCGCCACCTTATCGTTAACCTTTCCCCCTTCTTTCCCTAACAACGAACCCAAACATAGCTAACAATGCCGGACTATGGTTTCCATAAAACAACTCAATTTCAACCACCTATTTCGTCATAATAAACTCATGCAACTCGTGCAAATTTCGCGCCATTTTCTACGTATTGCCATAATCTAGATGTACGTTCAATTCCGAAGCGGACGTTATATAAAACGGAGAATTTTACTACCAAGGAGTTCGACAGGTTTATTGAATTTTACTAACAAAAGAAAACAATA
>JAGQDJ010000326.1:0-23090 GCA_022885665.1 Triops longicaudatus
TATATATATGTAAGTCATCATTGGTTATTACAAACAATCGAAAATAACGGACTAACTCTCCTCTTGGATGTCCGTTATAACGAGGTTTCGCTAATAGTGCATTATCTCACGACACATTGATGTTATTGCACTTTCTGTGTTTTCAGTGGTTCATTTTTCATTTATGTTTCGTCTGTTTTTATTATTTCCACTCGTGTCCTTCACTAATAATATTAGCTTGGCAAGCAGTGTTTTACTTGATTATGTTTAATTTTTATTGTTTTTCACCTTCATTCTTAAACGTTTAATTATTGCGTATTTATTATTTTTTTTTACTGCAGTCTTTCGTATAATTGTTGAGTCAGTAAGATCTCACTGATTTATCAGTTTTCTTTTACGCATAGTCACGTGGTACTGGTTTCCGTAACAACAAAAGCGAGCAAGAATGGCCATATGCTAGTGCTCCGATAATAACCTCGTAAAACGGCAAAGAACGTAGCTAAACCATTAAGTTTGAGCTGGGTTATCACATGGGAATTCGTATTTCAGAAAAAAACATCACAAGCTTTCAGTAGTCTAACGACAGTGGGTGTTAGATCAGAACTTTTTTGTTGATAAGCTTTGACCAAATGTTGAAGAGTTGTTGCTAAATCACCTGAACCATTTCGTGAATAATTCCTCCTAACTTCCGGTTAGGTTTGTCTCGACATTTGTAGTTTACCATCGTGTTTGGTGTTTGCTTGTTTCTTGTAAGCAACCGGTGTCAGTGTTGTGATAGGAGATTGCCTTCAGCTTACCTTTGATATTTGGGATTTTGCAGTTAATGAAATCCAATCCAATTCATACTCTTTGAATTCAATTCATTAACGCTGCCATCTAGTGGTTGTCCGTGAGAAAACAAGCTTTGCAGTCTTTGCTAAAAGCGTCTCTTACTTTTTCCTTTCCACTCTACTGTTGTCAGCTTCTGCCACCAAACGGATGCAACCTCAAGGTCTGAGAGAAATACATGTGGACCGTGTTTGGGTCTGCCGCTCCTCGCCAGCCGTTTCATTACGTCAGAAGTTGCATGTCCCACTATTTGCTCGCATTGATAACGTAAGAAATTATACATTTCGTCTAAATGCCGTAACCGTATTTTTTTTTTAGGTTTACAGAGTTTAATATCTTTACTTTTTCGCCGAAATGTCCGCCAAAACAAATCCGAAGAAGGGCCCTCAAGGAGGCGATTCTGTGAAACAAGAAGACATAGTCCAAGCCGTAGTCATCGCCGACAGTTTTAACGTTCGATTTGCGCCAATTACATCAAGCTTACCCAGGGTTAGATTACTTAAACATTTTGAGGAAGAGCCCTAAATCAATAGCACCCATCACAAGACAAAATTAAAGCTTTCTTTTGTTAACAAAAAAAAAAATACTTTCTGCTTCAGTATCTTTTGATATTTACCGAACTGTTTGATTATGCCCTTTTGACGAAAGCATTTTTTAATGTATTATGTTTGGTAGCTTTTTAATACTTCGTGGTACTAGCTTATTTTTTTTATTATTATAACGTCTGGATCATAGAAAATTTTTAGGTAGACTCACCTAGTTAAGTTTCAAGTGTAAGAAACAAGAAAAAATCATATCAATTAACAGACATGGAAAGAACTCCATGTAAGAGTTTCTTTTACACGATTGTAATTCCATCCAAATTACTTTTTTTCCATCCAAAGGCACTCTTACCCTTGGTAAACCAACCTTTGATCGACTACACGCTCGAATCTTTAGCCATGGCTGGCGTGCAAGAAGTGTTCGTGTACTGCGTCGCACACGCTAACCAAATACGAAACCATCTCAAGTATTTCCATTAATTTAATTTTCTCATATTTTATGATATTGTTACTCCGTTTTAATTTAGTTCGTTTATCAACACGTAATATTTGAATGACACATTCCTATTTCAGTCAATCGAAGTGGTCCAAAGGGAATCCCTCCATGATCTTGCATGTGATTTCTTCCGAAGATTGCCGTTCGATGGGCGATGCGTTACGCGACATCGATGGAAAATCTCTAATCCGGGGTGATTTTATTCTACTCTCGGCTGATGTCGTTTCTAATGCGCAGCTTATCCCCATTTTACAGAAACACAAGTATTTTTGCGTTTTTCCTCTTTTTCTGTACCTTTGCCCCCATTTGGTTCGTTTTGTGTAACAATCACCACAGCTTTTCGGGTTTTAACAATTTTATTGAGAATTTATGTGTGAAGAGCTATAATTAACGTCATCAATACCTAAAAGAGCTGAACCTGACGTAACCTGCCTTAAGCTAACCAATCCTAACTAAACCTAAACAAACGTAACGTAATCTAACCAAACCTAATTAAATCTGAGCAAACAATAACAGTGTCGTTGATTTTACTTTTACTCTTCTATTAACTATACCCTGTTTTTTTTTTTTTAGTTTTTAACTGCAGCATTTACGGAAATTTTATATTTTCACTTAACAGAGAGCAGAGAAAACTTGACAAAGGCTTGGTTATGACCAATATTTACCGTCCAGCTGAACCTGGACATTTCACTCGCACACCAGAAGATGAGTGCGTTTTGGCAGTGAATAGGCAATCTGGACGCATTTTGCATTGTCAGAATCTGGCTGGCTGTAAAAAGTCAACGTTCCCTTTGGTAAGTGATTAATAACGAATTATAGCCATTTTTGTCAGATTTTTGTAAAAATTTTTTCTCAAGAATACTTATTCAGCACAAAGCTTTTGACATATTTTGGATGTAATATTTCAGTATAGTAACCAGAGAATACTTAAGCGATGAATCATTATCGGGTTCATTTTTACCAGTTTATTTGAATTTTGCTACGGAGATATTTTTTGTTTAATTTACGCTATACTTTTTTATTTGACATGGTATTCTAATTCAGTTGTGAATTAACTTGGTTTTTTGGTATTTACGTGGATTTTTTTGTAGGAGATCTTCCAGGAGAATGCTCAGATCGAAATTCGCATGGATCTCGCCTTTACGCACATTTGCGTCTGTTCACCCATAGTTCTTCCGTTGTTTTCGGATAATTTTGACTACCAAACACACTCGGATTTTGTCAAAGGTATACTGATCAATGAAGAAGTGATGGGAAATACGATATATTACCACGAACTAACCCACGAGTACGCGGCGAGCGTGTCGGATATCCATATGTACGATGCCGTGAGGTATGTGTGCATTCGTACACTTCTGTAGTATGAAAAAATATTAGTTTTAATAAGTTTATAGCAAACATTCAAATAAAAGAAATTATTAAAATAAATTAAAAACGAATACAAATATTAAGTAAAAATCTCAAAAAATAGTTCTTAAAAAGAAAATTAACGTAATTTCTGTTAGTCATGACGTAATTTCGAGGCGAACACACCCCTTCGTGCCGGATCTTTCGATGCGTACTGGCAATGCCCGGTACAAGTATTCGCGACATAATGTTTACCAGCAGCCAGTAGTTACCTTTGCCAAGTAAGTTAAGAATTAATTGGCATTTTGTCAAGTTGTTAATTTTTTGGCATTTTTTTAAAGCTGTGCAACAAGTTATTCACAAATAATTATTTATTGTTTATTTTTATTTGTTTACTTCGTGGAAGTGAGCAATCGCTATATTTTATTCTTTAAAAAAATAGTTGTATTTTATTCACTATCTATTAAAATTTAAAATTATGTACAATACCAATAATAACCCGAATACTCTATTTTTTCGTTTGTCAAGAAGACTATAGCCGATAAACTCGAAGTTTGTATAAGTTACGTTAGTGTAAGCAATCCCTATATAGTTTCTTACAGTAAAATGTTCAGAAAACTCCCTAAGAAAGAAAAACGAGAATGGAAAAGTTATATTTACTCGTGACAACTTAACTATTTTAGCAGGCAGTTTGTTATAGATTATGTTCATCAAAACGATACGTCTTTGTTGAAGAATTATGTAATTATTATTTCCTTGTTTTCATACGATTAGCAAAAGCGTGTTGGAAAAGAACGTCGTAGTCGGTGGAGAGACATCTATCGGCGAGAACACGTCCATTACCTGTTCAGTAATCGGCAAGAATTGCACTATTGGTAGCAATGTGAAGATAACCAACGCCTATGTCTGGGATAACGTTACCATTGAGGTCCATTTTATTTTCTTCGTTTAACATATTTCAAAGTCGATTTACCATCTTGCCACCAGAAGCGCATGAACACTAGCCGCCTTCGTGTAACGTCACCAAGTTACGAGCACGGGGGTTTTGAATGCTCCAACCATCTCGACAATAACCAGAAAACTGTCCGATGGTAACGGCACGCCGTTGTAGTTTTGCATTGCACTACCTGGCATAGCTTTTTGAAACTAAACTTGATTTGAACCTTACGTCTCGTAAAGCTACGCCGCTGGGTAACAATGAAATTCTCCGGTGCCAAATCCATGCCTGCGGATCCCGGGTTCGGTGCGGTTCATTAGCTTCCGAACGTTCCGTAGCATGAGCGCAAGGCCTTGGCCGTAGGAAAAATTCATTTTTACCCAGCGTCTGCTGTTAGAGTAGGGCAGTGGATTGCTAGCGTTGGATGGATTCGTTCGTTCTTTTAGCAACTCAGCACTGAACTTGTACACTGTACGTCGTTTTTTCTTTTCCTTTTTCCTACAAAAGTCTAGGCCTAGGTCGATTGATGGTGGTATACCGTCTCATGTTTCGTGCGCTTTTGGTGGCAATACGATGAATCGAAATTTTAAAATGCTGAATTTTATTTTCTTCAGTATTCTTTAATAAATGAATTTTCGTCGAATTTTAGGCCGGTTGTGTGGTTGACACGGCCTTAATAGGTCACAATGTCGTTATCCGGCAATCTTCTGAGATAAACCGGGGTTGTGTAATCGATTCCGGGGTGCAAATCGGCCCGGGAAGTATCATTCCCGAAATGACAAGGCTCGTCGCCTTTTCGCGTGATGGAGAACCAGCGGGCCGCACGCCGATCACAGAGGGCAGCAACGCTTATATCTACGAAGCACAGCGTGATGATGACGATTCGGATGAAGAATCGGTGACGCACGAGATTTGGGGCAAAACTGGCGTCTTGGAGGAGACGGATGACGAAGAAGGCGACAGCCGACTTGGATCCGAAAGCGAAAGTGATATAGACGATGTGGCGTCTGTGGCTGATGATGAAGGAAGTGAGTATACAAGGGAAAAGATTTTTTTTTTTACCAAAAGTTAGTTTACTTCAGGATATTAATTGCTTAAGAAAACTTTTCGAGAAAGCAACACGAAATATCGTTTATTTTGTCGTTTCTTATATTTATTTGTATTTGTTTATCTTTTTTATTTATTTTGTCCACAATCATAATAATTATATTTTATTTACTGCGTTGTTTTCCATTGCAGTATTCTACCATGAAGTCTTGGACAGTTTACAACGCGGTTACGACGAAAAGGTCAAGTGCGAAAACTTGATTCTAGAAATCAATTCCTCCAAGTACGCGTACAACGTCACCATGAAGGAGGTCAACATGTACGTCACCAAAGCCATCTTGGAGCTAGGAAGCGGCGGCCACGGTAGCCAAGAAAACGGCACAGCATTGTTTGCGCTCGTGAAACCTGTCTTGGTCAATTTCTTGCCGCTTTTGCGGAATTATATTAAAAGCCAAGAATCGCAGTTGGATTGCTTACGGGCCTTAGAAGTAATATTATTTCTTCAGTTCTGTTTCTTTACTGTATTTCTTAACCAGTTATTTTAACTCCTGAAAACGAACTCTTTTATTGTATTTATTGTTTAACTGTCAATGATAACCCGTTTCTTTTCCGATTGACTTCGTTTTTTTAAAAAGGATTTTGCGGGCGCCAAATCAAATTTCGCGGCTTGTTTAGCCAAAGTGTTGCACATACTTTATGAAAAAGATATTATCAGCGAAGAAGCGTTGTTAGATTGGTATAACAGTCCTCCCGAAGATCCTGTCAACCTACCGGTGCGAAAACAGGTACATTTACCGTTCTTATCCTTTGTACAGGAAAAAAAGCACTGATAGCTTTTAAGTTTAAAAAATAGATGTAAAATTAAATTACGATTTGAAATGCTGGATAATTATAAAAGCTTAAAATGGAGAATTTTTTTATGAGTAATAAAATTAAAAAGATTCTAACAACTTTACATTCTGGCCTTAACTATATGGTCTAAATGTTGTTTCTGTTTGCATAACCTAACTTAAAAATAACCTTACCTAACTCGACGTAAACTTGATTTCGTCTGAAATTAGTTAACACACACGTCAGATTACTTAACCAAAATTTAACTGCAAATACCTAACTTAACTTGAACATAACCTTACTTGGATTAGACTGAACTAAATTTTGGATTAAGTAACGTAAAACCGGTATGTTGAAGTCAACAATTATTTTTTGTTTTTGTTTATTATACAGGTGCAACCGTTCATCCAATGGTTACAAGAAGCTGAAGAAGAATCGGAATCTGACGATTAAGTTTGAATTTTTTTTTTGTGATAACACTAAGATAAACATTAAACATACTATTGTGCTATAATACAGGTACTGGTACACGCAAATCCATCCGTACTTATTCTTTGCAGTCGTTGAAATACCTGAAAAACAGAAAATGATAAAATGAAGCTTAAGTTAAGGAAGAATTATTGTACGAATTAATGTATTCTTTCTCACGCAAGGCCTACAAGCGTTACAAAAGGGCTTATCTTGGAGATAATCAGTGAATTACGCTACCCATAGTGTGTTCCTGTATTGCCAGCCGGTTGAGTCCTGTTTTCAATCCGTTCGGGGATTTCATTCTCTAATACAGATAAACACAGTAATCACACAGTAAAACAGTTCGCGCTTAGCAAGGAACATGGAAATACGTTATTGCTGGTTGTCAGTGAACTTCTGCTTCCTGACAATATGTGTTTGTTCACAGCAGTTAATCACGAGTCAAGTAAAGAATAGCCTTTATTAACAAAGGCCGGATAAACACTTGTAAAATGTCAAACTAAAACAGTAAAAATTTTGCTAATACTCTTGAAGCACATTTTACTTTCGTCTTGTCGCATGTATTCTTGGGCATGTAAAAAAAAAAATACATTTGTCACGATTTGTTTACAGTTTCTTTCACAGCTGATGACAATGATCGACGTTTTTTAAGCTATTTCACAAGAAATGCGAAAATCTCTCACACATGCATGCAGCATAAGTCGAGAAAATGTAATTTCGTGTACGGCACACTTATTTTCAATTATGTTTGATTGCTGCTTGTGTATCATTTAGATTTGTTTTTTATCCGTCTCGTTTTTCATTTTGTTGTAATTCATTTTTGTTGATTTCTTAAATCTAGAATGTGTGTTATATCGAAGCATTTCACAGTACTGTACTTCTGTTTCTAGGATTTCTTTTACAAAGCAGCAGTGGTGGAATACGCGCCCTACTACAATGTGACGGTTGCGCCTGTCAAGCTCATTGAGCAGAATGTGGCTGCATACAAAGATATAATTGCTGCTGCAGCGGAACAAGTGAATATTTCATTTCACCATGTTTCCGTTCATTTCCATAACAGCTTGGTAATTGTAATTTCTATTTTCGCAGGGTGTTGATATCATAGTATTCCCGGAATATGGAATTTCCACTTTGGCGATGCCTACCCATTATGAAAGAGCGCGGCCGTACCTCCAGAGGCTTTTGGATTCGCCACGTCTTTGTGAAGAAGCTCAGACTAGGAACGAATCCGACTATCACGTATGTTTAAAAATATTGGAGTAAAAGAACGGAATTTAAACTAAATGCGAAGTAAAATTAACTGAAAAATTGTTTTCTGATCTTTAGGCTGTGCGAGAAATAAGTTGCGCTGCACAGAAAGCGGGTATTTACGTCGTGATTAATTTGGGTGTTATTGCTCCATGTTCTGACGAACCAAATTGCAACACCGAAACGGACGAGTTTCAGTACAACATGAACGTAGTGTTTGACCGCAATGGCAATATAATCGCCAAGTAAGGAAAGCTAAATTAGTCAGATTGGTAAAAAAAAAATATAATTTTTAGGAAAATACGGTCATGATTTGAAAATACCACCAAATCCACGATTTCCTTATTTGCTTTATTAACTAACTTAAATTAAGGCTAAAGTGATGGTCATAGTCGCATTAGTGGTTCAATATCGTCTTCACTGTTCCGATACTTTGGTCTTCTACTGTGGTTTCTACTTTGAATAAACAGCGAAGCAAAATTAAAGCTATACGGTTGACTAAAGTCTATCCCTGGGTAAATTCATTGTAAGTGGGGGTAAGTTTAATTAAATTTCGAAACTGTCTTAAAATTTAATTCAGTTGTGAAATGTCGAACAGTTGGACAATTTAAGTTTCTTTCTTGTAAACGTTTTTGAAAGTCGGTTAGGTTCATTTAGGGTTCCAGATTTTGATAAGAATTAAATAAACATCAATTAGAATTTAATTCCAGCTTTCGCTCACAACAGCAGAGTATTTTTGAATTATGTATTAATCACGTTAATAACTTTGGTGTCCTTAGATAAAATACTGGTGTTTGGATCAAGACCTTGTCACGAATAGTTTTAGGTACGAAAAGCATCACACCAATTTTTAGAAGACATGAAGTAGTCTGCTTGTCCTAATTAGAACAGGAACCAGCAATTTCATTGCAATCGAAACGGATTACCAAGAAATCTGAAGACAATAAAATTTGAAAGTAGAAGTGGTCTGTCGTAGAAAATAAACTGAACAAAATAAACTTTGGTTTTCTCTGTTCTTGGTAGGATTTCAATTGTTGAGGAGACGCTCGATTTCTTTTGGTTTGCCTAAGTCAGTTCTTACTTCTTAACGTTTTTTTTCTTAATTAGCCCAATTCACCTGCTTTGAACAGTGTACTAAAACACAAACTCAGCTCGGAGGTCAAAGAAAATTAATTACATTTGAGTTTAATTCGATATATCGGATTGATTTTGCATAGCTTTGCAAAAAAAAAAATAAAGGGTACTTTTTTATCTTAGGATACTTCTTTGTTTTTACAGCAAATTTCGTTAAATAAAATTTCTGGACAAGTCACGGAATTCACGGTTTCCGTGCATTTTTCTTTTAAATTATCTAGTGTAGTTTGTAGATGAGACTTACGTCAGTTGCAACGCTAGTCAAGAGCCAGTTGTAACGAAAACCATAACTTCTGAACAATAAGGTTATCCAGAATGGAGAAAACTACGATTATAATACAAAAGAGGGTTTTAACACATTTTCGTGTGATACGGGTAAAAGTTGTTCGAGACAATGAGTGAAGTCTGATTTCACCGCCTTTCTTAAAAAAATACGAGGGCTAATTTTTTCGTTTACATTACAGCTGAAGTTGAAGTTTACAGTTGATGTTTAGTGTTACAGTTGGGCCGAAATTCTTTACGGAATAAATCACATGAAATCTCATAAATTAAAGTCCAAATACAATGGTCCTTTCAGGTACCGTAAAACGCATCTATTCCTGGAACCACAGTTCAACATTCCCACGCTTCCTGACCACGTGACTTTTGAAACCGATTTTGGTGTCCATTTTGGTATCCTTACGTGCTTCGACATCGTTTACTACGAACCAAGCCTACATCTCTACAATCAAGGCGCACGACACTTTATTTTCCCCACAGCGTGGGTAGATGAGCTTCCATTCTTAACAGGTACAGTATTTATCCTTGTTCTTTTTTATTTTATTTATTTTCTATTGTTTAGTTCTATTCGCCAATATATAATGTATTACTCTTCTTTTGATTTTCTGTATTTTTTGTTTATTTACTTATTTATTTTTGCTTATTTACAGCCATTCAGATCCAAGAAGGATGGACCACGTCACTGGAAACATACTTGCTAGCCTCAGGCTACCACCAGCCATTAGGTGGCCAGTTAGGTAGCGGAATTTACACGCCCAGAGGGCCAATCGTGTACACTTACGTTCCCGATTCCCAAACGCGCATGCTGATAGCGGAAGTCTCGAGCAATGGCACTAATTCCACGTCAGAAACTCGCCTTATACCTAAACAAGAATCTTCTGTGTTGATTGACATGGACCTGGAGCATCTTACTTCTGGTGGCACATACCGTAGCAGTGACCACGCCCTGCTTTTCGAAGATTTGACCATTTACGCTTCGAAAGTCTTAGCTCTAAGCAGCGAAGGAGCTGCAAGTCTTTGCTACGAAGATCATTGTTGCCATTTGCAGTATTCCTTGCGTGAAAACGCGGCTTATGAAGCAGTGACGTACCAGCTTGTTGCTTATAAAGGTGTACGACAACTGGCGGGCGGGTTTTACCACTTTTCGATTGAAACTTGTGGTTTACTAGCTTGCGCTAGTTCAAACGTAACTAGCTGCGCTAAGATTGACAGTTTTAATATAAAAACTCTTCATTTCAATTCTATAAGCTTGTCGGGGAATTATACTACCATGTACGTGTACCCTACGGCGATTAATGACGCTTTGCAGCTGTTTCCTAACCAAGCTTTGAATTTTTCGAAGAAGAAAGTGAATGAAAAGTTTGGATTTGCTACACAAACGGGAGCTGTTAATAGTTTGTTAGCAATTGGGTTGTATGGTAGACATTACGAATTAGATTAGCATGAGCTAAAGTAACGTAGTATATGTGTGATGTATTATCTTCTCGTCCACGAATTTTTACAATTGATTGGAATACAATCAGATCATGTAATGATACCGAGTGAAGGAAATTAAGCGCCGGTACCGTAAAAGGGGTAACTCGGAACGCGTGGAGAAACATTGAACATAGTGTAGGAAAACGTAAGCCATCTTCTGCTACTCGACTATGCAACGCGAAGCAACAAATAAGCTTTAAATTGCCAGGCTCAACGATAAATACGCTTTCTTACGATATCAAAACGAAATTTGCGTTTTAACACCTTTCCTGGCTACAAGAAGTTGATGCAAGAGATTTTTTTGGCACAATTTCTTATTTTCGTTTTTCGCGAACGAAAGACAACTGGGACAGTTAGGGGCTCCGGTTTTTTTTTTCTCACAAAGATACTTCATCGACCAGCCTGCTACCTAAATTATATGCAGTCGCAACCTTTCGTCTCTAGGCAAAACTCGTTGCTAGAATTACACAGTCAACTTTTACCCTTTTCCTGTGGAATGGCCTATGGCTACTAAGAAGCTAGCGAGCGCTAGCTAACTAGAGGAGCGAGGAGGGGGCGCGTCGGGGTTAGGGAGGACACAACTTACGAAGAAAGTGGTATGAAAACTCAACTGGACATTCACTACAACCTCAAGTTGAAACGACTGTGGACAGGCAAGACTAAAACAGTTGTTGAAACCGTAGGAAGTGCAACCGAGTGCGAGTGTGTAAAGAAATATAAGTTTTAATGCGTTTGTACTTCTTTTTCTGCCGTTCTCTTTTAATTCATGTAAGAAAAATAAACTAGTACATTTTCTCTGAAGAAAGTGGTCAACCGTGTTCAACTAACCTACGTTAATGATTTCGAGGATATATTTTCCTCCAAAATGCTATTTCTGAATCTTGTCGAGCAATTTCATGTCCGCGTTCAATGATAAATGCATCATGGGGTAACTTTGAACACCAACTTTGAAAACACGCTACTCGCGGAATTTTACAGTGAAGTCGAAAGTGAAACATTTGCATAATTCTCCAGAGCAATTTACAGTGCCATGGCTTTCTGTTTTGTTTTTACATGAAATATATGCAAGAAAAACGAAAATAGAAGGCCCTTTTCACTCGAAATTACCCCGTTTTATGATAATGAAATTTAACTTAACTTAATTTAAGCTAACCAAACACTGCATTGCATCAGGCACAGCTTGATCAACTAGACTCAAAGGAAAGTAAAACAGGTATTCGTGTATTATCTTTCTGTTCCATGATCTTGTACATTAGTGCTATATACAATCAGATCTTGTGATACTAAGTGAAAGAAATTAAGCGTCCCGTAACAAGTGTCGAGCTACCAGCATTTGCATCACTTCGTTAGTGCCCTCGAGGATGCGATGGACGCGGATGTCGCGTAAATACTGTTGTACAGCGTAGTCCTTCAGGTAGCCGTACCCTCCGTGCATTTGCAACGCTTTATCCACAATCTATAAAAAAATCATAATTGTATTCGACTGCACCTGTTAATGAAAAAGAACCAGACGGACGATATGCTAATCACACTATAAAATTCAATCACGAAAGTTCCGTTCCATAAAAAATACCCTACAGTACATCAGGAAATGTACGGCTCATGGCAAATTGGTTCCTAATTACGTTGAGGCGCCACTAAGTCAGCTACGTGTCTGGATGTTTGTTTGCATTTGCAGTAGCTGGGTTGCTCAAGCGTGAGATTACATTAAACTCTTTCGTCTGCTTCGAAACGCCAGTGTTCTATTAAGTGCGCCACAGGAAACAGCTCATGGAAAGAAATAAAGAACTAGGAGCAGAAATGCTAACGCTCAATGAACCACGAACTGCGTTAATGTGTTCGGTGACGTCCAAAGATGTTGTCTTGACAATTCGCCCTCTAGTGAAGCAAGTAGAAACCTTTCTCTGAAATAAGCTTCATTTGGGAGTAAAAGGGCTTTGTAATATACTATATATCGCTCACGGAAGTTTCGTGCCGTTAGCGTAAGGATGTTAGCGAAGCAAATGGCCTAGACAACAACGGAACTGACGCCACTAGACAACGATGAAATTTCCCTACGATTTACAGAACATTCGCTAAAAATGGCGCAGAAACTCGGTGGCACAAGTGAGGCGGTATTGATTAGGACCGTTGGCTTCGACTTTTTCTACGTATAGTAGGTTTACGTATAATTAATTAGTTAGTCACCTCCCAACAAGTAGTAGTGGCTTTTAACTTGGCCATTGCGCACAGCGGAACAACTTCGGGGTGATTGTCGTCCAAAGCTCGTGCTGCGTTGCGGATTATCAGCCGTGACGACACCAGCTCCGTGCCCATTTGCGCCAGTTCGAACTGATTGTGCTGAAAGTCGGCCAAACGCTGGCCAAACTGCTTGCGTACTTTCACGTGATCGACAGCCAGTTCCAAACTCGCTTGTGCCGCACCCAAAGAACACGAGGCTACAAAAAAACTAAATAAATAAATGAAAACTGTTTGTCAAATAAACTTAACTTTTGCATAGATAAGTTTTTCTGTTTCCTTTACGTTACTTTACTTCCTATGTTAGTTGTTTATTTCTTCTATTTCGTCAGTCTTTCTTTACGTAATGATTATCACAGGACGAGTTGTCAACTGCGGTCTATTGAGTTCAGGCTAGTTCGCCATGATAGGAAGCTTGTTTATATTTATCCCTGCATGGAACACGCGGTTTCAACTACTTTTGTAGCACGATGTCAGTGTTCCTGTTATGTATTTTTTGGTTCCACGTGACTCGGGTTAGCTCTTTTCCAAAACAATAAACTCTAAAGCTAATTACTTAACCACAAATGTGCATTTGTGGACTAAACTCCAAACATACTTCGTTAATGCCGCCTGGCAACGCAATGAATAATCCTACTTCGGCATAAGCTTTCTTTGCTCATGTTTTAAATTTACTTCTATTTATCTTGTTCCATTTTACTACTTGTTTTACTGAATTTTACTTTCATTTCACAGTAATTGTTTGTAATTAATATTTGTACTTTACCTATGTTAATTCTGCCACCGTTGAGGCCTTTCATAGCAATGGTGAATCCTTCGCCTTCTTTGCCCAACATGTTGGTGGTTGGGACTTTGCAATCTTCTAAAATGACCATCCGTGTCGGTTGGGAATTCCAGCCCACTTTCTTTTCTTTTTTACCGAAACTCAAACCTTAAATAATCGAGAAAACTGGAATGACTTAAGAAAATTACGAGTAATAATAGGTCTACCTGGTGTGCCTTTTTCGATTAAGAAGCAGGAAATGCCTTTTGGACCTGCGCCACCGGTGCGGCACATGACCAAGTAGACGTCAGTATCGCCACCACCACTGATAAAAGCCTGAATCGAATTAGGCGGATAAGTTCAGTGAAATACTATCAAATTTTACATTTATTTTTTCTTATTTTTTTACTCATAATTGATTTTCTTTCTTTTTTTAAGTGTTTTGACAAGTTTTAATACCTTGGAGCCGTTAATTACGTAATGATCACCGTTCTTTTTGGCAGTTGTTGCTAAGCTAGCAGCGTCCGATCCCGCACCCGGCTCTGTAAGACAATAAGATGCGAATTTTTCCATTGTCGCGAGTTTAGGAACCCATTCAACGCGCAGAGCATCGCTGCCGAACTCGTCAACCATCCAGGCGCACATACTGAGATCGTAAAGAATTTAACTGAGAATATTTTCCTCACAATTAACGATTGCAAAATCGTTTACTTGTGAATACTGATGTAGGCAGTGGTGGATACACATCCTTGAGACAAAGCTTCGAAGATTAAAGAAGCTTCTAGTCTGCTCAAACCGCTGCCTCCATAATCTTCCCTTGCGTAAATGGCACCAAAACCAAGTTGGGCTGCTTTTCTCATTGTTTCAACGGGAAACGTCTCCTGAGATAAATTTTAGACGAAAACATGAACTCAGATTTTCTTCAGACATAAAATATACATTTAAATCAGAATTTTCTTGTATTAGCAAGGAAGAATTTTAAAGTATATTTTCACCTTCTCGTCCCATTCTGCCATGCGGGGAAGCATTTCCTCTTTGGCAAAGTCCAAAGCCACCTTTTGCATTTGTTTCTGTTCATCGTTCAAGCCAGAACTCGCTAAAGTGGAACGACACAATTAAAAGTTAAGTTTTCTTCCTTCCTGGGTGACGAAACTTACGGTCAGTGCTTGTCACATATCTACAGCTTGTATTACGAATAAAACTTGACCGAATCAACGGCGAAATCTGAGCACTGCGCAGAAAAATTCTGCAAGCTACATGTGCCATGTTGTTTGTGTATAGATGACCCTCGCTTTACGCGACCTCGAGTGGTGGCTGCCTTACACTGTGGAAATTTCCTTTCAATAAAACTAGTCTCTGACCGTGATTTTAACTGAATAACTTAATTCGAACATGTGTTCCATATTATTAATCGTGTCAAATTCTGTAATTTTGCTATTTTATTAAAACTCCAGATACTTCAGGAACGGATTCATCGTGTAAAACAGGGCTATTCTGCACGTCTGCCAAAACCTGTCCAGTTTTTATGTGGGCTGGGCTTATAGGAGCGCCTCTCACAATTGATTTATTTCACATTTAATTTGTATTTATTCTCTAAAAGAGCCTGGAGTGTTTAACTCAAGGCTTGCATAGAATGCCCTAGTTTTCAAAGAATGAACTTTTTAATTGTTCTTCCGGAACTATTATTTGGATCGAATATTTTCCGTTTTGCCCACAACGAAGAACTTATGTCCTTGAATTGTGCCCTGCCCTACAAGTGGAAATACACCAAAGTCGAATAATTTCAACCTTTTTGTATTAACCGGTTATAGTAATATATAAAAAATGCAAAGACTAGTACGCTGGATATAATCCATAATATATTCAAAGCTGGCGTCTCTTAAATAGTCTTCAGAATGTCGTCTTCTTCATGGGCGTATCTTTTTTTGTCGGTCGAAGTCGAACGAAACGTAGGGTTTGTTCATCTTGTCTCTGGATTCAGGCTGTCTTTCTTCCTGTTCTGTCTTCACAGGACGTTTTAGCCGTTGCAACTGTGCGTCAGCGTTCGTTACCGGGACTCCTTTCCTCAAATTAAACGGCTCACAACTATTTAGAACAAATACACATGATAAAATATTGCTTACATTATGTTATTTTTTTATTTAAGAAATAGTTTTTAATTTATCATACTTGCAAGTTTGTTGGTCGTAATAGAAACCAGTGGAGCAAAAGCTTTGGTCTCTACACTTGCAAGCACATTCTGCTGGGTCCCAAATTTTCATCGGTGATTCAAGCAAACATTTTTCACGATCTTCCCTATTGTTACATTCGCATCTGCAAGAACCGGGAACGTACGTTTGCAAGCTGTGACAATCCTAGCGAAACGAAGAAAATTGACATTTAGAAAAAAAAATTTTCATGTTATTATTTTTTTATAACATATTTTAGAAAATTTACACAAAACATACTGAAAAAACTAGATTTTCCATACAAAGTAAGGCAATTTTACATGAATAACTAATTCCAAAGGAAGTTTTTCTGGTATTGCTAATAAACGTGCTAGTTGGCGCGCTACTCATCACGGGTTTACTGTTAAGCGCATGCGTGGTTCGGAAACGCAATCTAATAACTGCTTAATATAGTCTTCAGAATAGTGAAATTTGGTTACTTGACACTGACGGAAAGAAAAGCTTATGAAAGTAATTAAAATAATGGTTAGAATTGTTATCCCCACTTGAACTGCAAACTACATTTGATACGAACCACAAACTATAGCTACAAATGTTGTTAATGAAGGAAAAATTACTTTAAAAAGAGTGTACTTAAAAAAATAAGCCCTGTCTTGTAGCCATTCATCTGTTTAAAAGGAACAAATTAGCAATCGGTCTAAGCCTACGATGTCAAGAATATTTAAAAAAGAACAACGATGCTTCTCTACGAACGCAACAAGGAACCTTTGTTCAGAACACGCCATATTTGAAGCCACGAAAGGAGAGTTACTGTTTCTTTAATGCGACAGACGCATTTGCAGGAAAGATGCTTCTCAACGGGGACGATTTCGTTCCCCGCAAACTTCACTTTGTCCCCACCGGTATATTGAGTCTTGATCACTTGGAGATTAACCATTTCCGTCCGGGTGGGTTCGCATGTCAGCAGCTCAGAGGAGCAACAACCGCCACAGCGCTCTATGCGGGTACAAGTCGGGTAGTAGAACACGGTAGGATCGGTAGGCCGAACGAGTTCCACCGTCTGCAGCTCCGGCATACATTTGGCGAGTTTGGCCGTGGTCACGGAAGAGTCTCGACCACTTCCGCCTGCACGGGCTAGAAGAGCAGAGAAAAAAATACGCAATATGATTTCGGTGTTAAGTTACGATACAGCACTGATTAATAACAATGTTGTAAAATTATAATTGAAAAGGAAGGGAGTAAACCTTTAATTATAACGGATTTTTGACTCAAGTATTACTATGATTAAAATAATTATTTATAAGTAACGAAGCTGTAAGAAAAGGAACAGGTCTTTTGGAATGTACTAGTTTACAGGAGTTGTTAGAATTTTGCTAACATTTAGCCACTAGCACTCTATTATGTCAGTGGGGAGGGGGGTGCAATGTAACATACGATTAACCTAATTTCCCAAACAGAAAAGCAGCTAACCAAAAAGTATGTCGATAAACAGGAAATCCATTATAAAATCCATACAAATTTATATTATTTAAACAGATGTAGTAAATTTGCGCGTAAAAGAGTTGCTTTGTCTGTCACGAAGTCGTTCTTCAAGTGCAAAATTAACGCTGCGCAACGTTGCCATATCGCTAATTTATGCGTTTTTCCTTGGAAGCCCTGGTACACTTTTTCCCGAATTTTCCAAACTCAGTGATATATTGTTTGGAGAACGCAGTGTAAGAAAAATGTGCACAAGGGTTCCCATGGAAAAAACACCATTAAGCAGCATAGCCTGACATATTTCTATCTAACTTATTCTAACGTAACCTGTTTTCTATTTTAGTTCAGCGTAACTAACTTAAAAAGCCAAAGTTGTTGTATTTTATTTTATTGATCTTGTTATAATTGACCCCACTTTCATCCTTTTTCAGCTTTTTATACACTTGCATGTTTAAATCGTCGTCAACAAATCAAATCAATAAACGTCTAAATTACTTAAAATTGCTAGAATTTACAATGTTACTGTTGCATAAGATGATTAAGTAGCTACATAGTATAACACACTAAAACACTTACCAGCGATAACAGGGTCTTCCCAAGAGCCAATAATCATCGGCTCTCCTCCTTCGATGTTAATCAGCGTGACATTGGTCACGTATTTCAAAAATTCGTTCACGTCTTCAACATCACTCATGCGTTGAATCAAGTCGAACGGAATATCCTATCCCAAAAATGTAAAAAAATGAAGAAAATAATGAAAAGAGAAAAAGGTAAACAAGGAGGAAGAGCGAAGTGGAAGGACCTTAGTGACAACGGAAATCGCTCGTTACCTGTTGGGAAAGCCCCGGGTCATGGACATCTTCTATATAAGAAAGTACACAAGAACAAACGGTTACGGTAACGCTTAAAACTGGGTCAGATAACGCGTAAATACCTTGGTGGCTGAAAATGAATGTCTCTTGCGTCTTAGGGTCTGTTAGGATCCTCGCTGGTGCTAGATTCGTGCTAGCACGCGTTAACGAAACACTATCCGCGGCTTTGGTGCTCGCAATTGCTGGGTTCGTGGCTCTGGTGTTGCGAACTCGCACAGTAGTAGAAGCAATGGTTGATTTTTTGCCAATTGACCAAAACCACTGAGGGTTGGCGTCAGCATTCACGTATGCGACGAACGCTAGGAATAGGAAACCACCACACAAATTCATTGTTATCGGCAGAGAGGCTCTTTTGCGTTTAATATAGGAATAACTTCGTTCACGTCTTTCTGGTTAGGTTCCTCAGCACGTTCTGAGTGAAAACCCACAACCTCGGTAGATTAAAGCCAGCGAAGGCCCTTTTACGTATTTGGGCTCTTCGGTGTTCTTTGCACGGAATAACAAAACCTGTTGGGCGCCCAAGGCTTGATTTGGGCCTCTCTCTTTCGTTCGTCTTGGGTTGAACTCTCTTGAGAAATTGCACAGGAATTGTGACAGGGCGGAATAGAATGAAGGGGAAATTTCTAGAAAATTTGCATATAACAAGTTTGATCTTGGGTGTGTGACGAAGAAAAGGCGTAAATGACTTTCCATGTGCTTCCGTTCCACCCCAAAGGAAATATGCGTCAGTATCAAATCCGGCTTCGGTTTAATAATTTCTGAGCTGCGTCATTCATGCTTCTTTTGTGGTTTGATACGAGGATTGGTTTGACTAGGGTTAAGAGAGGAAATTAAGCAGAGATTAGTTATTACCGTTGTGAAGAGCAAATGTTGTAAAGAGAGGGGAGGTTAACGAACTTGTAGTAGGTTTAGTTTAGGTAAAGGGTAGCTTACGCCAGGGTAAAATAAACAAGGGTCAAACAATTTAATGATCAAGTAGGCAAAATTTTACTTAGATTGATTGGGTAAGGTGTCAGGAAGTCTGTTTAGTTGTTGTTGCTTCGAAATCACAACTGAAATTGCTTTATTAATGTTCGCAACTGTTGGTGTGCCTATTTAATATTGTAAGCTTAGGCTAAGCTGCGATTAAGTTCAGCTAGGTTACGTTTGTGTTTGCCTGAAAATCGCTGTAGAACGATTTAAACCGGAACTTGTGGTCACGGTACTATAAAAGTATTAGAAATGAAATGAGGAATTGGCATAAAAGTAATAAGCGTTAGTGTGAACAGTAAATTCTTTTATTTAAAAAAAATCATAACTTCCTTATTTTGACGTGTCAAAAGCTAAGTGTCATTTAAACTTTAGAGTATCCTTCAAACTACGTAGCAGCTTATGAGGACTACATTTCATAGTTTGCAAAATGACAAGAGAATGGCGAAAAAAAAACTCGACTGGCAACATGCAAAACTACATGTAATACGTGTAAAACGTGTGGGGACCGTGGCACATTAGATAAGAACCAGTTGAACAATTCTTATATTCTTCAAAGACCTAACGTAAAATATGTTTTAATGCTGAACTCTCAAAACTTGCATGCGTTGATATGCTGAAAGTTTGAATGAAAACCGTTAGCTATTTTAGAAACTGTGACACTTCATTTTTTTTCAAGGGTGCTTTCCGAGCTTTGGAAAAATTTTTCATTTGTAGGTTTTACCAACAGCTCATAATACAGTTCTGGGAATTTTTTTTAAAAGGAAAGCTACATTACGAAGCTACAAAATAAACAGAAACGAATTTAACAAGCATAACTGCCCAAAAATTTAGATTAGTTATTTCGTATCGTACATAGCTGCTCGTGGCAAGTAAACTCCGTTCCTAAGACTTGATATGACAAAAAGAACTAGGCTACACGTAGTGTGTATTAACTTGAACAATTGCAAGCCCCTAAAACAACGCTCTTAAATCAGTAAGAAACCAAACTTCTACACTGACGCTGTAAGAAAAAAGGAAACGAAAGGTTTCTTTCGCTCGTAATTAGCCTTGGCTTCGAAAACTCTCGACCATCAGTTAAATCATAACGCTGAATTTTGCTCTTTTACAAGCGCTTAAGCAGTATCTTTTTTGTTTCTTTTGCAGTGGAAACAACAACAGGAAAGCAAAAGACAAAAGGAATAAAAATAAAAACGATTTGATTTAATAATCTTACACCCACCGAAACGTGAATAGCTTTTTAATACATTTTCTGCATTCCTGCAATTTTTTGAATCCGCGAAGAAATAAGTGGCTTCAGTGTCACTACTGATTGAGAAAAAAGTTGGGTCTTCGAGACCACGCAGGTTACATAAAGCTTCGATATTTTTGCCTCTTACATATCAGCCTTGGTTTTCATGTCCGTCACTGATTGGGAAAATCTGTCTTATGTGGCTTGCTTCTGTCTCCTCTTTAATACGGTTCTGGAGAAGGGCACGACATTGTCGTTGATATGTCTAAGAATCTGTTTGCTTCAATTTGATTAGGATGTCACATTTTTGCTTGGGCTTGAATTTCTTCCCATTTCGTAATAAATCCGTATACGGTTGCTGTAATCCACGTCTTCGCCAGAAAAATCTTACTGTTCTTTTTATTGCAAGAATTGTCTGGTGCCATTTAAACAGCAATTAAAATCGAAAAGAAAGTTAACGAAAACTAGGTAATCAAAGAGAGATACGCAAGCAGGCTGTTTCTCAATAGTTGACTGACGTGGGGAAGCTAAGTTTTTATCTGTAATGCATGTCTACATACTGGGAAACGTAACCGCCAATTTTGTAAAACTTTTGCTTACCCTACATGGTTCGTTGCAAGAGGCTGAATTCATTGTGCGAGTCATTCGCCTTCGCGCGAGTTCGTTACAGTTGTTCGTTATACAACGCGTTCGTAGAACGGGGTACCAGTGTACAAGTTCATGGGTCTCTGGATAGCTACAGCTGTAATTACCAATGTTTTACTAAAGAAAAGAGTATAGGGAGAAGAGCTGCAAGTTTTGTTTCAATCAAACTCTTTAGTTTCAATGGCCATTAAAACGTCAGAAGCGAAAGCCAATGTTGAGCGCACGCTCCACCGACATTCGCGGTTCACCCTGGAACTGCTTTCACCGTTTAGTCCGACTGATCTGATCCCAAACAAAGTGATTCGTCACTGACTCAAACTTGGTTGTCAAACTTGCTTGTAACTTTAGCCTAGAAAATGGTAACAATACTCGATTTTGGACTTTCTTTTTTCTATAATTACCTCATTCTCTAGTTCCGTAACCAATACGACAATGATGTCACGGTATGGAGTCCCCAAGGCAGGCTTCACCAGGTTAAAAATTTATTGCTAATTGAGTGCCGCTTTGACACAATTTTCACCTTTTTTATTTCATTTCAACTCAGGTTGAGTATGCTATGGAAGCTGTTAAGCAAGGCTCGGCTACCGTTGGGGTGAAGAACAAAACGCACGCTGTATTAGTGGCCTTGAAACGTTCTTCTTCCGAACTGTCGGCTTACCAAAAGAAAATCATTCCCATCGACAATCACATGGGTATTTCCATTGCCGGTTTGACAGCCGATGCTCGTATGCTGAGCCGTTTTATGCGCACCGAATGCCTCAACAACCGTTATTCCCATGAAGCACCCTTGCCGGTGTCACGTCTTATCACAATGCTCGGCAATAAATTGCAAGTCTGCACGCAGCGTTATGACCGACGTCCGTACGGTGTTGGACTCTTAGTCGCGGGTTACGACGTATGAAACTCATTTCTTTCAGCTTAGTTCGTCTTGTTTTGAGTAATAAGTTAATCTGTATGCTGCGTTATAGGACCAAGGACCACACATTTACCAAACATGTCCCTCGGCTACGTATTTCGATTGCAAAGCTATGGCCATCGGTGCCCGGTCTCAGTCCGCCCGCACATACCTAGAAAAGCATTTGACGGAGTTTCCAGCTTGCAGCCTCGAGGAACTGATCCGTCATGGTCTGAGGGCTCTGAGAGATACCTTGCCTAACGAGGTTGAGTTAACTAATAAGGTAAGGAATACTGCGGCACATAAATTTGTGCCGTACTGTTTAAGCTTAAACCATTTTATTCTTTTGACTTTTATTTTATTTTATAAAAGTTGTTTCCGTTTAGTTATTTTTTCCGTTGGCATTTTTCTAATTTATCGATTATGATTGATGTTATCATAGAATATTTTGACGTATTTTCTGTATTGTACTTAATTTATCTTCGTGAATTTTTACTTTTTCGTGTAGAACGTTTCGATTGGAATTGTTTCGAATTGTTTCGAATTTTTTGTTTCAAGCACTTAATTTGTTCCTTCATGTTTCGTGTATTTATGTATTTTTTTTATTTTTTTTTTATTTTAGAACGTTTCGATTGGAGTTGTGGGTAAAGGCATGGATTTCACATTGTACGACGACGAGGGCGTTGCTCCGTTCTTGGCAGGTTTGGAAAATGAAGAACGAAGGGGTGGTCGGGGTGGTCAGCCTGAAGGTGGCGCCGCCACCGGTGAGCCGGAAGCAGCGCCTGCTGAAGAATCAGCGGGAATGGCTGTTGATTAAATCAAGGAACAATTTTGATGTGCGTTGCAAGCTACTAAGATATCCAATACAAGGTTTTTCCCTCTACGTGTCTTTTCCATTGTTGTGCGCAATAGTATTTTATAAATCTATTTTGGAGATTATTCTGCTTTTTTTGACATAAAACCGTCAAGTCTGACCACGGGAAAGGCACCGCTAGGTCTGGCCGGAGAATAGGGTCTCGGCCGGCTTATCTGACACGGACGCTCGGATTTTTTAAAAAAATTAAGAAAATCATGGGTTGTCCTCAATTGTGGTGCATAAAGCTGGGATGTTATTGGAATATGGTTATAAAAACGCACAGTATAATAAAAAGACAAAACTTTGTATGAACATTGAACAATCTTTAACAACAATAGTCACATACATGCATATATATA
>JAGQDJ010000328.1:0-22931 GCA_022885665.1 Triops longicaudatus
TATATATATATATATTTTGACGTAATGCTGTGTAGAGTTAGGGTTTGTCAAACACTCTAACCATGATCTAGTCTACCTTCTTTCCTGTACTTATTTATCTTCTCCGTTTTAGTTTCCTAAATACATAAAAGAAACATAAATCCATCTACGCTTTTATGCACTGAGGAGAAAATTGACAGATCTGTGCCAGATTACTGCATTGTTCCTTTTTCCGGAGTAATAGAGCCCATAAATGGTGTATGTGTGATTAAGCTTTCCGCAAGCGTGCCGTCTAAAGCAAGTTCATCAATCGAAAGCAGTAAAAGTGCATAATTCTGCTTTAGGGAAAAAAAAGAAAAAGAAAATCAAGTGAAGCACGCACAGGATTTTTGCCCTTCTGAAAGAAGAGAGCAGAGGAACATGTAACGTTTCTCCCAAAGCTGACAGATCCAAGGCGACAGAAATCGTGGGGGCCTCTTAATGGATGTTTCTTAAAGAACTGCGAAGCTTTTCGCTGAGGGTCTTCAAGCTGCGATTCCGTTTCTTTCAGTCCTGTATTTTTTCTGTTAGTTCAGGGTAAAAACGAGCCGATGTTTCAGGCTTGGTCTCCTTTCATTTCTTCCACGTGAAAATCCTAAAAGCGAAGACTGGGAACGCTTTTATGCCTTGTATCTTTGTCCGTATCCAGTAGCAGGAATTAATTTCTGACGCCTGATCGTGACAGGCGCGGAGACGTTTTTCATTTTCGTGTGCCTTCGCCCTCGTTTCTTTTGCACCAAGCCGGCTTTTTGTGAAGTTAGAAAAATCATTTCGTGTGTAGTTTTGTTCTTTCTTTGCCGCGAGTGTTTCTTGCGTGAGGGATATTTGAGGCAAACAGTAGGGAACATATAAAAAATAATACAAAAATACAACAAAAATAGGTAAGTTGTCCAAGTTGGTCCATCCGGACCGGAAGAGTTATATATACGTTTGCCATAGGAGTTTTCCGCGTCCATGGAGTTATAGCTTGTTTCGCAAGAGAGAAAGCGAAAGGAAAGAGCCCGGGATGTCCATTCAGCTTTGCCGCTTCATTCAATTCCTATTAGAAATGGCCGGCTGAAGAAAGAAACGGAGAACAAGTCAAGACGCTTGATTTGCTTTGGGGATTGAGCAAAGCTTTGGCAGATACCACTTTCGTCGTGCGGCAAAAATGGACATAAGAGCACTGTCTTCGCCTTTTTCGAACGCCTCCTAGCAACCCGTTTCATGCGAAGACGTGGAAAATCTTTTTCTGGTCGAAATAGCAACTGAGTGGGTTTAGTTTTTACCCCGATTTCTTTTAGAAACTTTTAACAAGCAACTTATGAGAAATGTTAATTTAACGCCCTAAATGCTTTTCGCATAAAAGTGCTTATGTTGTCGGAGTCATTATTCTTATAGCCTCTTGTATTAAGTTAAGAGTTGAAAGTATCTTGGATTACCATATTTTTAGTAAATGTCACTTTCACTCGTAACATCTCTCCTAGAATGGCGACAGATAAACCCTAACCTGACTGAACTCAAGTAAAAGGGAAATGCCCAGTTATTACCGTAACTTAGCACTCGTCCCATAATATAACTGTGATCACAGACCGGTCAAGTTAAGTTGTCACCCTAAATTCTTAAGGCCCCGGTCTATGCTAAACCTTTTATGGCGAATTGTATGTTATTTTTTAGACGATTGCGACGTAAGGACTCGTTCGCCAAAAGCTTCTAACAGTTATGTAGGTAAAGATGAACTTCGGTAAGTGTCGAGGAGATTTTTTAAAAAACTGTGTTTAAATTTTTCGTAAGAAGTGAAAATTTAAACTTTTTATGTGCGACAATATAAGCAATTGGCTCCGACAAATGAAGTGTTATTTATTAAAACTAATTTCGTTGGAAGAAAATCGAAAACCTGATGTTTTTTTTTACAAAAATCGCCTGAAAGTTTAACATGTAATTCGCCAATAAGACGCTAAACTAAACAAAGGAAAATTTTAAAATACACTATTTTTTAGCAAAGCTCTTAGACATAATAAGAAGATAATCTTTTTGTACATTGCTGTCAGAAGAATTTTGTAAGATATCTTATTTTACTGCACAATCGCTTAAAACATTAACATGCAATCCTTCATAATGAGGCGGAACTGGACGGGGGCCTAATATTCTCTAAGCAAAGGCTAAGCTCGACTCAGCACTTCACTGAAAGTATTATAAAATTTTAACAAGTTATCCTAGTGTTAGTACCTTTGTATCACAAATGTACCTTGTGGTGCTTACGGATTACTGTCGGGAATTCCATGGAGGGTGTTATACCAAATGCCAACCAAGCTTAGCATTCTAAGGAAGTTGCTTAGCAGTTTTTCGTTGGTTACCTAAAATTTCCCGGACCAAACAAGGCGTGACTCCCGTCGAGAGCACTTGATAGTTCCTGGGCGAGAAAAACGGCAACTTTCGTCAAGGCAGGCAAAAACGGGGAAGAGAATAGAATAAAAGGCAACGTAAATTGTGGAGATTGTGACAGCACCTTTTCCTTCCGTAGATAATCCAATGCGTCAACAGAAGTTGCAGCTCCCTGCGAGTGATACACAGGAGATTTTTAACTCAACTCCTTCATTGTCGGCCTCCCATTGTCCCTTTGGCTGTAAATCCGTTCATTTACTGATACCCGTTGTGTCAGGAAAGAATATTTGCTGTCAGAAAAGAAGTCGAATGTTCAGAACACTATTTCTCCTCCCTTATACGAGATATTATCTATATTGCCCAGTTCTCTGTCACATCAGCGAACGATTTAAGAAAAAAGAAAAGACGAGGACAACTCAAGTGCTCTGAAGTTCAAGCCTAGAGAAAACTTGGGAGCTTTTTTCCAAGTCACATAGCTCACAGGAAATTGGAGTCTACACTGGGCTAAACTATCAAACTTTTTTTTCTTTTAGAAAAACTTATTTTTTCAGGTTGATGAAATTCTCCAGTCCAAGCGTACTATTCTCCAAAAGTAAATTCAGTACAGGATTTCAAACTTTCAATGTGCGTAATTCTAAGGCTGTCATTCCATTACTGCGGTAACACAACTGTTGAATAACATGACTCTAGTTGATCTAACGTGTGTTTCAGTTTCTATCAAATCATTAAGTCATTGATAACTTTAAGGTGATTTATCTTTAGTTATTTGTTTATGTTTACACGTACAGTGGTGCACTGTTTCTGCAGCACATAACGCCTGCTTGAAGCAAAACACGATGCAAACCATGTCTGCGGATTTTAAAGAGAAATTTCAAGTGAAATTGGCTGAGACAGCCACTAACGTGACTTACAATTTGAGTTTCTGTAGTGAAATCACTTATGTTAGCGAAATCGTGCTATTCCTGGCACTACCTCGTGTTGAAGTGACAATGGAAGACACAGACTTATTTTCCAGGAAAGGAAAATCGATGCAAATAATGGTGCAGTTTGCGGAAATTTAGTTTCTCGCCCTCGAAAAGAAAGCGTCCATTAATTTTATTGTGGTATTCTGCGTGAAAGAAGGATAAATTAACAAATTATGCAGCTGAAAGAGCGCAGCGTTTGGTTCTTGTAATGACAAAGAATCTTCCGTCATCTTTCGACGACAAAGACAAAAAGGAGAAAAGGCTGAATCAAACGACTTTCTTCTTGTCTGCCCTGAAAGTATTTTTTGCATATGACAGGAAAAGGTGCTGATTGTCATTCCGAAACGTCATTCCTCATGTTGTCCATCTGCTTATTGATAAGGCCTTTTCTTTTTTCCCTGCTTTCATCTCCCTCAAATTCCTCTCTTTTTTGTCCCTTTTTGACCCTAGTGTCCATAAGCTAAAGCTTCCTTAAAGATTTCGGCGTCTTTGAGGAAAGTCAGAAAAACAGCACAAAGAGTGAGCTAAAATCCCGTATAGAAGAAAGGACAGAAAAGGCAAGAAAAGAAATGTATTTTCTTTTTTCTTCTTCGTCGTTTGGTCTTTTCACCATTGCGCGACTGGCCATTGTCATGATAATCCTTGGCTCCTTTTAGCAGAATGTTAAGAAAACTTTGGCTATGGTACTGGACTTTTTGAACGACAGAAATTGAAGCAAAGAAGCGTTCTCTACTATTTTTTTTTCTCTCTTTCGGGAGCTATTTCATACTTTGTGGATTTCTTTTCTGCGCTGGTCAAAAGAGAGCAAGTTGGCAGATTTTTGCAATCAGCACCAAAGGAAAAAAGAGAAACTACTCTCAGAAATCGACTGTAAGAGCTTCGTAAGAAAAAGAAAGGCTGATTTGAAGAGAATGAAAAAAGGGAAGGAGTCACTTGCAATTGAATCCTAAAGCAAAATGGCTCATAAAATCTTCAGAGAAAAAGTCCTGTTTTGCAAAAGAACTTTATGTGTGTGACGGGCGTTTTTGAAAAATTTCAGACCCAACCACCACGCTTAGTTCATTTCTTCTGTTTCACTGAGAAGAGGATTTTTCATTTGAACTAGAGGAAGTAGAAGAAAATGAGGCTGATATACATGTATCCAATGTTAGGCGTAGAACGAGATGTAATGCGTAGATAAACAACGCTTAGGAATGGAAATCCTTCCTTTTTAAACCCTTTGGGAACTTAAGGAAGAAAGCAGGCACTAACAGGAGAACTTGTGTCTAACCGTAAACCATTTTTCATGTTGAAAATCTACACCATGCTTTTGCTATACAGATGAGTTATCTCTCCGAAAAAGCTAAGAATATATCATTCCGGAAGGGCTTTGAACTGTATGGGAAGCTATTACAAAAATCCTCCACTTAACCGATAGGATTTGCCTCCTATTGAAAAGTTACTAAAGCCTAATATTGCTAAGTGATTCTTAAACAGTGGACTCAACCAAGAAGAGAAAAATTCACACACTCAAAGCTTTGTTTGTGGGGATAAAGTTCTACGAGTGGAAACTGCTAATGACTGAAAGTATTCTGAATCGGTCGAAAAGGTGTAATCAAATGATTAACTCCGAACTCATCGATAGTATCAAAATTTGCGAAGATTAGATAAGGATTTCTCCAGAAATCTCTGATCCAATCAGACTCTAACGGAAATACTTAATACTTACGATGTGCTGCAGAGGCTAGGAAACTTTAGTATATTAGAAGATACTTATTACGATGTTGTCAACTTTGATAATTTTAATGGCGAATGGTTACGCATGATCATAATTTCTATTGCTGCTTGGTTAATTGTAAGAACTTTTGGTTTTACTTAAGTAATTTTTTGAGCTAATATTGTAGTTTTCGTTGTTGACATGGAAGTTTCCGTGTAATTTGAATATTTGTAATACTAAATATATTTAATGCTTACATAACTTTCCTTATGACTTTCACGAGCTTGAAAAGAACCTACAAGAAAGTTGTTCGTGGATTTCATTACTCTTAACTTTCCATGATACTCGTGTGCGGTAACCATATTTTTTCGCAAATTATTATTTGGCTTGCGAGAATTCCTTATTGAATTAAAGCAATGTGATTGGATTTCTTAGCGAATTGAAAGAGCTATTCTTGGTTTTCGTAATTCTGGAAGGAAAGGCATGCTGTAAATTGCCCTGATCGCTTGCGAATCTGTCATACATAAGAGAGCTGGTACAAGCTTTATAAATTCAAAAGCTAATGTGAAGAATTCGAAAAGTGGTGCTCAGTTCAGTAGTCCGTGTCTTTCTTCATTATTTACAAGTTGTATGTCTTTTCTTGGAACAAATGTTTTATTTCAGCGTTTGTCATTTTTCCGGTAGCTTACTTAAATTGTTTTCCTAATTGTACCAAATCAAAACCTGCGCATAGGCAAAATTCAACGTAAATAATCCATTACTACTACCCGAATCCAGCTACTGACTATTACTTATTATCTGTGCCTTATTTGTTGTTTTAGTACTATTTAAGTAACATTCATTGCTACATTCTGGTATTTAATTATGTATGAAAAGATGAAATCGTAATTTTTCGCTTTATCAATTTATAAATAACACTGTCTGACAACATTTCATTTTAGTTTTCTTCATACTACAGGAGTCGGAAGCTAGTTTTCATAGTAATTTCTTTTGTCGTATTCGTGTCTATTGTTGGTGGAAGCCCTGTATGTCCCTGCAACTGCCACTTTATTATTAATCGGGGTTAACAGCACTGAAACTAACTTTTAAATCCAAAAACATTCCATTCCAAGTGGCGAGCTCTAGCAAAAGTCCTAGTGCATACCTGCATTGTTGAAAACTCCGCAGAAAAGCTTAAGCTAATGGATTGGAAACGGTGGTTCGATTGTTACTAGCTATAAAAGTTGTAAATGTTCAAAGTTCTTAACTCCCCTTTTTTCAGAAAATACAAAACGAAAATGTAAAAAAGGAAGAAGGTATGTTGAGCTCCAAGCAGCTAAAAAAGGGGGGAAAGAGCCCTAGTAAGAGCTGGGAAGCTGAGAAACCCAAGTTGAGGATCAATGTTTATGGAACTCGTTAAGAGCTCAAACGTTTGTGAGGAATAGAAACGAAGAAGAAACAAGATAAGGCGTAAATTAAAATGCTAACATCGTAAACATGTCGCACGTAACAAAAGAAAACCTTCTACCTCCCTACCCACCCCTTTTCCCTCTTCCCACCCCCAACGTACTATTACCTTCACCGTAATAAGCACTTGTGTGGAGAACAGAACAGTTTAACCCCTTTTTAGTATGCTGGCCAAGTTGGCGACTTAGGAAATAGGGAGGACAACATGTCCTAAAAGTTGGTAACTTTCTTTTTTTAGCTTTCAATACTTCCACTTCCCGCTCTTTGGAAAAGTTTCTGAAAGGAAGAATCTCGGAAACTAGCGATGCTTAGCAATTTGATGAAAAGTTGATAAAATCAATTTTTTTTCTTTTCGTGTTGAAATGCAAGTCCACTGAGGATAGCAGCTAGTAATAACCATTATGTTTATTACTGATCGTATCTTGCCGTCACGATTCTTTTCCACCAGTTTAGGGAATTATTGAACCTGTTTTAAAACTATTTCCCTACTTAACTTTAACACTGGATTTATCTAAAATGTTGAGATACTAAGCATTATATTACATTATTGAAAGATTAAACTGCTTAATGTAAAACTTCATTTATCTTAGTAAGTGTAAAATTTTAAGAAATATTTCAGTATGGATTTCGTACTGTCAGTTCTTTTGAAATACCCTTGTCGAAAATGTTATCCGACACGTTATTGGGTTATTGGGTTTATTTACTGTTGGAAATGTCGCTAAACACATAAGGATATGTCTTTGTCAAATTCATGGGAAAATTAAAGAGTTCCGTGTAAGCATTGTTTGAAATGGCTTAAAATAAATGTTCAATTTTTGTGTCTTTTCAATACTTTTTATAGACAATATATAATTAAGTATATTTACGTATCTTGAATTTTGTCAAGTTGTCAAACAAGAAATATAGTTCGTGCGTTTCGAAATTTACGAGCGACGAACATGCATTTATAACAGAGCACATACAAATCTGTTTATAAGTTTGATAAGATATAACATCAGTTAAAAATGTAAATTTCTCCACCGTTTCTCCATTAAGAACACTTTTTGTTATGTAATTAGCCTACTCAATGGCGAAGGGTACTAAAACGCGCACGATGGAAGAAAGCGGGCGCTATAATGGAAATTAAGAAGAGCAGTAAAAGGTCGAATGTGATGAGTTCTTTTAATTGAGACTTTTTGTGTCTCTTTTCTCTTTTTTGACAGCCTCGTTTTATGGAAACAGTTACATATCTTTGGGACTCCAAGAAGCCCGATCTCAAACGGAACTCAATTTTCGTTTCAAAACGTCCCGCTCGGATGCGCTTCTTCTTCTGGCGGCCGGGAAAACGGATTATTGCTTGGTCGTTCTTAAAGCTGGCGCTCTTAAAGTAATTACTTGACTTGATTACCTCCTTTTCTCCTTCCCGCGAAAACTCCCCCCTTGGCTTCACTGAATGGAAACTGGTATTTCCACACCACGAGATAAAAACTTTTGCTGTAAAGGAAATATTCTCTTCAGCGAAATTGAAGAACGCAAGACAGAGAGAAAAAATCGTTGTGGATGGAAGCAGAAAAAGAACCTTAAGAAGAAAAGAAAAATGGATGTTTTTACTCTAGAAACCCTATAGAGAGAAGTAAAGTGGTCGCAAAGGGAAACAAATGGTGTTGTAGTGATTTTGATTCAATCAGCTAACGTAAACGAAAAGAGGTTCTGGGTTTTTCTGTTCTTCCTTTGGCGGTTTTTGAGTCTCGCTGTTGCTTTAAACCTCTGTTCCGGCTGAAAATGGCATTTTAAGTAGCTGCTACCTTCCGAGAAAGCAAGATAACCCTTTTTCGGGGTGTTTTGTACGATAGACGCGTTCCATTCACTCAAGTTTACCTTTTTTCATTCTCTTTTTACCTGCGAAGTAATTTAACTTTATTGGGGTTTGTTTTCGTTTAAAAAAAGGACAAAAAGGGTCAAAGAGATGAAATTTGTAATAATCTTGTTTTACCATCTATTTGTTTCTTCTCATCCGGAATAAAAAAGGTGACCATTAATTTGGGAGCAGGCGAAGCCGAAGTCTTCTCACCTCGTGGTCTTAAGCTGGACGATTTATTATGGCACGACGTCCGAATTACGCGCCGGGATGCAAATTTCACTTTGGTCGTCGACAGCTTATACAAAACAGAGTAATTTAATTAGGATTTTTTTAACGTCGAAGAGATAAATGGTAGCCGTTATTTTGCCAAAAAATAAGGATTTAACATTCAAATCAGTTGGGAACTTTTAGCTTGTGCTAAAACTTAATGGCGAAATCTGAATCTTTCCTCTCAATTTTAGACATGTACTAAAAAGGTTAAGTTTTTCACTGTCCTGTAAGAAGACTTTTATTTTGTCAGTGAAGTCGTTAGAGTTAAGCTGGCTTCTTTATTTGTCAGAAGCCATTATGATTGTAATCATAGTCGAAGTCGTAAAACCTTACGACAGTCTTATGATGAAGTCGTAACTTTACAACAGTGAGCAAATCTGCAGTTGGAGATTTCACAAGTGTTGGAGCCAGCCAGTTGCATCTTATTTCTGCCTAGGAAAAAGTTACTCCAACCTTCGTTTACATTTTACAAACCAACTTTGTTTTGGGTCTGTTTCTGCGATAAAAATATAAGTGACCATTTGCAACTTGATTTAAAAGCAGAGCACTTTTCTTTATCGTTGCGCCCAACAAACATACGTGGAATAGATACGAATTTTTAAACTTAGGAACTGAGCGATGAAACAGTTTCAACGCAGCCCAATTAATAAAGAATACTGGTAAAAGAAAACTCAGGCGAGGCTAGGGCCAATTAAAGAAATTAGAAAAGCTTGACTTTTACCGCTGTTCCAAAAAAATTGGTGACACTTTGTTTGTTGTAATATTTACTATTGATATCCAAAGTTAGTTTTGGAGCTCATAGTATGCTACAGAACAACATACAAGGATTTCATGCGGTAAGTTCCACTGTAATTTTACAAGAGAATTATACTGTATATTTAAGACAGATTAATGGAAGATTACACGGAAAACTATTGCGTTGGCGATTTTACCTTTAAAGAGCAAAACTCTCTAAAATCTTGCAACAGTAAAGTTTCTCCTTAAGACTGCTCGCTATTTACAAAGAGTTGTTGTGAGAAAAGCGAACAAGTAATTTATAACTGTTAAAGAAACTTGCAAAGCTCACCAAATTTTTTGGAATTTTTAATTTTCCTTCGGTAGTTGCTCGGTATTATTAAAAATATTTTTGGCATATTTTGTGGAATGATATGCGTCAGTTTTTCGAAAATTGTCAACGCAATTTTCCATTTTCTCCAAGTAATATTATAATTGGCCCAAGTCTCTACCTGTAACAAAATTTGTAACAGAATAGGGTTAACATAAGATAATTCGCCGAAAGTGAATTTACAGCTTTCTTTGTGAGAAATTAGTTACTTTTAATTGATTTCGTAAAATCAATTTAGCTAAGTTTCGCTGAAGTAATTTTATGCGGAATATGAAAATCAAAATTTGCTTCGGTATGGTTTGAAATTAAGCGTTTTAAAAGCGTGTCGTGAAACTGGTAACTCCGCACCACAGCATGTTCGAGCTAGGTTTTATTAATTTCCAAGCATCGAACTGTTAGAAAAGCATGGCAAAGTAACACTGCAGGAAAATTGTAAAAGAGCTGCATTTCGATATTGAAATAACTTTTGTAAAATTTTCTCATCTTCTTACATAATTTTTTAAAGTGTTCGGCTGCGAGGTCACTTTTACGAGCTCAACATCCATTATGGCCTTTTCTTGGGCGGTTTGGGTGATTTCCGTGAACTTTTCCTTGGCTTGCTTCAAAATTTCCGCGGCTGTTTGGAAGACGTTCATTACAACGGAGTGGACGTGTTTCAGCGCTCACGGGAACGCGGCTCTCATGCAGACGTCTATTCCGTTACCTGGGATTGCAACGCGGCGGAATTCGATGCCACTTCCGAGCAAGATATCAGTTTCCTCGAAGCCGATTCCTATTTAGCATTGCCTGGGTTACCGCCGGGCAAATCCAATTACTTTTTGCGCCTAGGTCTCAAAACACAAACGAAAGAAGGCTTGGTGTTCTACCAAACCGGGCCTAACACCAAATCCGATATGACAGCTATGGAATTGGCCGAAGGGCATTTGCGAGTCACGTTGGACACAGGCGCCGGCAAAAGCCAAGTTGTCAGTGACGTCAAAGTCAACGACGGCGCTTGGCATGACGTCAACGTCCAACTGAGTACCACCGGTTTGGAGATTGTCGTCGACGGACACTCTAATTACGGCCGTGGACCGACGCTCGGACGCCCCATGGACTGGCAAGGCAATTTCTACGTTGGTGGCTTGGAATTAAGTCGCCACGCGCGGGCGTTGAGCCAAGGCGTCCGCGCCACCAACAATAGCTTGAAAGGGTGTCTACGGCACGTGGAACTCGATCACCGTCGCGTGGGCCTGAAAGAAGCCCGTGTCACACGCCATCTAGCGCCCAATTGCCTATGGGAGTACCCGTGTACCAAATCGCCCTGTATTGACTCGGCCGTGTGCTACCAAGAAGGCACGAGCTCCTTTCGCTGTGAATGCGACCAACTGTTGTGTATGAAATCGGAATACGCTAGCACGCAATACGGCGTGTACACCAAGAGCAATTTGACCACGGGTGGCGCTGATGCCAGCGCCTCCGGGGAGCTGCAGGTATTAACCCTGGCGCCTTTACAGGTCAACGAAGGTGGCAGCGCACTCTTAACGGGCAAACAGCTCGAAGTGGTGTTCAATTACGGAAAATTTGGCATCCGCGAATCGGGGATACTCTTTCACGTAGTACATCCGCCACAGTACGGCAAACTGACTTCGGCTTTGTGGAGACGCGCTGATGAAGCTACTTTTACATTACTAGACATGCACTCAGACCGTTTGCGTTATGTCCACGACGGTTCAGAGACAACAACTGACTCCATTGTCCTGGAACTAGAGCTTGTACCGCAAAGTGGTTTGTACCTCCTGCCAGCATACTTGCAAGCCAGGCAGAGGTTTGTACTTCACGTAAGCATTACGCCAGTCAACGATCCTCCCGAGTTGATCATCGCTCCTGGGAAGAGTCTTCGCTTAGCGCGGAATACACGAAAAGTCTTAACAGCGGATTTGCTTTCCGCCACGGATTCCGACAACTCCCCCGCGGACATTATGTACCTGGTGATTAGTACCGGCAAACCAGGTGACGTGGCTGAAAACGAAGGTCACATTGAGCACTTACAAAAGCCGGGCACGCCTATGACGTCCTTTTCTCAAATGGACGTCAACAAAGGTATGGTAGCTTACGTTCACCGAGGGAATTTGAACACCAAAATCGCGTTCAAAGTATCTGACGGGGTCGAAACCGGTCCCACGGTCATTTTACGCGTAGCAGCGTTTGAATTGCAAATTTGGGTTTTGAACAATACTGGACTAAGTGTGCCGTTTAACTCGTCTGCCGCGTTGACCAGTGCAAATTTGACTATTGCCACCAACGCGCCGGACCAAAACTTGGAGCTCAAGGTCGAAATCATCAAGCCTCCGCAGTTTGGCGCCATCCAGCGGCTGAAAAGTAACAGCGGCGCTAGATGGCAGACCATCAACCATTTTACAGTGACACAACTCGAACGCGAAAAACTGCGTTACGTACACGTGTCGGGTAACGAACCAGTCATGGATGAGTTTCGTTTCATCGTGTCTGTGGTAGATGGTGCCCCGGATCTCAAAACCTCCCCTTACGAATTCCGCATCCAATTTTTGACGACGACCATCAAAGTAGTTAAAAACGATGTCTTGCAAATCAAAGCTGCCAACGAGATGGTAATCAGCGACCGCCATTTAAAGTACCAAAGCGAGCCAATAACGAACACTGACGACGGGATCATGTACACGATCGTCGAGCCGCCAAAGTACGGGCAACTGTGGGTGGCTGTACCTGGTGCGGGGCGCCAGAAGCTAAACAAGGGTGGAGCTTTTAACCAAACAGCGTTGAGCAGTAACGGTCTTTATTACAAGCTGTGGAAACGCACTTTGTCCGCTTTGCATGATCACTTTCGGTTTCAAGTGTCGGCCAATGGCGTGGTTTCGGCCGTGCAGCGCTTCCGGGTCCAGTACACGCCCCCGCCTTCAAACGTACAAGTGATTCTGGAGACGTTGGAAGTCAATGAAGGCGAAAGTGCCAAAATCTTGCCCATGCATTTACATATCAGTCCCCCAGGGGTCACTAATGTCATTTATAATATTACGCACCCGCCACAGCACGGCGCTGTACACGTTTATGACCTGATGCGGAAGGAGATTGTAAGGAAAAATGCGACGTATTTTACATCGCAAGAAATGGCAGATCGGCAAGTCGAGTACCAGCATGATGACTCGGAGTCGGCAAGAGATACGATTCATTTTACGGTTACTTCGGATGAAAACGATATCACCGAAGAGGATTTTCTCTATGTGGGCACATTGCATATCCAAGTTTTTTTGAAGAACGATAACCCGCCAGTTCGCGTCGTTGACCGGGCGTTTTATGTGGTGACTAATGGCGAACGGTTGCTTACTGGCAATGATCTCAAGTACGTTCTTACCTTTTACTTGCTTTTTTCGCTTAAATTTATTTCTTAATTATTGTCAAATTCTGTTTACTTATTTTATTTATTTTTCTCGTTTGGGAACTATTTTGAAGGTATGGTGACGCAGATACCAACACTCGCCCAAACGACATCGTCTACACGAGGCAAGGAATTCCCAATGGAGCGTTGTTCCATGTGGATAAACCCGAGACTCAAGTAAGTTTCTAGCTTTTGAGGTCGCGAAGGAATTTTTGGCAATTGCCGGGGAGCTGTAATGCTTATCGTGGCAAAACCGTCTGTGATTCTCAGTTTCTTCGGTGTCGGTGTGTAGTTGAAGTGTTCCTATATCGATCTTTTTGGCAAATAGCTTCGCGTACTCAAATACTGCTGTTGCCAATTCACTGTTATACTGTAGTTGTAATGTTTCACATTATGTTTATTCTTATAACTGTAAAATCAAATATGTATCCACATGAACAAAGCTCTAGTCATTTTAATATAATTTAAGGCATTTCCTGTTTTATTTTTTTTTTACTTATTTTAAGACGAACTGACCGTCTCTGCGACACAATATTGGCTACGGCTTTCATTATGGTGTTTACTGTAATGAATCCGTTGTGCTTGTGCATGAGTATCAGTGTTGGAAACAATGCGCAAGAAAGCACCAGTGTGCCTTTAAGTTAAAGCATCTTGTGGACCTTTAAGTTAAAAAAGAAAAACAGTTAAAAAAAAGGAAGTCCAACTATACTCGCGCCAATCATCAGAAATATTAAATGATCAGAAATAGTCGATAATGTGCCCGTTAGATGGCACAGTTGCGAGTTAAAACAGACCAACAACAACAATTATACCCGCTGCCATTTTTAACATTTTATTATCTTATCTTATCTTATCTTATCTTATATTTTATTATCTTATCTTATATATATATATATATATATATATATATATCACGCCGAAACGTCGACGTAGTTAGTCTTAAAAAAAAAAACTAAACCAAATGAATGTGGCTGGAAAAATTAGACAAAGCAGAAGAATTATAAAGAAAAATAAGCGATGATCATTTGAATCAGCGTAAGCATTTGCTTTTTATGAGAGCCGGAAGTTTTTGAATCATTTAGTTTCTAACCGTCTCCTCATGAAAAAGGATCCTGTGATATATTTATATATTTCCTTAGGTCTTTACGTTCACTCAAGAAGATTTGGACGATAAAAAAATCTTGTTCCGGCACCAAGGCGCGTTAACCGGTCGGATGTCCATTTGGGTCTCCGACGGCCAGTTTTACACCACGGGTTCATTAGAGGTCCGCGCTTCGGATCCTTTTGTTGAAGTCGTCAACAATACGGGCTTGGTCGTGAAACGCGGCGATGTGGCCATCCTTTCGAACGTCAATTTGAGCGTGGAAGCCAATTGGGATGCTCACGATGCCCAAGTCCGTTATGACGTGCTTGAAGGTCCTTTGTACGGTCTCCTGGAAGCGAACGGCGAGCGCCTGGAATCTTTCAATCAGGACGACCTACGGGCCGGCAAAATTGTCTATAAAAACGACAACAGCGTCAACGTGAAAGATCGGCTCTTGCTACGTGTGACGGTGGGCCAAGCCCACGCCTCCATCACATTTACCATCAAGATTTACCCCGACAGTTATTGGGAGCCGCTGCGGATTGTTCATAACCGCACGCTCCACGTGGAAGAGAGCACCAGCGTCACTATCGATCAATCCGCCCTCAAAATTATGCATCCCCACATACCCCCGAGTGACATTACCTACATTGTCCACCAACCGCCCCAATATGGCTACTTGGAGGTCGACACGGACGAGGATTACGAGGACGAAGCCGTCGTCAGCTCGACTCAGAGTGGGGGCGCCTCCTCCAACGCGGTCATCTTCCCGCCCGAAGTTAGTATCTTTGACCAAGCTACTATCAATGACCGCAAATTGCATTATATCCAATCCGGGCCCAACCAAACCACCGATTACTTCGTTATGGATGTCACCAATGGCGTCCGCTCTTTATACAATCTTACCTTTCACTTCCTCGTTATCCCCAAAGCCATTTACTTAGAGACGAAAACAATCGACGTCACCGAGGGCGCTAATATCACCCTCAAAGCTACCGATATTGCCGTAAACACGCCCTATTACGTCGACAAGGTCGAGGAGTACTTAATTACCAGAAGCCCCAAGGCTGGTACGCTCAAACTGATAAAAAGCAGTCAACCTATCAACCGTTTTGGACCAAGAGACTTAGCCAACGGACGCGTCATGGTGAGAGTATTTTTTTTTAGTTATATTAAGATTTTATATTTTTTCCCCAAACTTTTACGCATTGTTGTATTTCCTGTCTAGTATTCACATGATGGAAGTGAAGGCCAGACCGACAATTTTGAAGTCATCGCTATCTTCGGAGAGAAACAGAGCGTCCCAGCGTCAGTCCACATTCGAATACGTCCAGTGGACGACGAACAGCCTGTTCTAATAAACAATACTGGACTCCTAGTTTGGGAAGGCTCGGTAACTAAACTGACTTCTTCACAATTGGGTAAGATTATTGTTGAGAACTTAATAAGAAACCAGAATTGCTCTCAATCAATGAGACTAGTTGTTTGTGCTGCCATCTTTGAGGCTTTACGACTGATGCTACAAGGGAAGGTCTTCTGGCGCCTTACTGAGCCTACGCCCAAGGGCACGCTCACAGAGGGCGCCTTCCCCTTTTATGACGATCTTGAGAGGAAACTGCCACAAAAATTCTCATAAAAAGGCGATATTTTCTTTTTATACCATCCACTTTTCTTTCATTTTTAGCGGCTGTGGATTTGGATTCCCCTGACAATTATGTTACGTTCACCATGACGCCCTCTGAATGTGGCTATACAGTTTCCGTGTCGGAGCCGAAGATTGCTCTCCTGAATTTCAGTCAAGCTCAAATTAACCAAGAACAAATTGCATTTTCACATACAGGTAAAGCATTAAAGTAAACCTTTAGCCTTTCATTATTTCCTTTATTTTATCTCCTCATTTTTTAACATTTATTCTTTTTTTTTGCACAGAATGAAAGCACTTGAAGTGGTGCAAGCGATATAAACGTGTTACTGTCATTTAATCCTGCGATTTTGCTTTTTTCTCTTTGAAAGGTTCCCAGAACTGCTCGTTACGCTTAATGTTGACAGATGGCTTCAATGCGCCCTCTTTCCACTCGTTCCACATCTGGGCGCGTCCCTTGCAATTAGTCTTGAAAAAGAACACCAAGCTTCACGTGTTTCCCATGATGCAGCAATCCATTACCTCCACCCATCTCCTTTTTGCCACCAACGATGATCAGACGCATAATCCGCGTTACACCATCCTCAAACCGCCCAAGTTGGGCCGTCTGTTGCTAGAACAGCCCGATGGCTCCACCCGCTCGGTAACTAACTTCAGTCAACGCGATCTCAACCAGAGTTTATTGATTTACGAACATACCGAGCCTTTCATGGACCTTACGGTCAGCGACATCTTCACTTTCAGGGTGACGTTAGACGGCTCGAGTGCCAAGCCCATCGAGCAACAGGAATTTGTCATCGAGATCTCGGTAACGACCATGGCCTCCGGCGGATTGGATCGATACCTAGGTCTGAAACCGTTACAAGTCGAAGAGGGTGCCCAAACACGCTTAACTTTGCACCATTTCAACACTTCGGGCATTATCCATTTCATCAGTAGTCACCGGGGCAGCTCGGCCGAGCCGCCCAAAGTCAAGCTGGTGTGCTCGCGTTTGCCCTTGCACGGCTTCCTGTCCGTGGCTGGCAGTCGTTTGGACGCGACCCAAACGGATATCCCGCTCGCGCTGCTCCAATCAGGCCAAGTCGCGTATCATCACGATCATTCGGACTCGACGTTGGACGAAATTGGACTCAGCGTTTATCTCCAGCGCGAAGAGGCATCTTCCCCTGCTGCCAAGCCTGACGTTTTGCTATACAACGGCACTCTTCGCGTCAACATTCTACCCATTAACGACCAGCCTTTTGTGCTCGTCACCAAGAACCCCAGCATGCAAGTCGTGCAGCGCCAATTCCGTGTCATCACGCCCGACGTGCTCCTCACCGAAGACCTGGATTCGTCGCCCCGCGATCTGCAGTACGATATCATCGACGGGCCGTCGGCGGGAGGTAAGCTGGCTCTGGTGGACAACTTGACGCAAAGCATCAACCATTTTACCCAGGACGATATCAATCGCAAGCGGTTGGTATTTCTGCACGACGGGACGCTGCAGAACGTTACCTTCTATTTCCGCGTCTGGGATGGGAAATTTAATCCCGTTTCGAGCGTTTTTCATATCCATGTCGTGCCCTTGACACTAAACATGACGAATAACACGCTCGTTCCTGTTCTCCAGGGCAGTACTGTCACCGTCATCAAGAATACCAGCATGGGTGCTGATACTAATGGCCAACGCAAGCACATTTTCTACAACATTACCCAAGAACCCCTTCATGGCCGTATTTACGTCAAAGATACCCTCGTATCCACTTTCGGGCAATCCAATATTGACAGAGAAGAAGTGCTTTATGTGCAGGTCAACCTTAGTGCGTCGGCCGATACTTTTCAAGTCACAGTATTCAACCTAGAGCTCGCCATTCCGAACCAAACCTTCCACATCGGCGTGAAACCACTCGTTCGGCAGTACAGGCCTAGGATTTACGCGGGCGATAAGTTGCCGATCAATCTGGCTATACTGGACGCCACGCCTTTGGCGGAACTCACCGGCAGTAACCCGTCGTACGTTATCACGCGCAAGCCGCGTTACGGCCGCTTGCGAAAGATCATTCCCACCAGCGCCAATCGCAATAAGCGGCAAGCCAAAGAGAAAGAAGTAACGCATTTTACACACGAGGACGTACAAAGCGGGTTTATCCATTACGTCACGAAGCGCATGGAAGTTAATGAAACTTTAGACGAGCACTTTGAGTTTTTACTCTCGGCCGACAAAGTTCAGCCTGCCTACGGACGCGTGGAAATCAGCATCGTGCCCCCAGGGGGCATATTACAGAACACGGCTCAGGTGACGACCAGCGGGACAGTAATTGCCCATGGAGCGACGGGGACCAATACTGGTAGCCGACGTAATTATAGTTTAGGAACCGGGGATCAGGCTAATGAAAGCCTGGGGGGTGCCACTAGCGGCACCGGGGCGAATTATAATAGTTTGAGCAGTGATCTTATTATGATTGTCGGCATCGTAGCCGGTGTTTTGTTGTTAGCCATCATTATTATTGTGACGGTCAAATGTCGCGTTCAACGGCCACCGGGGGGCAAGAAGGCGCCCCATGGGTGTGCGGACGAGGAGGATAAATCTTCCAATGGTCATTTGGCCGCGCTGGCGGAATTAGACATGATCCATTCGTTTGGAACAAAGGACAAGAAACGCAGGAGGAGTTTGAGCCAAGCGCAAGAATCGGAGTTGATGGGCAGTAGCGATTTGGAAGTGCCTTTGCCCACAGGGCGACACCATCCGCCGTTGTCGCCTCGCCCACCGCGGGCGAAAGTGAACATGAATTTGAGAACGGGTTACAACACGGCCAGTAGTCAAGGCAGCTCCACTGCCAGCTTCCTACGGAGCTCGTGGCATGAGCAAAGAGACACACCGCCGTCTGTGCCTCAATGTAAAGTTATTCCGTTGACCACGGAAATGACCGAGTTTATGACCGAGTCGCCAGATGTTACCGGTGGGCCTAGTCGTTATCCCTATGGGCCGCCAGATGACGCTAGTTTAGACGAATGGGGCGTGCCCGTCGACCAAGATTCGCGCTATGCCCCGAGGACGACTAATCCCATGTTAAGAAAGAATCAATACTGGGTTTAGTTTTCAATTCTTTGAAGCAAATGTACTTAACAGCTCTCGAATGTGTCAAAACAGAGAGATTATTTATTGACGAATGGTGTACTTGGCTAATGAGGAGGTGAATTTTGTATGGAAATAATGAACACAACGATTTTTAAAATGATTTTCACCATGTGTCCAAAGGTTTAACTTACTGAGAAGTTATCTTGGCAAAAGAAAATACCAAATTTTAGTAACTGTATGACTTCAATATAAGCGATTTTTTGGTAAGGGAAAAGTTGTATTCTTTCATAAGCACTCGGCGTGACTAACACGGGATGGTAGAATCAGTGTTTTATTTTTGCAATAAATCAAGAATATTATTAACTAAGACAGCCGAAGACAATGATACATCACAAGTATGGCGTGTTTTTTTAAAAAAAAAAAAATACCGACAATAGGCGACAGCCTTCGAGGGGAATACATTAAAATAAAAAATAGAGTAAGATGAGTATACGGTGCGAGTCTTGCTTGTTAAGAACTCATACTGAAGCACATATTTTAGGAAGATAAAAAATAAACGAAAGTAGAGATGAACGTGGTCAAAATCTAAGGGCGAAAGGAAACCAAAAAGGCAGCGTACGAAATGTATTTGCAGCCTGAGAAGTAGGAAACGTACTTTAATGGCGCCATTAATATTTATATTTATATTTATTATTTGTCTAAAAATAATCAAACGTTTCATTTTTTTCTGTTTGGCCTTTGTGCTCATTTACTTACTATCCTTTTTTATGGCACCGTTATGTACACCCCAGGTCTAGGCGCGTTACATTTAAATTTATAAATGTAACATGTTATTTAGAATTTCGAGGGATAATTATTTGAAAATGGTACAGTATGTCACTAAATTAAGCTGATGGCAAAGTTATTCACGCGTATGTGATCCACGTTTTATGGAAAGTTTCTTTTTTAATTTGATAATAGTCATGTTTGTTTCCCTAATGAATGTAAACTTGAAAACCGGTCTAAACCGCACAAGGGTAGATTTCGTCTTTATTCGATGGCGGAATGGGAACTCCAGTTGAGGGAGGTATTTGCGGTGTCGTTTTCGAGTAGTTTAGTTAAAATTAATAGTGGAAAGTTAACTTTCTTTTGTCATAAAATAAAGAAGAAGTCATTCTTTCGTATGGTATAATCAGATTTTCGATTTTTTTATTACATTTTTTAATTACACAGTGCAAAAAATTTTGACTCTTCAATCAAAATTTTATAAGCAACTTTCTGGGAGAACTTTAGTCACACACCGTGGACATTAACATGTATAACTTCACTATCAGCATAACTTGGTGTCGAGCCACAGCATTTATTTTAAACCATCCTCACAATATTGTAACATGTTGGGGTTCTGTATGCCACTGATAGGTTTTCATAATCCTTGACTGAATGTAAGGTTAAGGTCAGGGACAAGTTTATAGGTTTTCGTCATTATGATGGCAAGCAAAGAATGCAAGGTAAAGGTTAGGTACAAGTATTTCAAGGTCAAGGGTAATCTTTAGTATAAGAAGCGAAAGTATCGCGAAGAGTCAGTTAGTCTGTTAAGTTAGTCGAGTTGAGTTAGTTCACGAGGCTTGTAAGTCGAATACTGTAGTGGACAGTAAAGACTACTTCAAAGTTTTTCGCAACGCTAATGAATTCGGATTCGAAGGTACGACTAGACAGGCGAGTGAGAATAACCAAGCAGAAGTAACGCTTTACAATACTACCTAATGAGACAATACATAAGAATTGTAATTTCTTAAGATAGTGAACCAGAAGGCGAATTCCGGATTAACTTAATTAATTACCTCATCAATGAACTCGGCGTAACAGGCACAAATGGGCAGGTGAATTATCATGCTACTTACATGAGATGTGTTTTAACTGATAGGCAGAAGGGAGCAACGCTTTCCAATATTACCTAATAAGAGAAATTTCAGAACAGATTCCACTTCTCAGTATTTGGGATCAAAAGGTGAGTCCCTCATTAGTACACCTAATGACTTCTTCAGTGAACTCGTTGTCGGAGGAACAACCGAGAAACAGTCCAAGGTTGCTCAATATTTTATAAAACAGAAAACGGTTGATATTGTTTTTGAGGGCCTTCGCTTGGAGAAACTTGGTTTGGTTTGTTGGTTTCTTTTTCGCTTGATTCGGCTAATACTTGTCCCAACCTATTAATGCGGAAAAACAGCATAAAAAACTCAAAAATAATGTGTCTTGAACCCTGTGTATCAATGGGGGCCATTTTTCGGGCATGATTTTTTTTCCGTTCTTCTGTTTGCTTTAGTCCGAGCTCCGTTCCGCTCTCGTTTTGGTCAGATTTTGGAAAAGGAACGGAGAAAATGCCGTTCACGAAAAGTGACCCTTTCCAAAACACTCCTGTGAATATTACTCGGTCTTAGAATGTATTTAGAATTCATTGTTGTTGTGGTATGTGGGAATCCTTACGTTGTGATTAGGGATGGAAAGGTTAATATTAACGTTAGGATGGATCGAATTGTATTTCAAGTGTACTTAACACACTGAAAGCTTTCTTCGTCGTTGCATCTTTTCTTTCCATTCATTTAGAATCAGGGATAGACAAGACAAATCTGAGTGCTTGAGAAATTAAGTGAGAAATGAAAACACATCTACTGTTAAGAAATCCTACGTAAGTCGAAAGGGGAGGATGGTGCGCAAGCCTATCCGGTTCCTATAGCCTTCCCCGATACGGATGTTTGGACTTTCACCTTCAACCTTTTCACCTTTCCCTTTTTTCCACCCGTTTTTTGCCACGTCGTTCTCTGTTTCACCTTGACTTTTCCTACCTCTTTTGCCACGTCACTCCCTAGGCGAACCTAGCTGACCTCGAAAAAAGGGAGTTGAGTCTCCGACAGTCCAAGGCGAAACCCCTAGCGTGAAGGAACCATTTATACAACCTGTAGCGTAGTTATCCCTTATTTTCTGTATTGTGTACCCCAATCGGCTTATGTTCTTAAGCTAAGTAAATAAAGTTGTGATCTAGTTATCCAAAAAACCTGTGCCTTTATTTTTGTGTCACAATTTTCCCACATCTACTATGCTTGAGGGATGACAAGCGAGAGACCGCCTGTCGCTAAGACAAAGTAGTAAGGCGGAGCTTAGGGCTACTGTTTAACGGCAAGCCGCAAATTAGCAAATCCACAAGTTCCAAGGTTTAGCGAAACTGAATTGCGAACAAGACGAAACGCATGAGGGAAACGGGAAACAATCATGGGTGGAACACACGAATACGTATCAGCTAATCAATCATTAAAGGAATTTTCGGTAACTTGCATATAATTATACAAATATGTTAGGTAACCTCACAAAAAAAAATCCCCTATAAATCTTATTCCAAACAATGTTTCTCCTGCTTATCCGCCAGGTGCGCCACTGAGGAAAACGAAGGAGAAAGTCTCCAAGAAACCCCACCCAGGGTATGTCACTAGGATAACGTTGTCACGCCTCTTGTATCCTAGTGACTCACCATACCTACAGTGTAGGCCTATACAGAGACAACAGTATTCCTTTCCCTTATGGAACAAGTGCCCCTTCCAAGCTCGTCCTTCTGAGGAGAATATCCAGTCTTCCTGTCAGGAAGGCACTACGAGAAAAAGGCTGATTGTATCCATCCACGACACCCTTCCAGACAAAGATTCAGCCGTATTTCTACTTTTAAGACCCAATCAGCAATGTCTGCTTTCTAAGGACTTCCTTTTCCATCTATTCTTCTTTGACATTACTGTATAACGGCAAGTCATCTCTATACTATGTCTGTGACCATACAGCACACCACTTATATCTTATTGACAATTGTAAACATATAGGGGAGAATCGGGTGCTTTGACACACTTTTTACTCAAACTTTTTTTCTTACAAAAGTTATGAACAAATGTTAATTATCATAACGCTGTTCTATAGGGAACCTTTTCCGGTACTTGTGCTAATTTTTCGCCACTCTTCGAAAAAACCGTTTAATTGTAAAAAAAAAGATTTCCCAGACGTCGTCTGTGTGTCATAATACCCGAACT
>JAGQDJ010000329.1:0-22798 GCA_022885665.1 Triops longicaudatus
ATATATATCTTCTATATGTAAGAGAAGATACTTAAAGAATATTAGATGAGCCAGGCACCTATTTCTGTTTTGTAGTCCGTAAAATTGAAGCTTTGCTGTAAATTAAGCAAATAGGCGTGGGTAATGTGCTCAAGCAGTCACCAGCTTAATGTGATTGTACACTTCATCATATTAAGGCCTAGGTAATAGGATCTTACTGTGTACCTAAGTAAATTTACGTCGACGTGAATTTTCTGGCATTCTTTGTTGGAGCGAAGACCTATGCAACTATCTTGATCCAAAGGCTTTCGCGATATAGAGCCTGGTTGAATTCACGGAGAAAGCAATTAAGTGCCCCGCTTTTATTCTTGCGTGCGTTACTTTCACACATGTCAGGATTTCAGAGAGCGTTTCTTTTAGATTTATTCCTTACACCCTCCCTTGAGGTTCTAAATTCCTTTGTGATCCCGTCCTGAGCAGTGAATATGCTTCCGCCGCGGTTGCAACAAAAGTTTAGATACTTAGCTCTTCTGTGGAGAAATTGCCGCAAAAAAAGTCTTTATTATGTACTTTTTAAGACAGTGACATTTTTGCCCGAAATTGTTTTCCTGCGTCTCTTTGTAAGAGGGTCTGAATTCTTTTTCGTTAGTGCTTGAAAGGCCTGTTCCTCTGATTGCGCCTGGGTTTTCGCAATACTTTAGTATCCGACATATTTAGAAACTCTAGTCGCGCGTTTCAAAGGAGGAGATAAGAAAATTTCTGCTTTCGCTCGAACGTCAAAAGCAAGTAAGCCTAATCCATGAAATGCGAACTGCTTTCTAGAAAGGCACGACCGTTCTGGGGAAAAAAATTGCTTGTATTTTTTATGTATACTTTATCTTGTCAGTACTTTAACTATTCTCAACCTATTTTTCTCCTTTCGTGACATGACCAACGCTCAAGAATACGGAAAAACGGCGTAAGCGAGGGTCAAACGATCCTCATCGTTCGTAGTAATTACTTTGGCTGTCAGCGCCATAGGAGGCGCACAAGTGGTAGATTGTTATAACTGTGGCTATCGATTAGCAATTCTACCAACGTCCGGTGGTCAAAGCTGGGCTTACAGCCCTCATTTTAATGATCTTACTAATAATCCTAGATGCTATTAAGCCATTAATTCAGTCCTGCTGCCACCGTCGCACACGACGTTATTAAACCAAACGCCGGCCTTATTTCATTGTTGCACTTTTCTCCAACGACCTCTTTTTCTCTTGAAAACCCAACAGAAGGTATTTACGAATATAGAGTGTTTGATTTCATAAATTAAAGCAAATAGCTGCGTGTTCAAATTCTTTAAGAAAGATAGTACTTACAAACATTCCAAACACTGCACCCTTAAGTTAATCGATATATCGCTTAATTCATCTCAGGTTTTAATTGAAAGGCTTAGTTAAGTGAGGCAGTGTAGCTTAAGTGGGCAATCATAGAAGTTATAAGAAACTGCTTTGGAAAGGATCTTGCATAGTAAAGTAATTTACTTTCTACTTCTCGCGTCTACCATTCGGATCCAAAGTACAAGAAATTAATCAGCGCGTATTTTCAGCTTCTGAAAAACAAGGTTGCATTAATTTAAGCAACACAGGGCAAGTAACGAAACTTCAGAAACGACATACTTATGGTTTCCCAATGCCCCCTCCTCCAGGGGCCGCAGTAATATAGTAAAATGTACCGGCACTTGAATAGGGCGCGTTCTGACGAAGCACCATTTGGTCGCAAAGGTCGTTAAACTCTTCGCTTGCTTCGTCTTGGGGGCAAGATTGCTCTCTGCCTTCATGCCAAGCACAAAAAGACAGAAAGTAACCTTGGGAACACCGAATCCGTGTGACTCCCACTACAATATTAACCCCCAGCAAATGAATTGGGAGCTTTGCCAATAAGAGTTAAAGTAACCTTAGGGAACTATGTTTTTCATTCGTTGCCAGGCTGAAAATCTTGTAGCTTCCGAATAATAAAGGAGATAAATCCAAATTTACGAGTTTAGTGTACATCACATTTCAAGTGTGTGTACTTCCGTTTGCTTTTTCCTCTCCTTCACATCGGTTTTTGCCTTAAATCATCTTCTTCCACCACATCGCTTCTTCCCAGCCTCCGTTGAGGTGACAGGTTCAATGAAGGTAACGAAAGCTACGGAGATAGTGGGCTTAAGCTCCACAAATCCAAGCATTATGAAACGCATTAAATTTATGAGATGGGTGCGGATATGAAGATATCTTCTTAATCCTGCCTTCTTTCTTTTATTCGCTACTGTTTACCATTTGTAGCAGGTCTACTCAATTTACCAATTTACTGACGATCAACCTTCCGGACAACTAAATTTATATTTTCTGTAACATTTGTTTTATAATGCTGTTTTGCTTATACTGAATGTAAATGCATTTTCTTTCACAATAGTATGTTTCTGAAGGGAATTCCGTTCCTGGGAAGGAAAATCCAACCAAGTGGCTATATCAGGCTACCAAAGGGGTGTTTTGAATTGGATTTCTTGCCCGCCTTTAACGGTTTTGATAAATTGAATAAGTCCATCCAGAAAGGAAGACCAGTGCACCCTAGGAAACCTACACTTATGGATCGTCCTAACCAAACTGAACAGGCTTCCCAAATACTTTCACCGAAAATAGATAGTAGGACATATATCAGCCCTAAAGTGCGTGTTTTTTTACATGTGAGAAAGAAATTTTTGACTAGAGAAGAAATTTGTATTTCTCAAATGCTTTCTTTGTCGTAGGCAGTACGACGGAGTGGTTGACTTAAAATTCTTGAGACTTTTCATATGCAAAATATGCTTCGACTTTGAATGCTTTGCAGCGCATTATGAAACTTTTATTTAAAAGAAAACTTGTCGGCTTCCTACGGGAAACGGAAGAAATACTTTTATTACTTAGAAATGGGAGGAAAGAAAAACTAAGCTAGAAGGCTCTTGAAACTCGAAAGCTTAACAAAGAGACAACTAAGCTGCAGAAAGCTAAGATGAAATGTTTGTCTTCGTTAAGTAATAGATACGAATGGAACATAAACAATTATTGAATGGTGGCATTTTTTCTTTTCGTTTTTTTTTGTGTATCCGTTCAGTGAGAGCTTAGCACATTGCCGTCCTTAAATTTTTTAAATGAATGAAAATGTTCTTCACTGAAATGAAGCAGCGAAACGTGGGTATGCCTACGATAACCTCGAGTGATACAAAGGTGTTTCGTATTTTGAATTTCCTTTCCAAGTGAAGAGTTAAATTAAGTCGCCAAAAAAGGTTTGTTCTACCTCAATTTGTTGCACCTTATTAATTCCGTTATTAAAGAAATTTATGAATAAATCCGTAATTGTCTAACAAGACATTCGGAAGGTTGTTTTACCTTCATTACTTCGTGATAAGGATTTCATGCGACAAAACTAAATCGCTTGAAATAGGCTTTCCAACTCATCCGATTCTTTTAGTAGATTCACTCAGTTTGAAAACCTCAGTAATATACAATCGATTATCCAAAAGAATTTATTAATGCTTTTGTATAAAAGATTTAGGAAACTTTATTCAATTCTGGGTGTCTCTTTCTTGCTAAAATCTTGATATCGATTATGATGTCCTTGTAATGTCGTTAGTAACGTTTAGAACCATAACTTCTTTTTTTCAGCGACGGAAATCGTTCGATTGCTTATCTTAGATAGGGAATCCAATTTCTCTCCCTTCACGATTGTTCTTTTCTGTAGTTGCAGTGTAAAACAGTGTGTTTACAAGAAGTCATGCATACACGGTGGTCTCTTTTTTATTACGTTTGTCAACCTTTCTTTTAGTTTTACGAGTGCATTCGGCATGGGAAGCAAATGAATGGCGCTAACGACATGTTTAGCGATTCGCCGTTCGTTTTTTGCTTTTGTCCCCGTTGGCATATTCTGGCATGAAAGCAAGGAGGTTGTTCTGTTGATAATATGCGGTGTTGACTCGGAAGAGGCATCGAGAATGCCAAAGCATACATTGAAAGGCTTGGGAGGAACCTTTCCCTCGTATCGTAGAAGCTTTTCTTGGTGAGTCTGAAAGCCTCTTGCAAGCGATCCTGTACGGTCAGATATCAAAACACAATATATCTGGTAAATAGACGTATACAAATATACACAACCCATGTGTATAGTAGGGCCTTGTGATCCCATTTATCTTGCTCCCCGCTTCCTTCTTTTCCTTCACTCGTCTTTGATTTTAAGGCAATAAAAGTAACATTGCTTGGCTCATGTGGAAAGGAGCCACTTTATTTAATGTTCATCATACAGAGTACAAAACTCTGTTACGGTGAAACCACTCACCGTATTTTACGTTTAACGTTTTCACATTCAGCATTTTACACCTACAAAACTGCACTACATTCTAGATTTGAATACTATATGTTGGAAAGGAAATAGCGAAGCAAAGAACAGGTGTATCTTGTATACAGTATATATAAGTTGAACTCATCTTGTTTTCCTGTCTCGTTCCTATTTTTCATAGAATGCGGGTCCCAACGGAAGCCATGGGATGCCTCCGACCATTACAGAAGACGCTGATGATGTTCTTCCTCATAGAGAAATGGGCCAGCTGTCCTTCGAAGAGAAAAAATTTCTCTTGGCCGTCGAGCGAGGAGACGTGGCTACCGTCAGGAGGTAAGAACTCGATTTATTCTTTCTGTTATTCCGTTTGTTTAATACAAAAAGCTTCCTTCTGTCATCCACCGAGAAAGGCGCCGCTTGTGACCCGTAACTGGCTGTGAAAACAACAACAAAAAATATATATGTAAAAGCTTTCAATATCCCCACTCCCAAGTTCTCGCGCCGAACAACGGAGCTTTTCGCTCTTTTCTAGCCGTGCATTGTTGCCCTTTTTCAAAAAGAAAAGGGATATCATTTATTAGCATCTTAGTTTCCTTTTATTTTCCTCTCTGTAAAATCATCCTATCATGTAGCGCTTTCTTCTTGAAATAGTAGCACGAAATTGTTAAGTTCAAAGAAAAGTAGTAAAGTAACTTTTTAGCTACTTGCTTACCGGTACCCAAGATAAACTAACTCTAGTAAAACCATAAGGGCCACCAGGAAATTACCCTATGTAAGGTGCATAATGTAAGCAATAGTAAAGTATTATTCATACACGACGATTTTTGGAGCAGCTGATGATGCAATCGCCTTTTATCGAGCTCGTTTTCTGGTTCAGTGAATGCGAGGCTACGAACTCAACAAATTTTGACGACGCTCTGAAATAAGAAAAGAAGTAGATGCGTTTTTCACCACATTCGTTGAAACTTCCGCTTCGCGGAGTTTGACGGTAAAGGCGAACGAGCCCAGAGCTTGTGTCGCTGTCAACTCTCCGGAATTGCGACTACACCTCCGCTTTCTCTCTGGAGAGCTTAGGCCTATCAGGGTAAGACAAGCGTCCAGCAGAATTGTGTGGATTGGGGTCGTAGTAGAGCTCATGTGAATGCGTTACAAGCTTTTCCGTGTGTAGCTTTACGCTCCGCTACTAAAAAGCTGCCTTGGCCTTTCTTTTGTTCTTTCATTCGAGCCATCCGTTCTGCAATGACTGAACACTTCCTCAAATACAATATTTCCTTGACAGAAATGTCCTTATCAACGGTCTCGGCGGGTGAAGAAATGAGCAAGACGGAAGTTTGGGGAAATACTGGATGACGTATCTGAAGGCTTGGAATGGCTTTGATAGGAAAAAGTCATACTTCAGCTTCCGGGTTATACTGTACAGGGTTAAAACTTTCTCGTTAGTGTGCATCCGTCAGTAAGAAAAGGGAGTTTGGCACTGCCATTGTCATCTCCTTCACTTTTCGTTGTCTGAAACTTTCTCGACGAGTTTTAGTGTCTTCGCCAAAAGTTGGCACCGCTTTATGGGCGACTTTTTCCAGACAGATGGGCAGATGCGATTTTGTGCTTCGCGAGGGAGTGAAAAATAAAAAAAAGCGTTCGCCACGCTGAACTGAAGTCTTCTCTGTGTAGGTTTTCCTTTGTTCCATTTTATGAACGTTGTGCGCCAAGTATCATAACGATGCTATTGGGACCTCTGCTTTGACTAAACATGACTACGCTTTCTGCAGGTAAATAGAGTATATACAACCTTTGTGTAACGTAATCTTGTTGAACAGTATAGCTCACTGGATAACAATCCCCATTGCTTATTGGGCACAAGTGAATTCGTAGTCCTGCCACAAGGCCAGCAAAGTGTGCCTTCCCTTAAAGGTCCTCACAAAGCAACAAATAGGGATGTATATGTCTCAAAGCAACCTGAATTCATCTTGGGAATAGTACTTGTTGAAAAATGCGATTTCGTGTAGAGTATTTTTTTTAACGAGCCCAGCAAAGATCCCATGCTAACGGCACGACACTAAAAAAGTGACGCTGTGAGACAGTGGCGTTTCACAAAGCCTAATAGTGGAACAGTCGTGATTTTTTTTTCGTGAGCAAATTTTTTTGCATTGTTTCCACTCAGTATCAATCTCAAAGACACATCGGATTGCCCAGTTCTGTTAGCTAACTTATCAGTATTCACCCTGGGAATACAACACACTGTCGCAGTCCTTATTATCCTGGTCTGCGAGTATGGAAACTTGAAGTTGGTCTCACCATGCTAAATTAAGGTTCGTCTTAGTCACTCTCCGTGGTAGCCCTGTAGCATGGTTGAACATGGGCTGTCTCCGCCTTCCTCTTCCTCGGGGTCCATCCTCGCTGTGGCGACGTGCAAACCAGTTGAGGAAGATATTGCAAACCAAGTTGACCTTTAAGAGACCCGTTGGTAGGCCTCGTACAAGGTAGGAAAACTACTATGCCAGCCATTGTTACGAGAGGCTCGGTATTTCACCCTCCGAGCAGATGTCCATGACCCAAGATAGGGTTCACTGGAGAACATTCCTTGACTTACGCAAACCACGACCAAAGTAATAAGAAATGTGGTTTCGAAAGTGATGTATGTATGTAAAAAGCTATCTGGAATTTCTGAACACCCACGCAGTAGAAGTACTAGCTTGCGTAAACGTATTCATTGATCGAATTATAATCTGGTTTGACATATTTCGCTATTATCGTAGATAAATCAACCTTAGCGAACCTTGTTGGACTTTGGTAATGTGGCAAGGACATTTACTTTTCTCTTGTGATTTAACAGTGTCTTGAAGTGAGGAGAAATCAGGCGGAATTTCGAACTGCGTCTGCAGCGAAGAGGTTCTAGCTAGTGAAAGAAAAGTATACTTTAAGATGCACGGATTTCCGGTTCCAATTTGTATATCACCACATGGTCAGAATGTTTAGATTTGTAGAATCTTACTAACCAACGTGAGACAATAGCCAAGACTTGCTGTATTATCCATAGCACCTCACCCCCCCAAAAAAAAAATCGAGAAAACAGGACAACCGTGACCGCTAAAATTGCCCTCCGATCCGGACTGATGATTCATCTGAGTAGCGTTAGTGTTTTAATCTCTAATTGTCATTATTTATTGTCTGTTTTCATCACCAACGAGCTGAAGCTTCATTACAGTTGGCATTGATTTTAAACATGAGCTCAATCGCGTTTTCCGTTATAATTATACAAATCTTTCTGAGTAAGAAAATTATTACAGAAGTAGCTGTCGAGTAATGGAAAAAAAAAGTTAAAAACAAGACCGACAAGTTCAAATTTAAGTTTATAACTTTTCAAGGAGAAAGAAAAAATACGCTATAAATTTCTCAAGAGTTCTGTGCACAAACTATTGAAGAAAAAAGTAGTTGAAATGTTCTTAATTCCTTGTATGCAGTTTTTCCCACATTTGTTTGCGTTATGAGCTATGTGCAACGAATTCTACAGTAAGTCTTCCACGATAAATTCGTTGTGCAGCCTACTGAGTTGAAAAAGTGCTTATAAACACTTCGAATAGCTGTCACAAAGATATGTCCAGTTGTTTTGTCTACTTTTACGCTAATTTAATGAAGAATATCAAAAATTCGGTTAGAGGTGGTGGTTTAATAGTAGTGGTTAATATTTAGGCTAGAAAATTAGTGATTTCTAGGTGAAGTAATGACGACTCACTTTTCTCCGCCAATGTCGTAACATGTTTGTATTGTACCTTTAACCTTTTCCCTCTTTTTTAACATTGAGTTTGTTTTTAGTATACACCTTCCTGTGTACATATTACTATACATTTGTGAGTCGTGTGTGAGCCTCAAGAAAATTCACCATTCAGTATCAATTTGAAACCTTTGTGATCTTAAGAGAACATTAGCTTGCTTTACGCGATCCTTGCAGGTAATGGTGCCTCCTTAGCGTCAAACGCGACTGTTCTTTCATAGAGAAAAGACCACTTTTTATGTCTTCGTTTACGAGTATTTTATTGCAGCACTCACAGTTTGCCCAAGCAGCGATTTTTAATATTCCTTTATTTTTCTTGGGTTACTTGCTCTTCGCGTCTTCGTGTAACTTTATATTTATTTTGTTTCTTGAAAAAGGATGCTGCAAAAAGTGCGGGATACGGGCTACATCAACATCAACTGTGTGGATCCGTTGGGGCGTTCGGGATTGCTTATGGCTATCGATAATGAAAACTTGGAGATGGTGGAATTGCTTATCGAATACCGGGTAGAAACCAAAGATGCTTTGTTGCACGCTATATCGGAAGAATACGTGGAAGCAGTGGAAGTGTTATTGGAACACGAAGAAACGGTTCATCGGCCTGGCGAACCACACGTAAGAGAAACAATGTGTAAATACTTTTTCATCAATTTTTGGTGGGCAAAAAAGTTTTACTTTTTCACCGTGCGTTTGACGACCTCAGGAGAAAATCTAGTACCACGTAACACCTGAACCCTTTGCCCACTTGAAATGAATTAGGTCTGAAAGATAGTGATGATCCAACCAGTGAACCAGATATAAAACTTCGAAGATATATGTGCAATAATGGTGCGTACGGAATATAAGAAGGAGGAGGGGGGAAAATCGAAATTGTGAGTTTCTTTGATGTTTTGTTGATGGCTGCCATGGATAGCACTTGAAATATATACGTAAGAAGAAAGTCTATTTTAGCAAAGACTACGGTCACTTTCTTAACCGTGTCTATTTTTATGGATTTTATATGTCTTAAGCGAGGTAGCCTATGTAAATTTTGATCGTATGAAGAGAAATTCATAGGATTTCTTCCCATAAACACCCGTGAGACGTGTTCAAAACGGATAGCATACTGGAATACTGGGCACTTAGGTATGTTAATGCATGCAGCCTTGATCTAGAACTTAAAAAAAAGTAGCTAATATTCATTGTGCTTCTCAGATTTAGTTTGGAAGACATTATTGTTTGGAAAGTCTAGAGAAAATATGTAGCTGGCGAGTTGGTGTGGAAATGCTCCACCATGCAGTAATGCTCATTTTTGCCATTCCTGAAATATCACGAAGTTTATTTATTTCTTAAAATAGTTTACTTTAGCAACTTCTTTTGTAATAAGGATAGTGCACAATGGCAAAGAAGACTATCTTTTTGAAATGTGATCCCAGAATCTTTGCTTTTCTTTCAATTTCTCCTCTAGCTCGAGCTACTTTGGTAAAAGGGGCGAGAAACTTCTAAGTTATGCAAATTGAGTTTGCGTGTCTCATCAATGTGTACGCGTGCATGCTTCTTATGGGGGGTAGTAGATAGGTAGGAGGGGTAAAGTGTGGGAGGAGGTAGTCCTTGGGACGTGTTGCGTTCAGCAACTTGTTCGAGTATTATTCACGATATTTCGCCGACAAATTACGAACCTATTGTCTCCACAGTTGCAGTATTTCGTTCTAATTCTTTTTTTTCTTCTTTTGCTCATTGTTTTCAGAGTTGGGAAGCTCTACCAGCAGAAACGGCCTCCTTTACGCCAGACATAACACCGCTCATTTTGGCAGCACATCGTGATAATTACGAAATCATCAAAATTCTCCTCGACCGCGGCTCCGTATTGCCGACTCCACATGATGTTAGGTAAAGGTCATTGTTTATCTATTCTATTACCCTTCTTTCGTATTCCCTCATTATTTTGCTTGGTAACGAAAAGAAAAGTTTCTGTTCACGGTGAAGAAAAAAAATCGTTGTTCAAAGAGAAAGCATTTTTTTCTTTTCCTTTTACTGTGCTCCCAGGTAAGAAAACCAAAGATTTATGTTCCTTAGCGTAAATTGTTTGTGTAATTGTTTTGTAATCTATAGCACAAGAAACCACCCTTTGACGGTCTTTTGTTTCCTTTTCGCCGAGGAAAGAAATAAGGAGAAGGTGTAGGCAAATATATATTTTTCATTTCGGGTCTTTCAGTCTACAGAATTTATGAACACACTAATATTCTTTTTCCTGTCGTTCGTCGTAAGATAAAAATTTTTCTAGGTTCTTTTTGCTGCACGCACGCAAGTTTTCATCTCGAAACTCGAAAGAAAAATGTGGTGGAAAGCATTTATATAAGACGATTCCATCTCCCGCTGGCAGGACCACTTTTTCGTTCTTTCACTTCGTATTTGCCTGAGAGTACGAGCGAGAAAAATTGATATCCGAAACTTTACTAAATGAACACTTCTGCCAAATTTTATTGAGTAGACAGTGACAAAAGGTGTCTCTAATGTGAGATAAACGAGGATTGAAAGGTTGGGGTTTTAGTTTAGTAGGGTGAACAATTGGTGGCAAGTCGGTTGTAAGTTTTCTACCGGCTGCGCGATCTTATCAAATGACGCCCCTGTCCATCCAGAACTTTTGACATAAAGCTTTTGAGTACCTGGAATTACTAGGGTGTGGGCAGTAAACAGTGGTAGAATTTGGATTTTGGCAATGAGCATTAATGCGATTTGCAGGCCATATTAATTTGAAAGCTGACCAAACTTTGCATTGTCGATCCATTGGCTGCTGGAACAATTTTTGAGCGCTAGTAAAACTATTCTGACGAATTTTCCTACATTCATTTTGGAAAATGAGCTGCAGCGCTTCAATGAAAGAGATCCAGTGTAGTGTGTACTCCCATAAAACTGCATCTTTCTCGTTTTTTATCAGTTTGCCGAACGTCACGTACATAAACTTGTGTGGTAGTATAGCGAGTGAAGTTTTTTAAGCCATTTTTTACCAGCACACTATAGCAGCGTAGAAATGTGTCAAGAGAAGCACGTCAAAAACAGATCAAAGACTCGGGATCGTATCTTGGTTTGAAGACCGTAGAAATGTGCCCGGCGTTGCACGCACAATTCTGTGGAGCCTCGACCGTTAAGTGATACGCCCTACTGTCTCTCGTTCCACGTATCACACATCGCACTAACGAAATACTTAAAAGAGACTGAGGCGTTACTTTCGAGTACTTTCAGATTTCAGCTTATTTCTTTCATTTCGCGTAGACAAAATAACCAATTGTGCTCAACATATTCTGTATAACTGTCTAATTAAGAATGCGTCCCTTCATACAAGGCCATATTTATGGGGGTAGGGCTTTGCCCCCCACCCTCCACCGAACCAAAATACTAGTTACGGCCCTGCCTTAACATAAAAAGTATTTAAATTTACAAAATGTGCGAATCTCACAATTAATTTAAGCGAAGTCAGATATGATTAGAGGAGCATAACTTAAATCTTTTCGCAGTCCTGAAATAATTATTATCCGTTTCCTAGATGTGGCTGCATGGAATGTGTGACGTCCCGGCAGGAAGATAGTTTAAGGCACAGTCGTTCGCGAATTAACGCATATCGAGCGCTAGCGTCACCGTCGCTCATCTCGCTCTCGTCTAAGGACCCCATTCTGACAGCATTTGAACTAAGTTGGGAGCTGCGGCGTCTAAGCTTCATGGAGCAGGAGTTCAAAAGCGAGTACCTCGTAAGTTTATCCCAACAATACACGTCACTCATAAACACCCACGTCATAAAGGTCAAGAGGAAATGTGAGCTTACCCCGAAAAAATATTACAAGCTCAACCTCTTTTCCATAAAATTTGGATTCTTGCACCGTTATGGAGATCAATAAGTCATTCTAGAAATTTAGCTTACATCCTATAAAAGATTGTAGCGTACAGCGCGTAAAAAATTCTTTATGATAACTTTGGTGTTCAAATGAGATGGGAAATTGTCTGTTTATTTAAATAAACGGGCATAAAAGCGTGTAGTTTGGATACTTTGTATATGAAATTGCTATGTATTTTTCTGTATTTTCATATAGGAATTGAGGAAACAGTGTATGGAATTCGCAACAGCGCTTTTGGATCATACAAGGAGCTCGTACGAATTGGAAGTCATACTCAATCATGACCCCAAAGGTCCCATGTTCGAGCATGGTGAACGGATGAGTCTCAATCGACTCAAACTAGCAATTCGCTACCGCCAGAAAAAGGTAGCTTTCCCTTTACTTTTCTCTTTTGCTGGAGATCAATATGAAACTTTTTCTCTTCTCGTCATGTCTTTTTCGCGCCGATCTTTTTCCTTTTTCGGGACCGTTGGTGTCATTACGGTTTTCGTATTGGGTGCACGCTTATCACACGTTGTGCAGTTCGTCGCCCATCCCAATGTCCAGCAACTCCTCGCTTCTATCTGGTAATAACATAACAATACACGTACTACATTGGGGGATAAAAAATAAACGGTAAAGAAAGAAGAAAAAAAGGACAGTGAAAGTGCTGAACCCAGGCTTCGTACACTTGAATTAAATTTCTGTCATCCCTGCTAAGAATTTTCTTGTTAGCGTGCCAAACTTTCCGTTTTCTTTCTTTCTCAAAAAAATAAATAAATAAAATAAATTTTAAAAAATGGCAGACCACTTGCAAAAGGGGTTAAACACTCACCAAGAGCATATAAACTTACTATATTGTCTATGTATATATTTCACCGCAAGCGTTATTGGTTGAAGTATTAAGACCTAAGCTTAAAAATGTGCGATGATTTTTTCATTGTGTGTTTAGATTTTTACGAGCTCCTTCGTACAATAACTGCAGTTCTAGGTGGCATAAACAAAATTATAAATGAACTTCAATGCTGTTTAATGAGCTGCCACCGTCCTGCGAAAAAAGAAATAGATATATCTTAGCCCAGAGACCATTTTATTTGATCGATTTCAACGTTTTTGGGGGGACATAAATTCATGTTTATTAGATTTCATATGAACCCACGACCAGAAGAATTTCCGAATCATGTCATAGTATCAATAAATTCTAATACATTTGAAGTAATGATTTGTGGAAATGGTCGTACTTTTTCTAAGCCGTGGACCTGATCTCGCTTAGTTTGAATGATTACTCATGCATTAAGTTTCTCTGGTTGGTTTTTGCAATTGCCAATGGTTTTTGTGTCTAAGAATTTGCTACCGTACTTCAGGAGGCAAGTTTCCATTTATGCTTTCCTTAGCATGACACAAAACTTGTGGCAATAAATTTGGCGTGTGTATTGGGTTGGCTCTGATTTTTTTCTTTTTTTTTATCTTATATGCAGGTATGAAGGGTTGCCTGGCTTCCGACGCAAAAATATGTTTCTGCAGTCCGTGGAAGTGATACGGATTGGGTTACTCTTCCCACTCTTCTCCATTGCTTACATCTTAGCTCCGCACTCACGGGCTGGACGGACGATGCGAAAGCCATTTATCAAGTTCATCTGCCATTCAGCCTCATATTTCACTTTCTTGTGTAAGTAAAGGCCTCACCGAATAAATACACTCAGCCTGGGCGCGTTCTGGAACCTGTGCTTAGACCAGAGGGAGGATCTAATTACTTTTTGTTGCTTTTAGTTTTGTTGATCCTAGCCTCACAGCGTATTGAAACGGTGTTAATTACTTGGTTTGGTCGCGACGGCATTATGCAATGGGTATCGGACGATGTCACCACCAAACGCGGCGCCCCCCCGAGTGTGATTGAATGGTTAATCCTGGCATGGGTGTTTGGTAAATGACAACTTATTAAAAGAGACCAGAAAAAAAGCTGCTTTTATTCGCGGTTTTTTTTTCATATTCAGTATTTTGGTTTGTTTTCTAGGTTTAGTGTGGAGCGAGATTAAACAGTTGTGGGATATGGGCTTACAGGAGTACGTTAGTGATATGTGGAATGTTATTGATTTCACAACCAATGCCTTGTACGTGGCTACCATTGCGCTGCGAGTCGTTGCCTATTACCAAGTACGAAGTTTGCGTAGTAACTATTTTTTTCCCGAGTTGTTCGGCAGCAACATTCATAACAACTTTTGAATCACTGAAGTTGCGACGCGAAACTCTAATTGCAAGTGCAACTTCAACTTGTTAAAAGATCCTGTTTATGAGTTCGAACTGTGTCAAAAATTCTTAGCCACGCTGAATTAAACTTACACTCATCAAGGACAGCAATATTCTTGCGGAGAAAATTTCTTTCTAAATTAAAGTGTAGCTAGAATTTCAAAACTGGTGGCTCAACACAACTCTTCTATCTTTCATTTGAAGGAAAGGCAAATAAGGCGAAAATTCTAATTTTTTTTGGTAAATTTAATGCTATTAGAAGGAATTTAACAGTTTAACTTCTTTTAGGTTCAAAAAGAGTCAGCCCAATACGCAGCTGATCCGCACACACAAGCTCCAGTATTGTCTCGAGAAGATTGGGACACGTGGGATCCTATGCTAATATCAGAAGGCCTCTTTTCGGCTGCCAATATATTCAGGTACATTCGTAATGATCCTAGTAGCTCCCCTGCTCTGTATGAAAAGCTGGTTAAGTAATTAAAATCTACGTAATTGATCAATTTATTTAATAATTACAGTTCTCTGAAGTTGGTGTACATTTTCTCCGTGAATCCATACTTGGGGCCGTTACAAGTTTCTTTATCCAGAATGGTCATGGATATTATGAAGTTTTTCTTTTTATACGTCTTGGTCTTGTTCGCATTTTCGTGTGGTAACTTGAACTTATCTTATTTCCTTTACTCCTTGATGTTAAAGTGTGGCACTTTTCTAAAATTTATTGCGGTCAACTTTGCAGGTATGAATCAGTTGCTGTGGTATTACGCCGACCTGGAGAAGCAAGCTTGCTTTGAACCTAAGCAGGGATCACCAACTGATTTAAATGCTTGCGTTGTATGGAGACGTTTTGCCAAGTAATAACCTGAAATTTGTACCATTTTTTGCGTATAATGAAAACTTTACGAGATTCCATTTGGGTCAGCTAAAAAACCGTAGCACAAAAAGTTCGACTCTCAGTGATTCTTAGTCACCGAACTTGCAGAGTCGTTAACTTTTTCAGTATCCTGAAAGTTCCGATGTATTGCCACAAGATTTTCTTGAAAACAAAAGAACTAAATCTGTGATTGTGAAATAAATCTTACATTTTTGCAGTAGTTTTATTTATCAATACATACATTTGCATTTATTGCTTTTTAGTTTGTTTGAAACAGCTCAGACGTTATTTTGGGCAGCCTTTGGTCTGATCGACTTGGATAACTTTGAGTTGGTGGGCATCAAAGGGTTTACCCGATTTTGGGGCCTTCTGATGTTTGGTTCCTATTCCGTGATTAACATCGTGGTTTTGTTGAATCTACTCATTGCTATGATGAATCATTCCTATCAACTCATTTCCGTAAGTTCTGTAAGTTAAGCGCTGGCGCCCAAGCCGTAAGTCTCTTCCCACTGTTTTTATCGTTTGCTTCGAATTCTGTCAAACAAATGTTTCACTCCGGGTCACATTGTCTAGGAGACTCGTACATAAAAACATATTTCTGTGCCGCGCGTATATCGTCCTTTGACTTTCTAGACAATTTCAGCGTCCACCTTGTCCCTTAGTAGAGACTTTAGGCTGTGTACAGCGTCTTGTCATGTTTCTCTGTCGTCTTTACGTGTTACGTTGACTGTCTTTTAGTTGGCAGAGAGCCAATCTTCTGTATTCCTAAAACTGAAATAACAAACCTTAATACTCTTGTTTGTTATTGTTTTTTTGGGGGGGATTGTAGGAAAGAGCTGACACAGAATGGAAGTTTGCAAGGTCCAAGTTATGGATTAGCTATTTTGAAGAAGGCGGGACAGTACCACCGCCTTTCAATATTATTCCGACGCCGAAAAGTGCGTGGTATGTCATCCGTTGGCTGTACCGGAAATGCTGCGGCCAAACGAGGGCAGCGAAGAAAGAACATATGCGTACCATACGTGTAAGAAATATTTTTCTTTATTCTTTCTAGTTCATACATTTGGAGCTGCGGTTTACGCGAGTTTGATGTTACAAAAAGTCCCATTATGTTCTCAGTTTTCCACTGAAATCGATCTTTTTGCTCTCCTTTTATCGTATTCGAAATAATTTCAAAGATTTCATATGAACGTTTAACTGTGAAAATTTGTCCCGGTTTGCCTAAGCCCTCTCCTTGCGTAAACACGCGTCTCCATTGTGTGTCATAGCGTAAGATAGTAGCGTAACGATTGGATTTCTTGACCGTCTTTTGTTGTCCTCTCCCCTCCACCATCCACTTGGTGTGTTTTCTATTCTTACGTTTATTTTGGTTGCCGTCTGTACACTTTTTTCTACAGCGGAAAGCCCTGCAAGCCAGTTTAAGGGATGGACGTCATCAGGTGAGTTAGATGCAAAAATGGATGGCCGTTTTTTTTTTATTTTTTGTTTCGTCATTATTTTTTGCCACAACGCGCTTTTGATCCCATTTTGTATCGTAAAAAGTTTCCTAGAAATTAGATGTTTTTAATATTCTCCGCCATCCTGACAACGGCATTGACCCTCCGTTTGGCTTGTGCTATTGACGTCGCTCCCTTTCTATGTTAATAGTTTGATTGTTTTGGTTGTGTGACCGTTGTTGATACCTGTTAAGTATTGTGTCTTTTTTCTCTCCGTATTTTCTAGACTATTATGCGGAATTTGGTACGACGTTATGTTACCGTGGAGCAACGGAAATCTGAAAACCAGGGCGTCACTGAGGACGATGTCAATGAAATCAAACAAGATATTTCTGCTTTCCGTTGCGAATTGTTAGAGATTTTGAAGAATTCGGGGATGAACACCTCCACAGCCACTAACCTGGGCCAAGGTATCCAACAAGGAAGGGGTAAAGTGATTTGGCAACTTTTGTTTTCAAGCTTCTGGCTTACCAAACGTTGCAAATAATCAAGCGATTATCTTCCTAATGGAGTGCTTTTGACAAAAAATAATGGAAACGTAATCCTAATAACGCGAATTTTTTTGTAAAGCTATTAAGATTGCAGGACAACAAAAACCTAAAATCGACACCAGAGTGAGAATAATTACATTATTTAAAATTTGAACTAAAAATAAAATCACAAAGTTAACCTTCTTTTAAAACTTCTAAGAGTTGCCAAATTAACTCTGCCGCGTTTATCCAGACTATTTCCACAATTTTCGTTGTTTTTGTTCGTTATGTTGTAACTTATCTGGTTTTTCTATTTAATTTGCGAGCTTACCGGAGAGACAAACGTTTGTTACTGGAGGAAAAATATCTAATAGGTTTTTAATTTTTAGGCTCCGGTGGCAAAAAAAATCGTCAAAAGGAACGACGACTCATGAAAGGCTTCAATTTGGGTACTCCAGGACCGGCGGGCCTGCATTCTAGTCAGAATTCGTTAACTGGGTATGGACCAAGCTCGTTGGGCAGTTCGTTCATCCGTGGAAGTTTCCAAACATTGGAAGAACTTGGCGAGCTGTCTTCGGGAGTGAAGAGTGCCACGAGCAGCATCATCAAACGCTCTCCCATTACGCGTTTAGCTCGCCTAGCGCGCTTAGCCGGTGCCAAGCACGTGGAATCCAAGCGGAAATGGGGTAACTTAATTGAAGCTGCTCGGTCAGCTAAAAGCGTGACCAAGTTATTAGGACGAAGTCGAAGTGATTCGGTCTCGAGCGACTGTAGCTCGCGTAGCCAGAGTGCGAGCAAAAAGGCTTTTTCCAGCAACAGCGGCTTCAGCAGTAGTAAGCTTAGTCCATCCTTAAGCGGATCCAGACGCCGGGAAAAGTATGCCCAAACTCGCCAATGTTGCGCCACGCTCACCTTAACGGAACCGGAGCTGTCGGAAGTGAAGGAGGAATCGATCTCCGGTACTGCCTGCGCCAGTACGGCTGTTCTGGATGTCGGTGCTAGTCATGGAGACAACAAAGGATCGGAAGAGCTAGTCAACTCTCCCCGGAAAGACAACAACGAACTTTTGGAACCAGAAACTGACGTTGAGATAAGAGCGAATTTCGATACAGCCAACATCGAGTCACGAAGTATTTGCAACAACTCCCTAGATGACGCGAGTGGGGGTCTAGGGACACAATCTGCCGTCAGGTGTCGATTGTTGATGGACCCTATGGGTAATTCTGTACTGAGAGCGTCCAATAGTCGTAGAAATTCGGGTTGTAGTGAGTCGTTTGAAATTCGTGACTACGGATTTGACGTTAAGCCACATAACGGCACCGGACCTCGGGCAGGGGAGAATTCCAAAGGTATTCCTGGCATTCAGACTTTAGGACGATCTGCGGGAGGTTGGTTGTAAACTTGTAGTGCAACTGGTGCTAGTCAAAATGGTATTTATGAGTTTTGGGAATAGTGTGTGAGACTTACATTAAGTCTGCTTAAGTTAGTATGAAAGAGTTTGAGATGGTATGTGGCTTCTGAAAGCAAGTTGTAAGAAGCAACGCCGGTGATAATGAATTTGAGTGTCTTGAAACGTGTATTTACTTAGTAACGTATTGTTTTCAGTTGTCATTTTTCTTGTTAAGTGACATTCCAGTGATAGAATCAAGCTTGGTCAAAGAGCGCTGAGTTAAACTGATATACCCCCTCGTAGATTGATTTCCGAATACCAATAAATTTAATGAGATAAACAGAGGGGAAAAATAAATAGAAGCGTTGTGACATATTCAAAATAATATGCATAACTCATACAATTTCCAACAGAATGAGCATGTCTAAAGCTCTCTAAGCTGTACAAGTCTCCAGACTCCAGACGGCTGTTAGTAAGATCGTGGTGTGCACATCTTTAGTACAGACGAATAAGTGTAAAGCTTTCAGGTGGAATGGGAAAACATTATACAGTACCTATATTTCAACACACGGGTTTACGATATTATTAGCCAAACTATTGGACAAATAGTGGACTGCTAAAAAGGTTCATATTGAGCTTGTAAAATGACCTGATTTTTGTCTGGTTTACGAAATGAAGAAATCTAAATTGAACACATAGAAGTTGCTCCTCTCTTCTGGGGGTCACCGGTAAACATTCGTTACAAGTTTAGCAAATCATTACAAATTTGATTGGTATTTAATATTTTTTTAAGGGGAAACGCACGTAAAACACGACGCTAGTTTTGACCCAACGGGTTATACGGTAGTAACTATCGAGGGCCATCATACTACTATTAAAAACTGACAAAACGCCAAGTGGTACTATTGATCCTACACACCTCTACTTTTTTTTTTTAATTGGCAAGGCTTGAGAAATGGTGGCAATGAGCTTAGCTCATTGCCACCCTTGTTAGAACTCAATATTTTGTAAAGGGCAAGAGCAAAGTACAAATCCTGTAGTCTTTTATATAATTTTTCCAAACACGTAACTTAATTAAGCCAAAATACGCCTGCATCTAACGGCTATATAATCGGATGATAGTTAAGTTTCGTGCCCTAGGCGGCAACAGAATACAGCGAAATGTTACAATTGACCCGAGTCTTCTCTACGTAAGACAATGTGGCGCGTTTTCACGATGAGGCTTCATACGCTGACAGATTTCGTTTAATTGCGCAATCTGAAATACGGAACAAAGACTTAGACTAGCATCTAAACATATATGAATTATTAAAAAAAAAAACTACCTTAACGTAGCTTAAAGTAACCGAAGGTTAAAAAAAACTCGTTTGCTTCCCGGTAACAGGGAAGCAACCATCCTCGCGTAGTTTGCTAAGGATTCATTTAACTGATCAACTAATGTCCTCTTTATCCACGTAAATGAACTCCTTCACTCCGTAAAGTTACTTGATACGAAAGCTGTTAACCACAGCGATCCAACTGGGTTTTGGGATCCGAAAGCTGAATACGAACAGTCGTCCTGTCGATCGGTTAATTAAGGGTACGTGTGAAAACGGCCAGTAGACCGAAAAGTCGAAGACATTCAAAAGTTGGTAGACGATTTTGATAACGAGGTAGACACGATATTGCAAACAGCATTCTTTTCCTCTGCCTCCACAGCGGACTTGAAAAGTATTTACGTTAAGTTACTTGGAGCAAACTTAGCAATCTAAAACATTCTCGAGGTGAGGTTACTAAACAGCGTCGTTGAGAGTATTGAATTTCCAGCAGCGAGTCAGCAGCTGCTTCGATGAGTGCATACCTACAACCTAATGATAAAGCTACTATCGGTAACTGGAAACTGTAGCAAAACTTCCTTACGCAAGAAATAACTGGACTCAGACAAAACCTGGATTCTATTACGGACCCTAATCTTATTATGATCTAATTATGATCTCCAATATTCAGCTTCACGGGCACTTCACTGCACAAGCGCAAGATGGATATAGAACAGCGCATCTTAGTTCAGATTTTCGCCATTCGTTCTCCCTTTGACGACATAGACTGTATGTTTACGTGGATTGCTTACGTACACTAGAAAACCGACGAAGAATTTCGCGTTCATTCCAATTATATTTTAGCCTTAAAAATCCAGAGAAATTAGCTTGTTTTGGTGAGTTTTGAATAAATTTTATTCGATTTTAACCACACTTATTTAATTTTAATTCGTGCAGGACTTGCGGCCGTTTTCTGAAGACGTCTTTGACGAAGTAGAATGGGTCAAGTCCGTATTTTCTACCCCAGAATCTACTGCAAACCATGAGGTAAAATTGTTTCAAACTCCACTGTATTTAAGTTAAAAGCACTGATCGAAATCTAAGCGTTTGCGTTAACGTTAATCATGAAACTACAACTTTGTATCCACGATAAAAATAACGCTGTTGAAGAAACTGCCAGTCAAGTACTTCAGAGCCTACCAAAAGTAGTCCAAGATGTAGAAGCCTTAGCACAAGAAGTCAGTGTCTTCCAGCAGAAATTGAAACTCGTGAAAGACGAGACCACTGAAGTAAAGTCATTAAAATCTTAAAATATTTTGTTAAAAAAAATGCGAAATGCCAAAAAATTTATACCATTTTTTTTCGTAAGATTGATAAAGGTACTGCGGGGTCCATGGGAACCCTCGTCTCCTTAGAAGACGCGAAAACCAAAGTCCAAGCAGCTAATAAAGCGCTTAAAGAAGCCGGCAATTGGACTACCTTATTAGTTGATGTTGAAGACGTGTTTCCCACACCATGTTTCATACCCTAAACACTAAAATTCGACAAAAAAAAATTAAATTAAAAAAAATAAAATAAAGAATCATAAAATTACGATAAGGGTATAAGATTAATGCACGACTAAACCTATTATTAAGAAAACGCCATAATCTAAGCCAATTTTCTTTTTGGCGTACCTGTTTGACATCTGTCGCCGCTAAATCCTGGAGGACAAGCGCAAACGCCGGTCGGTAGACGCGCCCCTCCATTCAAACTTTGACAATCCCGCGATTCTTCGCAAGCAATAGGACCTGACCACTGTCCATTGCTTTGACACTTAGTCACATTGTGTCAAACAGATTTTTGCCCTATTAATTTTTTTCCAAAATTATGTTTAATTCCATTATAATTAATTTTCACTATTAATAGTTTTTTTTAATACCTGGTGGCCAAGAAGTAACCTAACGGTCGCTAAATGTATACGAAAAGACCAGTAACGTAATACCCGGCAGTGCCCGAGGTATTCCACACCAAACACCTAAGCAAACAAAATCTCGAAAACTTTTTTAACTGAATTTATGAGTTGATCACATCTTACGCTCGCATATTCCAGCAGGTGCAGACCAGATTTGATTAGGAAGACACTGTATAGACAAATTTCCATGTCTCACGTAGCTAAGTTAGCATTCTAGTTTCAAACACGCCCACCACAGATCTTGGTTCCACGCTTGGTCCTACTGCATGCGCTACGGGAGGCGGATCTTGGCACGAAGCCGTTAAAATCAACAGACATGAACGATTCAATTGATACTGTTTTAAAGTAATAAATTGCGACCAAAACTGACATGTATTCGAAACCTTAATCAACACGTACTCTATTAACAAATGAATACCCTACGCTGTATATAAATAACAAAATAAAAATGAGAAAATAAATAAAGATTACAAGGAAATAAGAAATCAACAATTTTGTAAATGTAAAACGAACACGTAGAAAAAAAATTAATTCATACAATAAAAAGCTGTTTACCACTCACTTCAGGGATCCAATAAAACGCAAATATTAACAGTAAAAACCAATAAAGATAATAGACTTAAATAATAGATAAGAAGCCAAAGTACGTTCGCAGATAGGTGGAGAAGGCGTCCATTGTTCCGTTGCGTCGCAGAGTGCAACCTCGGAGCCGTGCAGTGTGTACCCAGCCTCGCGCAGGAACCGTACTTTGTCACCGTACTGTCGAGCCACGCCCATAACAAACCCATGCACGTGAGGTACCAACTCTGGACACCATACACCTAACCAAATCAGAAAGTCAATTAATATTTCTACATTCTTATTAATTATACATTCCGTACTTAATAATTTTAAGTACAACTTACCTTGACATTGTAGAGAATTCCCTAACCAAGTTCCCGTCACTTGGCACACGCGTTTAGCTTGACCTAGAAACTGGTATCCTATTTGACACGCATACGAGATCACACCCATAAATGTGTTCTTTACGGTGCCGAGGAAACCGATCAACAGAGTTGGTATACATTATAAAACAATTAATATAAATAAATAAAAAAAGAAATAATAATAGTAATATTTTAAAAAATAAGTAAAATAAAATTAAAAAATAAAATAT
>JAGQDJ010000331.1:0-22234 GCA_022885665.1 Triops longicaudatus
GCCGGTAATGTGACGAACTACAAATGGTCGTTGCCACAAGGTAACGAAACCGTGATGATGACCACTTTTACGGCAGCTCAAGGACCAGTGAATGTTGCTGTTGATGCTGGTCAAAGTTCATTTCATCTTTACAAGTAAGCGTGTTAGTAAAATAGAATTTTAAAAGTGCAAGAATTGGATGGATCTCTTGTATGCAGGACCGGAGTTTACAACGATGTCAAGTGTACCACCAAAGTAAACCATGCGGTACTAGTAATAGGCTACGGTACGGTGAATGGAGTAAAGTACTGGAAGATCAAGAATTCCTGGGGAACTACTTGGGGCATGAGTGGTGAGAGAGCGACAAGACTCGGTTTAGAACAATTCTAATGTGTTCCGTTTTTTCGTTTTCAGGCTACATGCTCATGAGGCGTGGTGTGAACCGTTGTGGTAGCGCTCGTTACGTGAGTTACCCTATGATCTAAACTTTTACTTGTATCCGGGGTTCATTTGGTTTTTCCGATATTATGTAACTGTGTGCATTGTTATCTTTTCTTCTTTTTAACGTGACAATATTTTTTACGTGATAGCTTTTGCAAAGGGAAACGCAATGTCTTGTACTTTTCACTAATGTTAAACAGGTGTAACAATATCACGTGTAGAGGAGGGATGTGGGCACTTTTTAGCTTTTTATTTTTCTCTTCGCGTGCAGACAAATTTCCAGCCCGAAGTTACACGCGTTTGATGCATCAGTAACCTGGCTATCAAACGAGGTATTGTATCGTCCCAAATGAACGAAAAACAAGGCCAGACGACCAAGAAAACTAGAGCCTCTTCTTACAGTACAATATGAAATGCCGGCTACACAATTTGAACTAGGGGGTGGGACAAAATTACCGTGCGTTTTGCAACAAAGAAACTAGTCGATTCACCTCTTATTGACAAATGCATTATGGACAGAGGCGCAGCTAGGAATTTGTTTCGGGGTAGGCCTGTACACTCAAACGCCCCTCAATTTGCCTCAATTCAACTAAATTTTTATTTGCGGGGGCCAGCTTGTCCAGCCATAATTTTTTTAAAAATTATTTCGGGGTAGGCCTGGGCCTGCCGGGCCTACCCCCTGGCTGCGCCACTGATTATGGAGTTAAAATATCGTAACGGAAACTTACAGTTACACTCCCTGTCGATACTGGAAACCTTCTATCACTGACTTGTGCAAAAACAAGCATGATTCTGACCAAATGCATAACGACTAGAAGAAAAAGCAGCGTTGTAAGGAAGTCCATTATTTTCCTCTGCTATGTTTTGGTCTTTGGGAGTGGTCAAGTATTTGGCATTTTGAATTGTGGGTAGAGCTCAGCGTTGCCAAGCTGGTTCCACCTAGTGGTAAAAATGGCTCCGTCCGGGGCGTACTAAATCATCACTTTGGAGTTAAAAAAAAATCTTATGTAAAATCGGTAGAGTGAATTTGTAAAATTTTTTTAGCGAGGCTATTTTCTAACTTATCCTCTAGACAAAAAGTATTTTTGCTTAATTTCTCGAAAGATGCATTGTGCGGCACAACGAAATTACCCGGACGCGTTTGTTACAAAAAGTGCCAGAAATTCAGCTTTTTACTTTTTTTCCTCGTGTATGCTGCAATCTTTTTCTACGAAACTTCCCCCGTTCGTACATTGTTATATCTATGAAATGTTTTATTTATTTATTTTTTTCCCAAAACATTTGTAGTTCGTTAGTTATGATTTTTGTACTGCTTGTCCAACGTGCCAAAGGTCCCTTGCCTCCTCTAACATGATATTTGAGAATTATTATAATACAAAACACTTTAAAAGGCCACCCGGATTAAATAGATGTATATTTAAAATTTATTTTTTATCACAGCAAAGCAACTTGAGCTGAACGGCAACGAGATACTTACCAGAGATAAAAAACAGACGAAAACATGGGGCTGCCATTTAGTGCAAGTTGCGTGGGCCGTATAATAACAGCTCTTCAGTGCCAATTCAGTTAATCTGGATGGCTTTTTACAATTTTCTGTGTTATATAACTTATCAGGTAATAAGGTTTCATGCATGCTTTTAGAAATAACTATTCTTGGAAGTATCGTCCATCATGCACCAGGGAACCAAATTCAATCCTATTTGATGCATTTCCCTCAACCAAAACAGAGCCTTACCACTCCCTCCATCGAGCTATTTCATTACTTCGAGGGATGACTTACTGTGATTGAGTGACCGTGTGCACCAAGCTTAAGCCACCATCATTGTTGATGGAAACTTCCAGGCAAAATGTAAGCTTTTTTCGAAATAGTCCTTGACGTTGAAATCTGCCACAAGTAATGTACTGCGCCACATGAAAAAGGACTACCCAGGAGCTTACAAAGTGACCCCCCGGTAGCAAGTTGCACGAGAAGAAAATACTTCGGCAAATTTCTTCGGAAATGCCAAGTATTCGCCTGATCGTAAACAAGTAGGGCCAACTAGTAACACGTCTAGATAGCAAACTTTCATATTTGACACGTGAAAAATTCTCGAGGGTATTAATTACCTCGGCCATTGAAAAACCGGGGAAAAATAGAAAAGTTCCGAAATGAATTAAATTGATTTTGACTTGACTTGGGGAAATCACAAAATGAATTGACTTGACTTGATAACACCCCGAAATGAACTGAATTGACTTTAACCATGTAAAACTGAAAAATGATTTGACTTTCATTTTCCTTGACTCTTTCCAGGTCTGGTCACCACACATGACCGACAGTTGTATGTCCATCCTCAACATCACACATAGGAGACAAATTCATACACTACATTGTTACACATGCCTTAAACTGTATCGAACAGTTCGTTAAACAGCCTACCAAACAAATCGACTAAGCAGGCTTAGAAAACGTAACCTGATGCTCGTCAACATTCTCACTAGTTCCACCGTATCAAGCCGATGTCTTTCGTCTGGACCCGGATTAACGCACTCAATCCTGGCAATTGGGTTTTAGGCGGGTCGGAGTAAATCCCTTCACCGTTGTACTGAAACCCTAGAGCGCCCTATTTAAAATGAAAAAAAAAAATAACTATGCTGTCGTTAGTTTAGGAAGCTTTCTATACTCCGTAGCCGTGAAAATACGCCCACTCAAACAAGTCTTGTATGCTCATGAATTCTTCAGCCAGACGAACTCGCACGTGTCCAATGACGATAGGTTTGGTTGTATTATAAGCCGAGGCCGATACCTAGTAAATACAAAAGATCGCTAATGGCTTTCGAAACTCGCAAGATGGCTTAATATTAAAGTCCGCCTTACTTTAAAGGGCGCAGTGGGCGCAAATATGTGATTGACAGCTGCCGTGTGCATGTTATGGAAGTCGAGCGTACCAAGCAGTCGACCTCCGGCCGATACTAAACATTCATCCGAGTAATGATCACCTAACAATTCCAAAACTCCAAAATATTATAAACTGTAATGTTAGGTACTTAAATCGACTTACGACTGGTTGGAAACGCGTCCGTTTCAGACATTTCGGATAACGAACTTGTAGTAATTAAAGCGGCTGGGTCAATACTCCTTATGGCTGCTGCTTGCCAATTAATAAACTTCAGAAGGCTTTAAATAAAATTTAATTTTAGAATTTTCAAAGTGCGAAATTGCACGAAATTGAATTATTTTAGGATACTTTTCCATAGGCACTTTATAAATTGTCCAACCAGCGGAAGGATCAAGATTGGTCGTGTCGTAACAAGGATTCGAGGATGTTAAATTCATAATGGCAGCGCCTTCAGGTTCCATCAAGATTTCCCACGATGCCAACGCCGGATGACCCGCTAGTGCTTTTACCATAGGCTGACAAACAACAATAAAAACAAGTTAACAAGGAGATGAGCTACGATACAATTTATTAGTCTCTAGGATTATACTATATTTATGACATAATTTTAATTTTGAGATATTATAGAAAACTAGAAATGTAATCGAATATTTGGTTAATTTATTTACGAATCTCATTTAAGACAAAACAGTTCTTTGCGAATAAGTATTTATTTATTACTATCATTAGTTTACCTTGAGTGCATTATTTATGTAAGACTGGAGTTTATCGTCATCCATGAAAATTCTCCAGTAGTATTCGTCCGAAATGAACGCAGTCGACCACAGTAAAAAGTTGACAAAGAGCTTATTTTTGTGGGCTTCGTCCAAAAACGCTTTCATGTCTTCTATCATTGTGCCACTGGCATCTGTTCCGCGTACAAAGCCTTTAGAATCGAAATAAGGTGTGTATTCGGCTTCGGCATGAATCCAGACACCTTAACACAAGTAAATCGAAATATAAATAAAATAGAATTTATGTTCCAGATAAATTAGACGAAATTAAAACTTACTAACGATATTTCCCCCAGCTTCGGCGATTTCTGTCAACCACTGTTTAAAAATTGGTCCAGACACCTTTTGGTACCTTCCGTTTCCGAAATCATTACCTAATAAATGGCACTAAACTAAAAGCTTAGCAAAGTTACAGTTTTTAATCCAATAGAAGTATCCAACGTAAATCCAAAATAATAATAATTATAATAATTTTACCGTACCTTTTTCGTACCAAGCAAGGTTCATGCCAGAAAGAAACACTTTTTGGCCTTTGTAGCTAAAATGTCCATCACGGATAGTCAATCTTTCCTCTGAGTTCAAGTCTAATAGAACGTTGGACCATTTTCGAAGATCTTCGTTTAACTTAAAGGCCTGTGTAAAGCCTAGTAGCAATGTGGACAAAAGGCAGAAAAGGGATAGGCTCACGGTTGAATACATGGTATCTTCTTGTCTCACGTGAAAACGACAAGATACTGTCTCACTTCGGGTGAATAGTTGGACGAACTAGATAGTTCTACACTTGCAAGGCTTCGTCCGGCTAATCCGATTACACAATGAAATGTAGGACTCTTCAACTTGTGTTTCCCCCTTTACTGAAGCTTCTCCCATAGTGATACAACGAAACATGGTTCTTCCTTTTGTTGTTGGCATTATACGGTATTAAAAAAGTGGAGGTTATTCGTTTTGAAGGTAACTGTCACGTTTGCTATACGTGATAGTTTAAAATCTCTCTATAGCGAGCCTCCAGGGAGGCAACGAAGTTTGGTATATCTGAAGTTCATTACATCACACGTTTTCAATAAACTCTTCTTTTGTTATGATTTTTCGTAAACCTTAGCTCTTTCTACTTTTCTATTCGATTTTTTACGTTTTTGTCTATTATTTTTTTCCGCAGCTGAAGTAAGACAAAACGCTGCGGTTAACTACAGCGTGAATGAATTATTAACAAAAATAATAAAATAATTTATGCACGAAAATTTTACTGCATTTTACTCTATTACATTGTGTATTTTTGTAATTTAACATGCAAATTAGACAGATTATGCTATTGCAGTATACGGCATAATTTATTCTATAGGTTATTGCCCCCTGGTGACAAAATTTTTCGTTCACTTTTAATGGCCAGGATCAAGCGAGACGTTAATGTAGGTGGTGTCAGAAACATGGATGACTTTTTTAAGTTTAGAAATTTAAAGTATAACACACTGCAGTAATAAGCAATTCGCTTTATAACACAAAACCAATAAATAAAGCGAGTGCTTTATAATAATTGAACGAAGTGTGAATTGCTGTACAAGTTTTTAAAAAAATTACTGAAAAATCAGTAAAATAGTAGATGTTCTGCCTTAGCAAATTTCTTTAATGAAAGCTATTACGTACGGAATATGACAGATAAGCAATAACAAAAACGCGCCTTCTAAGTCATAGCTGGACAAGATAAGCGGATCGGCTTCTGCTGTTTCGTTTCTGAGCTGCGTCAAGGATGTTTCCGGAGCTTGGCGAATGGCTTCTTTCTGCCAATACTCCAAGAGGCCATTCTGCATCGTACGCATAATGACTTGGTTTAAGCGAAACTTGTAAGGCGTAACGTTAACGACATCGGAAAATACATAATACCTTCTTTTAGTAAGTGTAGCGTTGATGTGCCGTAATTATCCACGAAACTAATTGAAGGTGCGTATTGCAAAAAGACTCCTTTTCCATAAACGCATAAAAACCGTCAACCGCTCGACAAATGCCTTCTTCGATCGAAGCAACGGTAGTGTATCGCTTCCCAATCTGCCAAACGATCGTATCTTACAAGCTCATGAAATAAATATTAATTTCGAGCCCGACGCAACCCAGAACCACTGTAAAAAGAACACCGAAAAGTTAAAAATAATGAAAACAAGACTCATTGATAGCAAAATAAGAAGAAAATGTAGTTTCCCGCTATTCGCGGTTTCCGCCGTTCGCGTTCCTACGCATAGTAGGATAAGCAGGAAAGACAACAACACAGCGAATAGACGATGAAAAATAAACCTCATTTGTCGTTATAAAAATCTGTCATCCGAGTATACTTTACCAACACGGAGAATATACTATCACATAGTTAATTTAAAAAATAAAAGTAAATAAAAGTTCCAGACTAAATGCTGAAAAACCTGTAGGAGTTATAGATTTGTGCCAATGGGTAAAGGCAAAACTACACCGTTAGTGAAGCTTTGTAGCCAGATTTGATGAAAAAGAAGACGGGCCAGATGATGAACAAGTAAGCTTTGATGGCCCTCGGATCACTGGCGTTCTCGTTGCCCGTAATACCGTACCGATATATGATGAAAACTTGTACTGTATAAAGATACACTTAAAAAATCGTCAAGTAAAATATTACAGGCGAGTGAAATGGCATTACAAGTGTTTAAAGTTCAGCTAGTAAAAACAATCGAAGCCCAAAGATGATAATCGCTACTTCCGTTGCTCAGGGTAAGTGTTTCACTCCGAAAGAGCTTGCCATTTTGGGTAAGGCTCTGGTTTACGTACCGCATAGTTAGCATTGTAGATGTCGTAAGGGCAAGAAATGTCAAAGGTAGCGTGGTTAGGTTAGAAAAATGTTGGTAATGCCGATGTCGGCCAATCCTTGTTGAACTTGTCCAAACATGGCACTCCAGGTGCCGTTAACCTTGTAGCCCCATTTCTCATTGTTGGAAGGAAGGTAGAATTCTACTGCGAGGCCTAATGTGTTCGCGAAAGCGCGGACTAATGACACTTCAATACCGATGAAATGGCCGTTTTGTTTGGGAGTATGAGGTGGAAGTTGGAGTGCGCAGATTTGAGGCCATTCTTCGGGCTTGGATTCAAAGACTTTGAGTACAATTGTTTTCTGCTGAATTTCAGATTAGTGCCGTTCCAGATGTCAATGGTACGAAAGTGGGAAACGGAGTTGTGAGTTGGAGTTTTGAGTAGAATGAAAGGATGGGATTTATCTGAAAAAAAATCCAGAAAGAACCAGAGCTTTTGAATTAAGTTTTGACAGTTTTGAAACTTCTGAAAGTCGGTTTTGGAAGGTGACAAACGAAAAGTATGGTGTATTAAGTTTTCTTAACCGCTGAGTCGAATCAAAGAGATGCAGATAGGAATATGTTTCACAAAGAAAAAGGAGAAAATAAAGTAACAGCGTAGTTTAATCATCGTGTAAGTTGTACATGACCGACCGAAGCAGTGACTGACGTCAATGTCTCAGGTCGGATTTATCAAGGTACGGTACACCTGCTGTAGGCGTGAAAATTAGTACAAAATAGTTCGCCTGGGCGTAGATGGTGTCGTCGTTTCACTTGATCCTAAGTTATTTTTCAAGTAAGCTGGGGTAAACTAACGCTAAACAGTGGAAGCAAAGATAATTAACTATTGAAGGAAAAGTTATTTGAGCCTGATAAAAATTACCGTTGTATAACTTAACGCAAGCAAGTTTCGTTTAAAACGATCAAACCCACTTATTTAAGAAAAATATTATAGGAAAAAATGCGGCGTGGCAGAGGGACAGCTTGGACACTTCTTTTTTTTCCCACGTGCACATAGAAGTGTAGCCAGAAATGATATCAGTTAGACGAATCATAAGTCAAGAAGAGAAAACAACAAGACCAGCGAACACGAAACCTAGAGGCTCTTCCGAGTGTGCAAAATGAAAAAGTGACAATGTCGGCACATTGTCGGTCGGTATGTTTTGCCATACGGAAACTTGTGGATTGTATTTCTGCGAAAAAAAAAATACGCAATGGATTTAAAATACCCTACTGAGAACTCACATCTTTATTTTCCTGTCGATACTCGAAACACACTAATTCTGCTTTGTGGAAAAAGATAAATGATTTTGTCCTCATGCTTTACTGAAACAGAAAACGGCGCCGGTGTAGCGCAGTTGTTTTGTTATCCGCCATTTTCCTCTACTTTTGTCCGTGGAATAGTCCGAGTAGTTGATATTTTCAACTTTGGGTAAGCACAGCGCTGCCAAGTCGTGTCCCTAGTGGTTAAAATGGCAACAGTTTGAAGCGTACTAAATCTTTACTGTGCAGTTTAATACCTCGTGCAAAATCACTACAGTGAATTTGTATCGAATCTTCGGAGGGGTTATTCTCTAACTTACCGACTAATTAAAAGGTACTTTCACTTTAGGTACATACATTGAGCGGTACAACGAAATTAACACTATCCATTTAATACAAAAATACTTTTTTTTCACAAAACATATTCAGTTTTCTTATATTTTCTTATTTTCGCTTCAAGCTTTTGAGGCTAAACTTTCCCTTTTATGGACTTCTTCATGTTTGCTAAGTGTCTTTTTTTATAGTTCCGAAACCTTTGAAATTCATTAGTTATGGTTTTCTTATTGTTTGTCCTACGTGTCAAATGTTCTGTCTCTCCATTATATTGCTCATAAAACTCAGATTCGAAACGATTGAAACAAGTAGGAGGGGCTTTTCTTCCCTCCTTACGGCCAAATGCACGTTTGAAGCGCAGGTTTCGTATGGAAACCACGTGCCGCTTACGTCACGTATCGTAGATAACGGTAAACTTGGACCGCGCAGCTCATGCCAAGGGCTTCCCCTGCTGTCCTATCGACCGTAGCGTGAAGGTCAGTAGTAACATGTGACGAGATAGAGCGAAAGTGTTGCGTCTGGCAACATTTGATCCTGTATAAAGTCTACGTTCTTATTTCTTTATCTCAGCTCATTAAAAACTTTACATTTAAAAAAAAATCCTAACCTTCCATCATTGTTAACTAACGCTATTCACGTGTTTAGGAGCTGACTGACTTTTTTCTGGCAAACTCGTTTTTCTTTCATTGCCTGAAACCCGCCTCAAGTTTTCATCCGTCCATCGTAATGAAAGGCAACAAAAGGCAGCTAAACTTAGAATGAGGGCAGGAAAAGCTCATCGTGCGGCTCCTTGGCGTGTTACCAGTCCGCAAGCACAACGTTCTTGTAAGTGCCTCATCCCACTAACCTAGAAATAATGTCTTTGTCGCCATTACGAAGGGAAACATTGGCATTGATAACACCAAAATTTCCACCTTATCTTTCAGTCATTCAAGATAGGATAATGCAACATCACTGTCCGTCCTTGCACCATGTGAGTTTTTTATCCATCCAAACGACACTCGACAGGTTGATCGTGAACTTGAAAGTCTGGGTGACATTGTGCTGGCTTTCTTAATTTATTCGTCGGAAGAAGAAGTGGTTTGGAACGATCTGAAATAGTGAAACATACGAAACCTAACATGGAGGATGGTATGGTACCGAAAGTAGCGCCAAGTAATGATTCTGTTTCCTAAAAAATAGTGTTTTGTAAAATAATATCTGATTCTATACATTTGACACGGATGATTGAATGTTCACTACAAGTTTGGAACCGTTGAATCTGGTTTTGTGCGCTACATGTTGATAAATGGAAGTATTGTATTTTAAGTTTCATTCTTTTATGAGTTGTGTGAATTTTCTGTACTAAATTTGATACAAAGATACCTAAAAATTTCAAAACATAGTCTGAAGTAATCCGATTTTATGTATTCAGTTTGGATGGTAGGATAACAAAGATACCCCTCTTGAATGACAAGATGCTAATCTGATTTTCTGTAACTAGCACGGATGATTGGTTCCTTCAGACTTGCTCATGCATTTCTGGTATGCCTGGGTTCCATGTGCATCGTGATGACGCAAAGTACTCTTATGAGTTTTGCCATCGTTTGTATGACCCGATCTCATTCATCTTGTCAATCAGAAAACGACAATGCTACAGACTTCCATCCAGAATCGACCTGTTACTCCAATGCCACGCAAGAAGTTATTTCGCGATTATTTTTAGCAACCGGCTTTGATTTATTTTTTGACTTAGAATATCGGTGAGTTCAACTGGGACAATGATGTGAAGGGAAGATTAATGGGTTCTTCCTTCTACGGTCTACTGTGCACCCAGTTACTGGGCGGAGTCATTAGTAACCGCATCGGTGGCGGGAAAGTACTGGCTGTTTCCGCAGCGGTCATGTGTGGCATCGTAACGCTCCTTTCACCTGTGGTGGTTCGTTACAGCGTGAATCTCTTTTTCGTATTGAGACTATTAACTGGTGCTGCTTTCGTAAGTTCAAAATTATTCTCGTTACATTAAAATATTTTTATTTATTTATTTGCTTCTCTGTATACTTATTTATATTTTTATTTATTTCTCTTTATCCTTATTTATGTTTTTACTTATTTCTGCTAATACATTTATTCAATTAGTTTTACTGTCTGTGATCTCAGATTTTTTTTTATAGTTTCTTATGATTTGATTTTAATAGGGGTTGTATATTCCATCGAAAATGCCTTTAATGGCAGCTTGGTGTGTACCAGCCGAGCAAGGGTTTCTAGTCGGTTTCGCTTACGCTGGTTTCAGCCTAGCGTCCACTGTTAATAATCCTATTTCGGGGTTCTTGTGCAAAAATTACGGATGGCCTACCATTTTTTATTTCAATGGTAATTAAAAAGTTTCAGAAATTCGAATATTTTGTTTAAAACTCATGTTTTTATTGCTGGCTTAGGCAGTTTAGCGCTGTCGTGGGCGGTGCTCGCCTTCTTCTTGGTATACAACTCGCCCGAAGCACATCCTTTTATCAGCGAGGCAGAGAAGAATTATATTGTGTCCAACCGGCTTCATTCTCACACTAAGAAGGTATTTTTATTATATCGGGATTCTAATTTACACGGCGAGATATCTTTCTTTATGAGTCTTTATAACAGGTTTTATTTCTTGTAGTGTAGTTAGGTTTTGGTTAGAAAAATGTACAAGAAATCATAATTTACACATTTTCTTGCTCAAATCACGTTCCTAATAGCACAAGCATCTTCAGACGTCTTTTAAATTTACATTATATGTATTCTATACTTCTATGGACAGCTATGCATCTTCTGGATGACTTATAGACGTATTTTTGCTACTTGGGGCGTTGTCCATTGACGCTTTTTTCGAAAAATGGTGTCACGTAAATTGCGATACTGTTACGTTTGGCTTTATTTGTTAAGGTATATTATAGAAAACCGTTCAAACGTTTTATAAGTGTTGAGTAGAAAGGTAAAGAAAATAACATTGAAAATTAAATACTTCAACGAATCTTGTAACAGTTTCCAACGATCATCGGATATATTTGAAAAAACATTTCGGTTGAAAGTGACATCCACTCGCCATCTGCCGCGCGGGATAGAAATTGACTCTAAAGAGATGCTTTTGTTACCAACGTATTTTGTAACCAGCATAACAGACGCGCATACTTATAATAAAACTAACATATTTATCGGCAATCTGTTTGGCAAATGGCGAGAATCGACTAAAAGCACAAAGAAGACAGAATGTTTTATTTGCTATCATTCGTAATAGAACGCTGATACTGAAAAACGTATCACAGTAGAGATGTGAATGCTTAGTTAAATTTTTTATGTTCAAGCGTAATATTTGTCAGGAAAAGCGTATGACCAAATATGTCTGCAAACTCTTACACCCTCTAGTGGGTGTAATCGGATCTTTTATCATGGAAACTTAAATTTAAGTGCTAGAAAACCTTGCCAAGGTATGAGTGTAGAGAAAATATGCAAAGAAACAGGTCCAAATATTTTTTACAGGCCAAGATATGAAAGGCGTCACAATAGGATCTCGAGTAACGCAGGGAATAGGTTCTCTTTCCAAACGGAGAATACCGCGCAGTTCGAGGTCGTCCATAAGATTTATTGTAAAAGACGATACAAAATCGCACGGATCATTGTGTTTCTTATTTATTGAATTAAGGAAAAAACATATCGCTATTTGACTTGTATATTTTCCCGATTTTTCCAGCCTAAAGTGCCTTGGAGAGCCATTTTGACTTCATGGCCGATTTGGGCCGTTATCGCGACAACGTTCTTCTATTTCGCGGGACACATGAGTGTTCTTCTGTACCAGCCAACGTATATGCGCGAAGTGCTGAATTTCGGCGTGGAAGAAGTATTTTCAGCATATTTTTTTAACTTACGATTACCATTTACAAATTTAGTATTTAAAATTCTCTGCGTTGTTGCTAGAATGGCGTCATGTCCTCTGTTTCCACCATTAGTGCATTAATAGTGCATTTCTTGGTGGGACCTTTCTTCGATTGCGTTCGCGCCAGTAATAAATTCTCCCTCTCAGTCACCCGGAAGATGTTCAACTCCTTCGGTAGGTAGTGAACTGTAAATATAAACATATACATTAAATACAATTCTGAACGTAATATAATATAAATAACGTAATATAAATAAGACGAAAAGCAAATCGAACTAATTTAAAATATTTTTTACTATTATTTAAGGGCTCTTCTGGCCTGCCTTGTCATTAATTGCGCTATCGCAACTGCCCTCGACGTATAAATACGTAGCTGTAGCGCTGCTTGCGTCCTGTTTGGCGGGAACAGAGTTCGCCATTGGTGGTGGCTTTGGCTACGCCTTTTTAGATATGGCGCCACAATACACTGGCATCCTGGAAGGCATAAAAGCAACAGTCAGCAATACGCCAGGTTTCTTCATGCCAATTATCATTTCCAATATTACGAAAAATGTAAGTAATAATCAAACTGATATTTCAGAAAATTTAAGTATACTTTCTTTTGGTCGTAGGGAACGAGTCAAGAGTGGAGCTACGTGCTATTTATCCTAGCTGGAGTTTATGCAGCTGCGGGGTTGATATTCTTGCTCTTCTCTAGTAGTGAACTACAACCATGGGCCGGCAATAATACAGCTACCTCTCTAAAATCGAATCCCAGTGAAGTCAAACCTTTAAAAATTACACTGTCTTCCGATTATATGTGATGTCAACTGTTTTTAATAAATACATTTTGTTATTTGTTGCAAAAAGTTTTGACACTATTTTATCAAACGCTCCTTGTATAACAATAAACAGATAATCAACTCATTAATACTCGATAAGATTATAACTCACTAGTTTTATGGTAGTAAATGTAACTCAGAAACGATGGATATTTCAATGGTTTAATCGTATTTTTTTGCGAATACTTGACAGACGTTGTCTCTCCTTGTAACCAAGTAGCAAGATGACTACACTGATATCGAAACAACGTTTAGCGTAAGCACTGACAGTCACAAGTGCAGGATTAAAGCAAGCTTACCTGATAAGGCGAAACGATTAACAAGTGTTTACTGTGTTGGAGTTCAGATATAGGCTACGCTTGTAACAACTTTACAACACTAAACGATGCAATCATTTCAACGTCCTGGATTTCTTTGCTAAAAAATTAAACAGCGGCGAAGAGAACATGAAGGTAAATTAGAATCTCAGACCATATGAAGTAAAAAACCCTAAGCATTGCCCATGTAAGGCTCGTTACATTTCACAAAGAGAGGGTCATTGTTATTTTATTTTTATTTTTTTTACCGTGACTCAACAGAATCATAGATCATTCTTATAAATTGACTACGCTGCAGCTGAACTGCTTTGCACCCCCTTTTTCAGTATTGAGCAACTCCAATAATATTTTCAAATTTTTGTTTGACTTTTCGGACTTCCAAATAAATATAACACATATTCAAGGCATCGATGCCATAATACACTACACATGCCAACTCTACACTGACATTCTACCCTCTACGTTTTCTTTGAACCTAACGGGTTTCTCCCATTTCGTGCCATTATCTTGTTTTCAACGTCTTTTATTTTACTAGTTTTGTTTTCACTCTGTTTCCAATTGTTTTCTTATTTCTTTTTTTTTTAATTTTTACCAAGGTCAGTTTTACATATAAAAAAATTGCCACTGCACGCATTTTACACAAGTTTAAAATTTTTTTTATTTGTTGCAAAAAGTTCTGACACTATTTTATCAAACGCTCCTTGTATAACAATAAACAGATAATCAACTCATTAATACTCGATAAGAGTATAACTCACTAGTTTTGTGGTAGTAAATGTAACTCAGAAACAAATTTCATTCAAAATTCCATTAGCTTAACTGGGTCTAGAAATATCGCAAAAGGGATCAACACAAAACTTTTCATCCCTTGAATTCTTTACGGTTGTAGCAAGATCCCTATCATGGATATTCCGCTATTGTTATACACCCAATTTACAATCGTTGTTTTACAATCGGATTACACTAGCACCTTTGCACCAACAAGTCTTGACCATAGGAACTATTGTAAAAACAGGACTCGCCACTTCCATAACCGGGGCCACTGTTAAAATCACGTGACCACCTACTTCTCTTTTGTATTTTAAGTTGTTCAGCTTATTCCGTGGCAGGTTCAGTAGTCTCGCTTACTCTAGAGCGGGATAAAGTCGTTTTTCCCTGCCTGTGGCATGTCCAACAAACATAATAAGAAGGGACGGAAGAATATTCAGCGTTAGGGAACGGAGCGGGATGCGAAGACCACGACATCATCTCCTACAACAACTTTCTTTTCCGTAGTGTGACGCGTCATTGACTTTGTGTACACTAAGTAAAGAGTAAACAAACTTTTTACGGAGAACAAGTGCCTTTTTTTTAGTAAAAAAAAGGCCCATCCCGGACATTCCACTGGATTTCAACGACCCCAATTTTACATCACTGATGTTCAAATATTCTCTAATTTCTGTGATTCGAAGCACTTGAAACGAGAACTGAATGTTAAATAGTTGATAAGGACGCTTGCTGAACGTTAAATAGTGCATTTTTAAACATGGCCAAGATGGACGAATTCATGTCAGATCCCAAGATTCTTCCGAGTAAGTTAAACAATTATTTCTTTTTACTATGTAGTCCGGTTAATCGAGGTGCAGAATAGCCGTATGGGATTATCCAGGGTTAATTCCACGAGACGAAATATAGAAGAATCCCGTTACAACGAACCTCTCGAAAGAGAAAAAACTGTTCGATATATCTGAAGTTCGCTATATCGGACGCTTTTTGTAAATTTGTACAACTACTGTAGCCAGTAGTTCGTTATAATGAGATTACATGGTAATTTGAAAGAGTTAAAATCCGTGAAGTTTAAGTTAATTAATAATTCGTCGAAGTTTTACCAAGTTGAGCAAAAAACTTCTGGAATTAAACTATACCGGGAAGACGAAAGTTTGATCAGGTTTCACTTTCACAAACGTGCTCTCGTCAAAGCAGTCTTAAAGCTCAGAGCTGTGGTCACCTCTCTTTAATTGGACGATTTCAAATCACCAATACATGTGACTACATAAAAAGCACGTTATCCCAGGATAATGATCGATGATCCCGCTGTGAAAACTGCTTACATGTGAATTACAGGGAATTAACCGTGTAATGTTCCAATAAGATCCGGGACGAATTCTCCTAGGAAACAAATTATGTTTTGCACCACAATTTCTTAAACAGTGTGGTTTTTTCTCCTTCTTGCTGTCTTTGCTAGTCCATATCATTACAACCCTAGAGTCTCAGTATAACGAACTCCATGGATAGAAAGTATGTTCGTTGTATTCGAAGTTCGTTACATTGGTAGCTGTTTCAATACATTCACACAACCTGAGACATAAAAATCCGCCTACTACGGCTGGTAATTCGTTCCAAGAGCGTTCGTTATAACAAGATAATATTGTATAGTAAAATCTCGCTATAGCGAACCTTCTGGAAAGGCAGAAAAGCTACTCATTATGTCCAAAGTTTGCTACACCAGATGCGTTTATTGCATATCAAATCAAAATCAGGTAGCTTCCGACTCTTTCACAATCAAGGATAATTCGTTATAAAGGTGTTCGTTATAGCAAAGTTCTACTTTGGTAATTTTGATAGATTCTTGGTGGAACTGTAAGCTATAATCAGAAAGTCGAAAGATTGAACGTATGAACGAAACGTGTACGAAGTTTTTTATGTAACAAACTTCGGATATAACAGCTTATATATCCTTTTCTAGCGAAATATGGTCTGTAATGGTTCTTTGAAAGGCCTTGCTCATGCAAATATAGCAAAGTCTCGATATTGGTTACCGGTTATAGCAAACAATCGGTTGTCTTGTACAAGTCCACATATTCCGGCGAAATTAAAGACAAGTATCCCAATACTGGCTATAGCGTAATATCGTCTGTGATGGAAAATTTGCCATCCCCCTGCGTGTTCAATTTAATTTAACATAACTTTTCTGTACGTATAAACTCATCTGATAAAGATAACTTCGGTTATGAGGAACAGTTTTTGCGTACTTATTTGCTGTATAACGAAGGGCTGGTTATTGTGAAAGGATCAAAAGGGGCTGGGTTTTGTTAATGTGCAAAAAATAATATGGATATAAATTAATTCGGCTATAACGAACATCTTACATCTATTTTATACCATTTAGTCGGTTACAATGGAGGTTTGAAAGGTTTCGCGATGTAAATAGGAAATATGCCCCTTGTGAAGAACTTCGACTACATTTAACCGATTTTGTCCTTCAATGTTTAAGTAACTAAAGGCAATACAATCTCGTAATAACGAACCTCCCTTCTCTCTGCATTCGACGTTATTTTCTTATGTAAAATAGCGTTGCTCAATAAATACTGGGACAAGCTTCATTACATTCTAGTACAGAACTGTCCCAGTATCATATGAACACTTTCCAATTCATCTTCTTTAAGCTTTCTTTTTTTACCAAATATGATTACTACCCATCACAGCGAGCCTGAAGACTATTAAATGTCTAAATTACACGGCATACACGGTCTAAGACTATATGTATGTATTGTCATCACTGTAGGGAAATATTACATATTTGCCGATTTGTTCGTAAATTTTAATTAGCAAAGTTATGGGGCTCTCGTCGTCTGAGCATCGCAGTTCTTTGTCTCATCGGCACTACGAGCATGGTGATGAATCAATCCCAGTTAATCGCCTTCGCCTTGGTTTGCATGGTCAAAGCCGTATGCCCCGCGTCTTCCAACGCCACTTATCCTGATTCCAACAAAACTTCGCTGGAATGCGCCACAAATTCAACCAGCAACGAAGAAGTATTGTTCACCTTCAAACTTGAATTCACAATCTCGATGACTTAAAAAAATTCTACACTCCTTCCAGTTAAATTTCTGACGTCTTTTCTAGTATAAGATTTAGTCTCAATTTTGTCTGTGTTTATTTTCGCGCCAAGTAAAAAAAATTCAAACTTATGTTACAATTTTTACGGTAATATATTATAACATTTTTATAGCAGAATCTGTTATAACGGAAGGTCTCGAGTTACGTAAACTTAAGAAAAGCGTTTATTATAACTTTGGATACACCTTTTTTCTATCCTCAAAAAGTTTATATAACGAGATTCTACCACATTTATTTCTAATTGTAATTTACTTACGTTGGTCTTTAATTTTATTTTACCTTTTATTTACTTTTGCTTTATTTACATCAGTTCCAATTTAAGTTATTTCAAAATTTATTTTATTATCGTTATTTTGTCTGACTTTTATTTCAAAGGATTTAGGCGAATTTGACTGGGATAAAGACACTCAAGGCCGACTGCTGAGTGCCGAATTTTATGGCTGTATGGTGACCCAAATCCTGGGCGGTTGGTTGAGTGATAAGTTGGGTGGCAAACGCTTAGTAGTGGCCAGTACTTTTATTGCCGGCTTATCAACCGTGGTATCACCTTCCATTGCACGGCTTAGCGTTGATATGCTCTTCGGAATGCGACTACTCAATGGATTAGCGTTCGTAACAACTTTCTGCATCAGAAACATTACAGACCTTCAAACTTATCTTTTCTTCCATTTTTTTTAATACAATAAAAATAGGGGATTATGTTTCCATCGTTATTTCCGTTACTCAATGCCTGGACTTTGCCAACTGAGCAAGGCATTATGGTAGGAATCGCTTTCGCTGGCTTTGGCATCGCTGGAACCATCAACAACCCCATTTCCGCCCTGCTGTGCAAACATGGCGGCGGCTGGACGTCCATTTTCTACTTTAATGGTACTTTTTTGTAGCTATTTTTAGTCTCTTTAAGCTCACATAAGCACAAAGTGAACGTTTTGTGGATTGATATGGCGTAATTAGGCGGGTTCGTATTGACTTGGACCATGATTGCCTTCTTTTTCCTGCAAGATAATCCAGCAAGCGATCCTTTCATCAGCGCCGCCGAGCGGAATCACTTACTATCATGCAAAGAAGCTAAAAACGGACCACGCAAAGTAATTACTATTAAAAAAATAGTAACTGTTGAATTGCGAGCATTTTTTATATTACCGTACTGTTTTATCGGAAAAAGAAACTAACGTGCAATTACTACACGATTTTTTTTTGTTTTTCTTATTAAAAAAATAAATATATTTTTTACATTTTTTATTATTTTTCCTTTTTTTTTGTTAAAGAACCCAACACCTTGGCGTTCCATATTTACATCGATACCAATATGGGCTGTGGTGTGTACTGCCTTTTTCGTCTTTGCCGCATTCCAAAGCACCATCCTGAACATGCCCACATTCCTGCGGGACGCCATGGGGTTCACGGTGCAAGAAGTAATGTCTTTTCCTTTCCTAGACACTACTGTCTCTTTTTAAATTTTCAAAGTCAATGTCAGTCCCAAAAGTAGTAAAGTCGATTTTTTTTTTTTTGCTTCTCATTGTTTCAGAACGGGTTGATGTCAGCAACGCCAGCTTTTGCCGCCTTAGGAATTCATTTTCTGGTCGGACCCTTCTTTGACTGGATCCGTAGGAAGCAAGTTATGAGTTTAACCTTGCAGAGGAAGATATTCAACTCAATAGGTAACGCAACTACGCAAATACGATCCTTCTTTATTATCTTGCCTTTATGTCTTTAAATTCCGGGAAAACCAGTTTTCGGGTGACAGAAAAGATTGACTCATGAAAAGATGACCAATAAAATGTGGGGCAATATGTGTACAAAACAGTTGGCGTTTGTCCCAGATACTTCTGATTACTTTAATACTGAGCACATAAATCTTCTGTTCTTTAGATATTTATTCATTGTGTTATAAACAACTGACGCTTTTTATGTTTATTGCTAGGGTAGTAAAATATCGTTTACAATGAACTCTTTGAAGACCGAAAGCTCATACAGACCAAGTTGGCTATATCAGACGCTTTTTCTGTAGATTTCTATAACTCGGTACATGAAAATATGTGTACTATAGCCCACAGTTCCTTCAATAGGGATTCGTTTTAGCGGGAGTTTCTTGTAAATTATTCTTTTAAATTTTTATAATACAGTCGAATCTTGTTTTAACGAATCACCTGAGGCCAACGAAAAAGTTTTGTGTATAGTAGTTTGTTACGTCTCGATTATCAAACAGTTCATTATAAAAGAATTCGTTATAACGAGATTCTACAGTATGTTTTATTTGTTCCATCACAAGTTGTGCAATAAAAACTGGGACAGATTCTAAAGCGTTGCAAGGCGTAAAGTACCATTTTTTTGTGATCTCTCAAATAAGTTGCCATTTGAAACATTATTATTTGCACCCTTAAATTGACGTAATAATGAAAGGGTTATAAGAGTTCTATCTTTTTACATAACATAATATTTTGTAATTTCTAGGAAAAAAATAGAATTATTTCGTAAAAAATAGGGTTGAGTTTTATTTTTGGTGCGCAGGAACTTTTTGCCCAGCTGTGGCCTTCATGATAGTGTCGCAGTTATCGGCCGATTACCGCTATGCAGTGGTGGCCGTCCTTGCCGTGGGGCAAGCGTGCATGGAATTCGCCACCTTGGGGGGATTCACGTTTGCTTTCCTCGATATGGCGCCCCACTACGTGGGCGTGCTACAAGGCATCTCAAATACAATAGCCAACAGTGCAGGATTCCTAATGCCCATGGTGATTGCCACTATTACCAAGAACGTAAGTGGGAAAAAAATGTCAATAGTGGGTAAATTACCCAAAATTGGATAAAAAATCATTCATATTTGTGTAACGGAATGCATCTCAAGAAAAACAAATAATAAACGCGCAAAACATAGAGGGCTTACATTTAAAGCATCACTGCCTAATACGCTCTATGCAAAACACGGATTTTCCTTTTTAAAAGTATACGTTTTCTCAAACCTTTCATTAATCGAATAGAAATCGAAAATTTCGAAGACTAATTAAAATTAAGATGGATGATTACTTAAACAATGTTTAAGCATTTCATACATTACACTTTACTTTCTTGACACGTTTTTTAAACAATGAAAAAAAAAATAATGATTATATTTTCGAATTCTAGGGTACGCCCGAAGAATGGAGTTATGTAATGTTATTAATCGGTGGCCTTTACACAACTGCCGGGACCATTTTCATCCTATTTTCCAGCAGCGGACGACAAGCATGGGATAAATCGCCGTGAAATGATTTCTTAATTGTTCCTAACGCGAACGTATCGCTTAGAGTTATCGAAAATTGATTAGCTTATTTTATACTTAAAGTGTATGACAAAGTCTCTATTGTATTACCAAACAGAAATACAACTAAAAGTTTTCAAAAATACATTGGCTTTGCATAGCAGACTATCTGAGTTCGAACGCAAAATAATTTACTTCACGGAATTTCGGCAAGAATGCTCTGTATATTGCACAGAACATGCTTCAAAAGAGCAAGCGTTACTGATCAACATTAACATTGTTGGTTTCCACACTCGTAATGTTGTTTCGGGTCAAAATCAGTTCTTTTCTTTTCACAACAGATACGAAAGCCTTGTACAACTCTTGGGTCTATCACGCTCAAACTACGTTTGTTGAAAGCAGTACGTTTATCATTTCACTACTGACGAAAAAAGTTCTCATTTACAAAAATCTTAGTTGTGTTCTGAAGAAATTTTCTTCTCCTTGAGACTAGATTCGTGCTGCACACGTACCCATTGTTCACTTGCTATTGCACAGAGATACAGTTGTCAGTAGTGAAAGCGTTGTCTCCATCATATTCTACGTTCTTACAGACTTATTTGCAATGTAATTGGCAATCACGCCAAGGCTTCTCTACCTAACCGTCACAAGCGTAAAATATGCCAACGAAAAGTAAGAATTTTCATTTTCCTCCTTTTCTTTCCCTTAAATTTTCGGATATAAGGTAAGAGTTGGATCTACTATTGTAGTAGTTTGCGCCTGAATTCTTTTGATAATTTTCAGAGTTTTGAAGATATTCGTAAGTTTTTTGTGAAGCTTTCACATGATGCTACTTTCATGGTTCTTTTATTATTCAGTACTTTAGTTCATAGTGTTAGTTTGCACATCAAGCATACGCACATTTGCAATTTATTTAAAACAAATTGAACACTTTTAGCTAGAAATTTCGTATCATAGATACGGAGTCTAAGATATATTTGGCAACTAGGGGGCATGACTTCGGAGGCGGAACTAATTACACACTACGAATCACAGTCCACCAAACAGAGAGCCACTTCTGAAGCCGAGAAGGCCTTGGTCGAACGGTTCGAAGCCCAAAAGGCCTCCATTTGCCAATACTGGCAAGCTATATTGTTGGCCGAGAGGGAGCGAGATGAGAAAGTCCACTAAGTCAAGCTCAACTACGTTCGCAGCAAGTTTGGAGAGCTTGATCAAGAAATGGAAGTGAAAGTTTAAAGATGCTAAAAATTTTATTTTCAAGTTATAAGATTCTCTCTCTCCCCCCCCTTCAGAAAAACTTACTTCTTAATTACGTTACTGGACAGGCAGTATCGGCATACACGGACTGTCGGTACATCAGAACTTCCTATGCATAGGGACAAGAGACACCAGTTACGATGAATAAGAGTGCTGATATATTTGCATTTTGTTATTAAATAACATCATGAATATTAGTATTATTTCTCCGCAAAGTAGTGCGTTATTAAGCGCTGTTTACCATTCGTCTGAAATAAACTGTGCATATTGTTCTGCAAGCAGTGGCGGCGCCAGGGGTTGCCCCGACAGATATTCGGTTTCCCCGACGGGGTGTCCATTGACAAAAGAACATGTCGCGAACGTCAATTTC